>OY720683.1:103790348-104390348 GCA_963170755.1 Amphimallon solstitiale
ATAGCAATTTGTTTAATTTACAACCGCTCATTAAGAGTAAATTAGAATTTTTAGTAAACAGCGATTTTATAGCATTTTATAAGATGATCTTAACCGCTTGTATAACATTAACTGGAGATTTATATACAAATGTATCAGAATTGCTTGTTGATCATTGTAATTCGTTTAACGCTTTCCTTATGATGGAAGTGCTACATATTTGTTATAATTCACTTCACTATGACTTTGAAGTTATGAAACTTGGTCATATTGTTAATTTATAATAATAAATTGTTTTTTCTTAAAAAATACATTGTTTCTTTTTTCATTTTATAAGATATAGAAATACATTTCAAGCCTGCAGCTATCACAGAAGCATGCAGACGTTGCGGTTTCCGCTGGAAAACATGTTTAGACCTGCTAGAAATACATTGAGAAGCGCGATAGCAAGTTGTGTAATTTATTCAGGAATTCTCTAGAAGCAAAGTTTATATTTTTATTGACCATCTTGATGGTCGGCCATTTTGCCTGATGTCACATTAGTTGGGTTAGTGAATGTCAGAGAGCGCTATTTTAGTTGGGTTGGTAATGATGAGAGATGCAATTTTTTAGTTTGGCAAATGATCGTCAGAGGGCGCCATTTTAGTTGTGTTGGTAATGATGAGAGATGCAATTTTTTAGTTTGGCAAATGATCGTCAGAGGGCGCCATTTTAGTTGGGTTGGTAATGATGAGAGATGCAATTTTTTAGTTTGGTTAGTGACCGTCAGAGGGCGCCATTTTTAGTTTGGTTAGTGACCATTAGAGGGCACCACTTTAGTGGGGTTGGTAATGATGAGAGATACAATTTTTAGTTTGGCTAGTGGCCGTCAGAGGGCGCCATATTAGTTGGGTTGGTAATCAAGAAATCTGCCATTTTTAGTTTGGCTAGTGGCCGTTAGAGGGCGCCACATTAGTTGGGTTGGTAATGATGAGAGCTATAATTTTTAGTTTGGCAAATGACTGTCAGAGGGCGCCACCTTAGTTGAGTTTGTGAGCGTTAGAGGGCGTCACCTCCGGTGACCTTTGACCTTTGACCCCGCCTCCGGCGACCTTTGACCCCCGCCTCCGGCGACCTTTGACCCCGCCTCCGGCGACCTTTGACCCCCGCCTCCGGCGACCTTTGACCCCCGCCTCCGGCGACCTTTGACCCCCGCCTCCGGCGACCCCTGACCTTTGACCTCCACCTCCGGCGACCTTTGACCCTTGACCTTTGACCCCCTTGACCTTTGACCCTTGATCTTTGACCCTTGACCCTTGCCCTTTGACCTTTGACCTTTGACCCTTGACCCTTGACCTTTGGCCTTTGACCTTTGACCTTTGACCCTTGACCTTTGACCTTTGACCTCCGCCGCCCGGCGGTGGGAGTAGGACCGGCGGTATCACACTACTAACGATCATTGTTTTTCAACTACATATTTTTCAGCACTTAGAGAGCACAATCAAGGGATTTATAAAATCTTAATAACCAAGCTAATAGACATCACCTAAAAATTTCTATTCATTAATATATATAATATATTATATAATAGAAAATTTTTTTAGTCGATGTCTATAAACTCGGTCATTAAGATTTTATAAATCCATTGATTGTGCTCTCTAAGTGCGGAAAAATATGTAGTTGAAAACAATGATCGTTAAAATTTTAGAAATTACTTGATACGTTTTTACATTAAGTGGTAGGAAGTGTATAGTTGAAGATATATGTCTAAGAATAAACATTGTTGTTCTTGTGTTGAGTGTATTTCCGGTGAAACCGGAAGTGTGTTAGGGCTAAAGTATTTTGATAATATACTCCCCAAACAATCATGAATCTTCCACTAATTGTTTTTTCTTTTATTTAAAACACAAAAGAGCGGCTACTAATGACTCACCCTGTATATAAAAATCAAAAACATTTGATTTCTTATTTATACACTCGCTGATTTTTGTGTAGAAGTTCCTCTATATGCACAAAAGTTGGTGTTTTGGTCCACCATAAGTAGATGAAGAATTATTGATCCAATTCAAAATAATCCTGCCCTTCTTTATCAGCTTAGTCAATGATGATACAGCTTTGAGTTACTTGAGTTATAAACCTCTGCTAGAATGGGTGAGAAATGAATATATTACGAGAAGTATTTAAAAATCTTTTAATTAGTTTGAATAATAAACATAATATTGTGATCTCACACCGTGGGATTTCTTTTTAGAGCCTTGCCGAAAAAAAATAATGTATCAAGCACCGCCGCAATAGTATATAGATAAATATTATAAAGAAATTTAATCAAATTACTCGAATAAATAGTTCCGTTCTGCAAAGCATTAGGAAAAAGTTGTTATTATTGTTGTTCTTTTATACAATTATAACTAATTATATATATTTTATATATCTCAGGATTGTACAAATATTATATTTTATTTAATATTGTAAGAATATTGTATAAAAATTAAAACAAATATATACATATATTATATATGTAAAGAAGAAACATATACAGAACAAGCGTTATTATACTGGTATACATTGAGAGAAATTATTAGACGATACCTATTAACTCGATCATTAAAATTTTTGGAATTTCTTGATATACGCTTTCATTTATATATTAATGAATGGAAATTTTTGTCAACTAGTGTATAATAATTCTGATTTTAATATTTACAAAGATATGAATGATTAATTCTGCTTATGGTTTAAATATATCTCCATGATTCAGTTTTATTATTTAAAGAAATTAGTGATTTTTTTAGTTTTTTATTGGACTGTTTCAGAAAACAACATTCCGATTGATTGAATTCAGAATAATTAGCACAGTAAGACTAGGAATAAATAATACTGTTGGTATAACTATGACAAGGTTGGTTTCTTTCTACATATGTATAACGGTTCATGTTGTTATATTTGAATGTTTTTGTAATTTTAGATGATAATACATCGAGAAAATGCTAAATTATGTTCGACTTGCTGGGATGAGGATCAGATACATTTTAAAATTTAGTTGAGGTATTATGAAGAATGATTATCATTCTTTCTATATACTTTCACAATTTATCTGACTAATATATCAATTATACTCTAGAGTTCTGATGTCAACATTTGATAATATATACTTTACATATTGTTAACTATGTATGTGAAAATATCCTACATCATCTATTCTAGATTTATATCATTAGCTTTATTGATATTTGCATGTAATAAAGATATCTTGGTTACACCCATTGTTTACTAATCGAACTTCAACTCAATTTTTTTTGTTTATTTAATATTTTTACAATATTAAGTAAAAAATATTATTTTCGTAGTATATGGCAATAAATTATTAAATCTCTTTTGCGTGTTAATCAAAATGTTCGCTTTTCATTATTTGTTAATGTTGTTCGCTGTCTAATTTCAAATTCCGTATTATGTAATAATACAGAAAATATAATAGATATTAACTTGAAATATGGTGCAATGAAAAAAAGTAAATCCCTAATTGCATAAAGAAACATTTACATTATAAGAAGATATACCAACCATCGTGTTACTGATCATATAAACTGAAACAAAAATGTCATATTTTATGGATTGAGGTAAAATATTTTTGGCTACATAATTAGAGAGTTTTTCTAAAAGCTTGTTAATGTATGTTTTCTCGAAATAAACTATTAGGAGACTTAATACATGGTATTTAACAATTTTACTTGTATAGACAAGTCTTTAAATAAAAATATGCGGTTGTGACGTTGATAGATATAAAATTGAATCAACTGTTTCATAAAACAATTAATATTGTAAGACATGTAATAAATAACACTGTTGTACAATCATTAACGCCTACAAATACTTGACGTCAGCTTGTTAATATACTTTCTAACAAGATAATTGAAATAGCTCACATATCTAATTAACTCTTTCTATTCGTCACAATATTAAGTAATTAGTAATGTAAACTTTATACATTTATAGGTAACAGGAAAAGGTAGGTTTTCGCGCTTAATAATGTATAAGTTCGGCTTTTGTAATGATTACAAGAAGATTATTATTAATGTTAGCCAAGACATTGCACAGAAATATAGTTTTACACAGTTATAGAATATAATGTAAATAGGTTAAAGGTTTTAAATAAATATTGTGTTTTATTATTTTATAAACCAGTGATATAACAAATATACATTTTCTTTTGCACATTTTAAATTATTGTTCTTATGGAAATTACAATGTCGACTCCATTCATTTTGTCTTAAAGTACTTAGATTTGGACAAGTGAATCTCTCCATATCGATAATTGTATTGGACAGAAAATTTTCCAAAATGTTCTTCTTATTCAATCCTTTTACCATTATGATAGCATCACCAACGATACTCTGAATGTAGTTTTCTATATGATTCATCGATATTGATTGTTGTTTGTCCATGTTATCCCAATGTAATCCATGTATATTATTACATAACCATTCCATATGTTTTTTAATTGTTGGACAAAACCATGACAACTTGTTAGGCATTTGAACGAAAGTATGGTTAACGTGATGCGTAGTTAAATCGTAGATTGCGATTTCTTTAATGAAATATTCGCTATCTTCATACTGATATCCCTGAATATCTATTATAAACATTTTCTCTCTTTAGAATAATTTTACAACACTTGTTAATGGGTTATATTTAACAATCCGATCGTGTAAAATCAGACAAAATGTTATAGTTTTTTCTGTCACGTTTACTGAAGTCTAATCGAATATCAACTGCTTCGTTCTTCACCAACTCACTTTGATGACTGGAGTCTATAATAACAATCGGTGCTAAATGTTCATAATTTATAGGTGAAAGACACGGTTCCACATCATTTTTATAGTAATATGAACGTTGAAATTGTGTATACATTTAAAACAGAATCGTTCATTGTTTCTTATTGAAGTCTGCATTAATATTATCATATGGAAATACTTCTGAACTTCAATGTAATTTTATGTTCGTTAAAATGTATTGATCAATAAGGAATTTATGTATGAGCGGATTTTTTTAATTATATCAAGGTATTATATACATATATAAAAATTATACTAGCTCTGACGTCAACTATAAATTTACTTTATTGATATTTACATGCAATAAAGAGATCTTGACCACGCCCATTGTTTACTAATCCAACTGCAACCTCAATTTTTTTATTTAATGTTCTTACAATATTAAGTAAAAATATTATAGATTATATAATATATAACTTAAAGGATATTAAATTCCTGGTCAAACTACATGACATCAGTATGACGTCAACTTTAAAAATGCGCTTTCTAACTATACAATTACCTCAAGTCGTCTAATTAGTGCTGTGGAATTTTTTAAATTATATCGAGGTAATGCTTTCAAAGATATTTCTGACGACAATATAAAAAAATGCGCTTTCTAACAAAATAATTGAAGAAATAGCTCGCATTATCTATTTAACTCTTTCTATTCGTCACAAATATATATTTATATATATATAATGAATAATGTTATAATCATACATACAAGTATAATACTACTAATATAGCGATGAATTTAACATCTACAAAGATATGAACAATTAATTTCTGAGAACCCTGGTATTTTAAAACCGATGATAAAAACCCTGTGAATTTTAAAACTGGTAATAAAAACTCGGTGTACTTGAAAACCTTGTATGTATCCACCCACCCCTTACCTTTGAAACATTCTGTATGTATCCGCCTCTTACTTTTGAAACACCCTGTATATTAAAATTTTGTTACTACGTCACTCAGTACTTGAGTTTATATGTATTTATTTTCGTTTTATGTATCACTCATAAATTTTGATTTGGAGATGTAATATAATAATATATGCTTAATAAATATGTATAAACATATGTAGAATCGTATATTCATTCAACCTCTAAAATATGTATATATATTTATATGACTATTTAAAAAAAATCCATGATACGTGAACATGTATTTTAAAATTTATGTCAAATAGAGATCTCCAGTCTTAGCTAATGAAAAAGTTAAGTGTGCTCAAGAGTACTGATTTTATTCGATTTCATAAAAGTATGCTACAAGTCTGCTTTCATTGTAAGGTGCTTTACATTAAAATATTAAATCTCTTGTCATGATAAATTCTTAAATGTCTTATATAGGCTTGAAGTATTATACTTACATTATAATGCCATAAATTTTGAAATGTAATGGTGTATAAGATATTTGATTAATAAATATGTATAAAACAAATATTAATTGTTACATAATCTGGTTGTGACCATATTGTATCCGCCATCTTACCTTTGAAACAACCTGTATACTCAAAAATGATTACTACATCACTGAGTGTTTGAGTGTATATGTAATTTATTTTCTCGGTCAGCCATAAATTTTGATTTGGAAATGTGTATAATATAGCTAATAAATATGTATAGAACATATGTAGAATCGTATATTCATTCAACCTCTAAAATATGTATATATATTTATATGACTATCTATAAATAAAAAAACAATAATTTTGTTTGTTCTTTTATTTAAAATATTGTATACTATATTGTACATTACATATATGTATATTTATTCTATAAAGTTACATAAATAACAATTTCTTCGAGCTGGGGTCCAACCATCCAGATGATTGTCTTGCCAAGGTTGATTATAATGAGAGCCATAGGGTAAATACTCTCTTAGACTTGCTCGCATCTCCTGAGGAATGTAATGCCAGTGTTGCTTTAGAGATTCAGCTTTTCACCTTATTTTGGAGGATAAACAGTGGAATATTTTTAATCATCGTCTTATCCACCTCATCCAATAATCCAAAATGTTTATCGATTTGTCTGATTGCCCGATCATCTCTATTTTTCAATATTATCCATTTTTTATATATTTATTTTGCCGATGTTTACAACTAATTTATATATTTCGATATCAGTTTTAATTTTTTCTAATTCGGATATAAACCTCTTAATTCTATTGTTTAATACTACTTTCTTCAATCTTAGCGCACTATGCCTGCGTTCAACGTACATTGTCGACTGATGTATTTCCAAACAAGTACAGACAAGATTATACAGATCTGTACATGTTAGCTACTTGCGAAACACTTCTGATGAGCGTATATAACATATCCACCATTTTCGACGAGTTCTTCATTATAATCTAATTCTGGATGATTATATTGAGGATACCAAGTCACTAGCATCTTCGGTATATTCTTATTTAAAGTCAACACATTCGACGTTTCTATATCAAACACACAAATTTCAGCACGAAGTTCAAAATCAGGTTCACGTAGATATTCATATTCACAATAAATGCACCACTTTTTTAGTTGGGTTATATTGGGGTTACAATATTCTAACACGTGGATTAATTGATCAATATCGAAATATTGATCGTTCTGATATGCAAATGCTGCTATGAATAAACAATCACTTTGATTCAATTCCGAGGATAATAGCCAATTCCCAACTCCAATAGGTATTTCGATGTCATTAACTGCTAAAAAGTTTTCATACTTCTCCACGTTGTATGGTTTCACTGTCATTATAGGTACTTGATTATCACTATCTATATAAAATGTGTTACACCGCTTTACAATTGATACTGCTGATATTATATTCGAAATTCTTCTCTTATATATTTAATATTTACTTTGCTTGGTAACCGTCAGAGGGCGCCATTGGTTCTCACTGTAATTTTCTCTCACTAAATCAGTATTAGTTTGTTTGCATTCGAGTTCGCACATATTTTAACACACTAAGATTAAAATGGAAGCTAGTAAGAACATAAAATTATTATATACATAAACTTATATCTATATTTTTTTAATTCTTTTTTCAGAAACTTATAATGAATTTATTGGTGATTCGCTTAAAATGATAGATGAGAATATCGTTAAGGAAAAACAGTTAATTGGGCAGTCATCATACTTCCTCAACAAATGCGGTTCGAAATGGGTGAATATCGGTCTTAGTCCAGCGGCTGGATTCGTGCCCATCATCCAGATTCGATCGCCTGCAAGCTGTGTATTCTTCACATTGGACGACTGGGAGGAATTTTGTAAGACAGATGGTTGCAGTCCGAATCATCAAATTCGAACGTCAACATTTAGGAATACTACTGTCATTGTATTAAGTAGTCGTAATCAACAGCTGGTATTGTCTTCGGATACCTATAGCAATTTGTTTAATTTACAACCGCTCATTAAGAGTAAATTAGAATTTTTAGTAAACAGCGATTTTATATCATTTTATAAGATGATCTTAACCGCTTGTATAACATTAACTGGAGATTTATATACAAATGTATCAGAATTGCTTGTTGATCATTGTAATTCGTTTAACGCTTTCCTTATGATGGAAGTGCTACATATTTGTTATAATTCACTTCACTATGACTTTGAAGTTATGAAACTTGGTCATATTGTTAATTTATAATAATAAATTGTTTTTTCTTAAAAAATACATTGTTTCTTTTTTCATTTTATAAGATATAGAAATACATTTCAAGCCTGCAGCTATCACAGAAGCATGCAGACGTTGCGGTTTCCGCTGGAAAACATGTTTAGACCTGCTAGAAATACATTGAGAAGCGCGATAGCAAGTTGTGTAATTTATTCAGGAATTCTCTAGAAGCAAAGTTTATATTTTTATTGACCATCTTGATGGTCGGCCATTTTGCCTGATGTCACATTAGTTGGGTTAGTGAATGTCAGAGAGCGCTATTTTAGTTGGGTTGGTAATGATGAGAGATGCAATTTTTTAGTTTGGCAAATGATCGTCAGAGGGCGCCATTTTAGTTGTGTTGGTAATGATGAGAGATGCAATTTTTTAGTTTGGCGAATGATCGTCAGAGGGCGCCATTTTAGTTGGGTTGGTAATGATGAGAGATGCAATTTTTTAGTTTGGCAAATGATCGTCAGAGGGCGCTACTTTAGTTGGGTTGGTAATGATGATAGATGCAATTTTTAGTTTGGCAAATGACCGTTAGAGGGCGCCACTTAGTTGGGTTAGTGTCCGTCAGAGGCGCCACTTAGTTGGGTTAGTGAGCGTTAGAGGGCGCCACTTAGTTGGGTTAGTGGCCGTCAGAGGGCGCCACTTAGTTGGGTTAGTGAGCGTTAGAGGGCGCCACTTAGTTGGGTTAGTGTCCGTCAGAGGGCGCCACTTAGTTGGGTTAGTGAGCGTTAGAGGGCGCCACCTCCGCCTCCGGCGACCTTTGACCTCCACCTCCGGCGATCCTTGACCTTTGACCCCGTGACCTTTGACCCCTTGACCTTTGACCCCTTGACCTTTGACCCCTTGACCTTTGACCCCTTGACCTTTGACCTTTGACCCCTTGACCTTTGACCCCCGACCGTTGACCCTTGCCCTTTGACCCCTTGACCTTTGACACCTTGACCTTTGACCCCCGACCTTTGACCCTTGCCCTTTGACCCTTGCCCTTTGACCCCTTGACCTTTGACCCTTGACCTTTGACCCCTTGACCTTTGACCCCTTGACCTTTGACCCCTTGACCTTTGACCCCTTGACCTTTGACCTTTGACCCCTTGACCTTTGACCCCTTGACCTTTGACCTTTGACCTGGGGAGTGGTGGGGGGTGGTGGGTCCAGAATCGGCATACCTACTCTACTTCCTTCACCTGACGAAAGACTTCAAACTTTTGAATTGTTCGGCATACCGTACTTTTACTAATGTGACGATTCGGATAAACAGTATTAAACAAAATACGAACCTCTTCAAAAGAACGTTGACGATCACCGTACCCACGCATCTTTAATATCTCAATTCGTTCTGATTCAGTAAGTTTTACTGCCATTTTCAAATGTGTCAATGTCAAAAATAAGTAAATTTATAGTGATGCAAAAGTTAAAACGCTTTTAAAATTGTCAAATGTGACGGCAAAAAGAATGCAAACACTAAACAACAACCTTTTTCAAAGGTACCTTGATTTTTCTGTATTAGGACACTTTTTTAATTTTTTAACTGTTTTCTTGTGAACAAAAATAAACATCTTAATACTTCCTGAACGTAGTTTTTTATTTTGCATTCAAAAGTGTTAAAAAAATCTGGGCGTTCCATTTAAAAAAAAAAGTTGGACGTATTGCCGATTAAACCGGAAGTGAAAAAAATATTAACTGTATTGCATAAAATGCATTTATATTAACTATACCCCCATACCAAATTTCAGAAATCATAATTTTCAAATAACAAAGTTATTCGACCGTTCCGGGACTTTTTACTAACGCTGTATTAGAATACTCGAAAAAACACTAATGGAAGATATCTTTACCTTTTGTTTGATATATTTAAAAGAATATAGATATCTAAAGAAAATGAAACAACCAAAAATAACGGAAAATATCTAAATTACCTTTAACACAATTTATTTTAAAATATTGTATTTTAAAATCTTACTTTTCCCTTACTCTTAAAATATCTTAAATAAATTTAAGCTGAATTTCATAGCACGAGCGGGACTATCAAATTACATTGTTTATGTAGTATACTTGGCAATGCTGTCGGGAATGACAAGGTCTGATAAATGTTGCTTTTTTACACACTGGGACTCGAAAGACGGTAGAATCGCTGGGTTTAAAAGCGTCGATTGAATGACAACTCGTGTGTTATACACTGGGATTGACTTGGTAGCATGAATATAGCGGGCCTGGTTACGTCGGTTGAATAAATATATATATATATATATATATCCGCAATTAAAATACATTGAATTTGACAACTTAGGAATAGTTTCCTATTAGAAATACATTAAATTCTGGGCATAGTTTTTAACATATATGCGGCACAGTCATTAACAAATAAAAGTGTTTTTTCCCTTGTAACTGTCGTCCCAATGAAACATTTTGTGCAAATTCTCGTCAATGGTTTTAGCAAGTTTCCCCATCACAGCAGTGCTATTCAGTAACTGCGAGATGTTTACATTATTTCTTTGCTCCGTCGTAATTTCAACCTTGTACGTCCGGTCTATATTAATAATTATACAATGTTTTCTATAAATAAAATGAAAAATGAAAATCTAAAATTCTTAAACATAACAAATGTATATAAATTCACAATTTTTACATATTTACATGACCTTTTCTTTATACTGCTTTATATAAGTATACTGAATTATACTGAAAATAAACCTTAAAATTTTTAACACTTAAAAGACAAGTTTCTGTTATACAAACTGGTTTTTGAAAAATTCACACATCCGTATAATTTTGTTACATTTCTGACCGCATTATGTACTTATTTATTCAAAGTGAAACAATTTTTTCGATATATTTGCATTTGTTTTTCGATAATAGTAAAATTGTTACATCCGGTTCAATTTTTTAGATTTGTTTAATATAAAAATTGCACTAAATCAAGGTGTAAATACTTTTATATTTTAATATAGCTATCTAGAATGCACAACTTTACAGATATTCGTAAAAACTTCGTGTAGGAACTTAAATTTTTTTTTTCCTATTAAGTTGTTCATAAATTCTCTTTTAAGTGATTTTGTAATTTTTAGACATTCGTCTAAATCTATTAGTTGACGAGGTATTGGTAGACTTTGCTATTTTCCCGAAGTAAACTATACTACTTCCGATCTACCGACTTGGCCAGTATGCCGATATTATCGCAAATCATCACCACGTTGGGCGCCAAATTGTCACAATTTGACATCCAAGGTGTGGCCGATTTGTGACAATTAATTGCCACAATTTGACATCCAAGGTGTGGCCGATTTGTGACAATTAATTGTCACAATTTGACATCCAAGGTTTGGCCGATTTGTGACAATTAAATGTCACAATTGTACTGGGTTAGGTCAAAAATTGAAACAAATGTTTATAGTGTGATTGCCGACAATGATCGTTTATGAGAAACAATAATTACGTAATACTATTATGGTCTCAAAGGCTCAGAATATACTGTGCTGTTAGAAAAAGTATTAATAAAACACAAACAAGGTTGTCGTTAAAGATCGTATTAAACGAAATACATGATGAATTAAAAAAAATATTACTATTTAAAACGATACAATAATAATTTAATACAGCTAAATTATTAATATTATTGGACTGTTAAAATAAGGATTATTTAGAAATTAGTTTAAAATTGAACACTGTCAAGTAATTGTAAATGTATGGTACTATACGATTTATATTTAATGTATGTGAATCTTGAACAGACTCACCTATATCGACAAACGCCGTTCGATAATGAATTCTAGCGGATACTAGACGTAGAATATCATGTAGAGAATCGCGCAAGAGAGTAATAAGTAGTGAGAGTAGTAAATGGGAGAATAGTGAGCGTAGTGAGAGTATTGAAAGAAGCTACGCCTTTTAAAGCAATCTGAGGGACAAGCGGTAAACAGTTAGCGTTTCGACCAATGGGAAGAAAGAGCGGTGACGGGACATCAACGAGATTGATACAGATTCGATATAACTTACGGTTTAGGACATTAATTGAATTTATAATCTTAATCGGACTGCTCGCGTTATGTGGATGAATATACAGGGTGTAGATAAAGTCTGGAACAAAATTAATATTTCTGTTATCTTCGGTTTGATGGAAAAA
Source organism: Amphimallon solstitiale (assembly GCA_963170755.1). Taxonomy (NCBI): domain Eukaryota; kingdom Metazoa; phylum Arthropoda; class Insecta; order Coleoptera; family Scarabaeidae; genus Amphimallon; species Amphimallon solstitiale. The sequence continues at coordinate 103,802,891 of OY720683.1, forward strand.
CCCTGAAATAGGTCGATTTTGTTTTTATCCCGTGCACTTTATAACATCGTGAATTTAATTCTGTCGTCATCTGGTTGCGCGCGGGCGTGACGTCATTAGTTTTTTCAAATGGTAACCCGCCACATTTATTACCCCTTGTCGTTAGGTATTCCATTGTGCATGCAACGGTATAAAAAGTTTGGTACCTTACATAACAATTTTTGGGAGAAAAATGCTTTCGAATTTCAAAAAATTAAAATTTTATTTCTAATGAAAAACTAATCAAAAATTATTTTAAAAAATCAGATAAATTATAATCCGAGGTTTATCTTGGATTGTCGTCAAACAAGACACCAAAAAAATGTCAACGGAAGTGTTCAAATTGTCCGCCATTGGCCATTTGACACTGGCCGAGACGGACGTACACGCTTTCTACGACACGTCGTATTGTCTCTGCACCAATATTCCGCATTTCCTCGCGGATACGATGTTTCAGATCATCCAAGTTATTTGGCTTATTGGTGTACACCTTTGATTTCACATGACCCCATAGAAAAAAATCAAGTGGTGTGAGATCTGGCGAACGGGCAGGCCATTCAATTGTTCCCCTTCGTCCGATCCATCTCCCGGGGAAAATTTCGTCGAGGTAACTCCGAACACGCCAGCCAAAATGTGGAGGTGCTCCATCTTGTTGAAACCAGATTCTGAGGTGAGGCTTGTCGGGGGTGTTTTCATCCGGAAATAATTCTACCAATGTTGGCATTAGCGTAAATCTTAGGAAATGTAAGTATGTTTCAGCGTTTAAATTTCTGTCCAGAAAGAAAGGCCCCACAATGCGATCTCCCACTATTCCCGCCCATACATTAACTTTTTGCCGGTGTTGGGTGTGCTCCTCTCGAACCCATCGAGGATTTTCGCCCGACCAGTACCTACAATTGTGGCGATTCACTTCACCGTTCAAGGTAAAAGTTGCTTCGTCACTAAAAACCGCATTGTCGACAAATCCGGGATTCTCATCACACCGTAGCATGATTTGTTCACAGAACTCGAGGCGGCGGTCGAAGTCATCTTCATTCAGTTCCTGAACCCGATTGATTTTGTACGGATGAAGTTTTTCCTTCTTCAGCAATTTGGCTACTGTGGTAAAATCGACTGCATGATCCCTGGCAATGTTCCTTGTTGAAGTGTGGGGGTTGTCCTGAAGTTCCAAGAGAATATTGACCCTTCTATCTTCCTCAATTCTTGGTCGACCTTGACGAGCCCTGTCTTTTACACTACCAGTTTCAGCAAATTTTGCGACAATTTTGCTCACCGTTGACCGCGAAATCGGTGCGCGGTTTGGATTTTCTGCATTGAAAAACTGACAGGCTTCTTCATGGCTACGTATTTTATCACCACAACCAACAATAATGAGAATTTGAATCCGCTCTTTTTCGCTCAAATTCGCCATTTTCGCAATGCACGTTCAACACTACCAATGGAGCAAGTATTGTGAATGGATAAGTTCAAACACCAAGTAATGAACTGTCAATATGACGTGTCGTAGAAAGCGTGTACGTCCGTCTCGGCCAGTGTCAAATGGCCAATGGCGGACAATTTGAACACTTCCGTTGACATTTTTTTGGTGTCGTGTTTGACGACAATCCAAGATAAACCTCGGATTATAATTTATCTGATTTTTTAAAATAATTTTTGATTAGTTTTTCATTAGAAATAAAATTTTAATTTTTTGAAATTCGAAAGCATTTTTCTCCCAAAAATTGTTTTGTAAGGTACCAAACTTTTTATACCGTTGCATGCACAATGGAATACCTAACGACAAGGGGTAATAAATGTGGCGGGTTACCATTTGAAAAAACTAATGACGTCACGCCCGCGCGCAACCAGATGACGACAGAATTAAATTCACGATGTTATAAAGTGCACGGGATAAAAACAAAATCAACCTGTTTCAGGGTTTTTCCATCAAACCGAAGATAACAGAAATATTAATTTTGTTCCAGACTTTATCTACACCCTGTATATATAGATAGGTATAACCAACTACATGTAAGATAATTAGGATATGCTAACAGTGGTTTACCTGGATCTTTCATTGAAATTGATGTGTTCTTTACTAGCTTCATAAGGGAATTAAGCTAATAATAATCAGGCAATTGGTTGAGAATTAATGACATGTAGAAACATTAAATATTTAAGAATGTAACCAATATATCTAAGACCTAGGTATTTGTATGAAGTATTTTCTCGTAGGCATTTGGCAATGGATGTTTTTAAAGTCGATTTAAAAAGAAAAAATTTAAAAATAATTTAATTCTTTGAAAGGAGTAATGCAAATTGTAATAATACACGGACATCTATGCAAAAGAAACTTTTTAGTTAAGTAGAAGAAGTGTTTTCTCGTAGGTATCTGATAATGGATGTTTTTAAGATCGACTTAAAAAGAAAATACTACCTCTGACAATAAAGTTCGGCGAATGAAGTCAGAACGACCGATCTGGAAACACTGGCGAAGCAAAATACTGCACATGCGTAGCGGGAGGTGTTGACCAACTGCCGCCACCGTTGTTCAGTTGAGCGTCGTTTGTGTTCCGTGAAAGACTTGTTTCATAAAGTGCTTGTTTAGTGCGTTGGTTCTTAACTGAGAACAGGAAAATGAACGATCCAAACATCAATTTAAAGTTTTGTTTTAAGCTTTGCAAGACGCCGAAAGAAGCTTATGCGATGCTGGTACGTGTTTATGAAGATCAAGCACTGTCCATGAAGTGTGTGTACGGGCGAACCCCGTTTTCGGAAAGACCGGGAAAGTGTTTCTGACAACCCCCGTAGCGGAAGACCGGAGACCTCCGTCGGTGACGAAAACATTGGGAACGTGAGGAAATTAATCACGAAAGATCGTCGACAGCTTATGATCTGCAGATTAACCGTGAATCCGTGCGACAAATCATTTCCCAGAATTTAGGAATGAGAAAAACGTGTTGTCGTCTTGTGCCACATCACTTGACTGACGATCAGAAGCAGGCACGTTTAGAGGCTTCACATGATTTTGTCGAAACCGCGGATGCGACACCACATTTTTTGAACTCTATTGTCACTGAGGATGAGTCCTGGTGTCTCAGGTACGACCCTGAAACGAAACGGTAAAGCATGGAATGGCGTTCTCCTGCATCACCTCGTCAGACAAAGGTCAGAGCTGAAAAATCACGCATCAAAACAATGCTCATCACCTTTTTTGATAGTCAAGGTATTATCCACAAGGAATTTCTACCTGAGGAACGACGATGAATGCTACAAGGTACATTGACATTATGACCCGTTTCATGAAACGTCTACGTAGGGTACGACCCCAGTACGCCCGATAAGGCTCATGGTTTTTTGTTAACGACAATGCTCGCCCTCACACAGCCAATATCGTCAAACACTTTCCGGCAAAAAAGGGGGTGGTGCAAATTGAACATCCACCATACTCGCGAGATCTCAATCTTCCAGACTTCTTCCTATGACACGACTCAAACTCGCTTTGAAATGAAAGAGATTTGACGATATTCCTGACATCCGACAAAACGTGATGAGGCTTTTGAACTCCATCCCAAAAGAAGACTTCTTGCAAAGTTTCCAGGACATGAGCAGATCTCAGCGGTGCATAGTTTTGGGAGGTGACTATTTCGAAGAACAGTAAGCTAAATGTCGTTATCATTTGATCTACGTTAATGTTACAGGACTATTCACTGAACTTTATTGTCAGGCAATGAGGCAACACATCAGTCAACAATTTTTCGTTGGTATGGAGAATTCAAGCGTGGACGGATTAGTCTTAGCGACGATCCAAGAGCAGGTGCACAAAAAAACGGCAGTCACTTAGGAAAACGTCGATAGTGTGCGCAAGTTCATCAACAAAGATCGACATGTCACATATAGGGAGATTGAGGCATCATTGGGGATTTCAAAGACCTCAATTCAAAAAAAATTTACAAGAAGAGTTGTGAGTGAAAAAAAATAATTTCCCGTTGGATACCGCCTCTGTTGACCGAAGAAGAGAAAGCAGCTAGGGTGAATTGGTGTCAAAAAACTCTAGACCGCTTCAACGCAAGAAACTCTAAAAACGTGTACAACATCGTCAGTGGTGATAAATCTTGAATTTGCTCATACGAGCCAGAAAATAAACGCCCGTCGTTTGTTTAGGTGTTCCAAGGTGAAGAAAAGCCGACAAAAGTCATCAGTTCTCAGAAGTGTCTCCAAAAATATGGTCGCGAGATTTGTCTCGAAAGCAGGTCATGTAGCAACAATTCCTTTCCAAGATCAAAGAACTGCCGATTGGTATACAACCATTTGTTTGCCGCAAGTCATTGCTGAGTTATGAAAAACCAACCCCAAACGACGAATCACTCTCCACCAAGGCAATGCAAGTTCGCATTCAGCTCGCAAGATAATTGAATTTTTAACGCAACAAAACTTTCAATTGTTAGTCCCAACCTAAGTCCCAATAATTTCTCTCTCAATTTTTCGTCAGAAGGGCCTGTCGATGCCATCAAAAACGCAATCTTGACTGTACCAACAAACGAGTAGAATAACTGACATCCCTCGTACTGACCTTAAACTCTATATGAGAAACTATGATAATAAATAATTAACTGTTTGGGCGTGTATCCATTTCTTGTCGAATTTATGTTGTTATTTTGTGTTTAATATAAGTCCTCCACTATTTTCCTAAACAATATAAATCTAATAATAAATAGTATTTTATATCTATTATGTTTGCTCAATATAAATCCTTTATTCGCCGGTGCGTTTTCAAAGTTAAATATTGTGTCAACTCAAATATCAGAGATTGAAGCCAATAGTATTTGATTTGCATTCTAACGTTGTGAACCAGAACTTTTGTCAAACATTAAAAGCATACACTAAAATGGCTTGAGGACATATAGCTCTTTCAACATCGGAGATGAGTAAAATCGATATATTATACATACACGTATAGACTGTTACTGAGAAGACTATTGGGAAGCTTTATAATTACTGTATTAAAAAAATGAGGCGTGGGCACCACACGACTTTCTTATACGTATGAGTGTTTCAAATTATAGTATTTTTAGATTTTTTTATACAAAAATTATTCGAAATCTTATTCTAAGTACTTCTATTTTCTTAATAAATCTCTAAGAGTAAATGCGTTACTTTCGGTCTGAATTTTGACATTTTGTGTATACAAAAAATGTTGCAAATCCAGCTCTAAACACTTTTTCACTCTTGTTAAATATATATAGAATGCATAATTTATGACATATTTGCAAAATATCGCTATTCGGTAAAAGTAAAAATGTTACGTTACTTCCGAACCAAAATTTGAATTTTTTTTACACAAAAAATATTGAAACTTACGTTTTAAATAGTTTTGTATTCATAACTTACCTGCCTAGAAATCATGACTTGCGAGATATTCGCGAAAAACTGATTTTTGATCAGAGTAAAAGACCTACTTACGGTAGGAATTTTCAAAAACTGTTGTAATAAAATTTGTTTCAAATTTAATTTGAGTACATTTGAATTTTTTATAAATTTGTATAAACTCAGTGTTTCACTAAATATTGGCGAAATTAGAATTTTTCACTGAAATAAAGTACTACTTCCGGTCTGCCGATTTTACTGAAAATCTTATGATCTCAAGAGGGAGATTATACTAGTAAATACAAAATTTGGAATTGACAGCTATAGCCGTTTGACCGCTATCGTGGTCACACACACACTGACTGACAGACAGGCAGACATACACAGACATTTTTTAAAAACCACTTTCTCGGTATCAGGAGACTTCAAAACGTGGACATCTGCAAAAATCTCGAAGTCGAACATTTCATCATCACAATACTTTCTTATACGTAGTATAAGGAAGCATCATGATGAGGTTGTAGACACTACATAACTTTCTTATACCACATACACGAATCAGAGATTTGTGTCCACATTTTTTTTACACAAGTTATTCCAAAAGTCGTTCAAAATACTCTTATACTCTTAATAACTCTGTATAGAATACTTAGTTTGCAAGATATTAGTAAAAAACTGCCATTAGATAAGTATAAAGTTGCTACGTATTTTGAATTCTTTTCTACACCATATTGATGATTGTTTTTTTTTTCGTAATTTCTGTTTTTAAAGTAAGTTTTTACTATAAGTTTAATATATACTGCAGTATTTTTCTTACTCTTAATTTCCGAATTATTATGTTTCTCGCAACTGAGTGCAACCAATTTTTCAAATACTATTAGGGCGATCCATTTCTTGGTAGATTTTCTGTGAATCCAAGCTCTCTGGGGAGAATCCTCCTTTTTCTATACTTTCCGCTTCAAACGGTTTCTGTATTATTCTTTTTAGACAATTTCCCAAGATATCCAAGAAACATATCGAAAATAATATATCGGATGTCAACGAGATCATGTATCAGCCCGGCATTTATTTAATATCTAAAATAAAACTTTGACCATATGCATGAGTGATTGGCGGGCTTATTCGTGTGCACTCAGTTTTTTTATAGCACTTCCGGTCAAATCGAAAGTGACGTTAATTTGGAATTTTTAAATGCAACATTCTGTATTCGGTTTCTATTAAAAATTTGCTACACATTACAGCTTTACTTTTGACATTTCTGTTAAAGATGCGACATCTATCAAACTTATCCATTAAAATGGAACTGCTTCCTAACAATTGCCAAACTAGAAAAACCACCGTTGGCGTTGAAAACAATTGCAGAACGTACTTCTCACATTTACACGCATTGGCGAAGGAAATATTTATTTCACTTTGGAATGACTATAGAAAATATTCTTATTTTTTATTCTTAAATGCTCGGTACTCGTTCTTTTTTTTAATAGTAGCATCTATTTTTATTGTACTGCCATAATTGGCATAAGTTTTAACTCCCAAGTGATATAAAATATGCTATGGTTTTCTAGAAGTAACCTAAATCCAAGGAAACAGAACATTAAAACTTCAAATGAAAAATACAGTTACCATTGGAAATAAACGACTTGCGTAAATAACATTTAATCAACTACTAGATATTAAACAAAATACACACATGTCAAAGTTTGCATTAAATAAAATAATAGCATAAACAATAATTTACAAAATCTAAGTTATGAGAATTATTGAAAAGAACTATTAGGTATAAGTAATTACTAATTAGGCATATATTAAATATGCTCAAACTGTCGCCCTTCCTCATCTCTACATAAATTAACTCGTCGTATAAATTCTCTCACACAATTATGTAACCAAATATGTATTGTTTACTGTACCTAACAACTACACAATAATAATTTAACGATACACAAAAACGGCGTTAAACCTAGACGTTTCTTTGGATTTAGACTACTTTTAGAAAATGTTAGATTTTCTACTACCTATCTACCACTAAACCATAGCATATTTTATATCACTTGGAAGATAAAAATTATGCCAATTATGGCAGTGCAAGAAAAAATAGGTGTTACTATTTAAAAAAAAATGAGGTGTAGCCACCACACGACTTTCTTATACGTATGAGCGTTTCAAACTATACAATTTTAAGAATTTTTTTATACAAAACTTATTCAAAATCCTATTCTAAGTACTTTCATTCTCTTAATAAATCGCTATAGAATCCATACTTTGCAAGATATTCGAAAAAAAGTGCTACTCGCTAAAAGTAAAAGTGCTACTTCCGGTCCGAATTTTGAAATTTCATGTATACAAAAAATATTGCAAATCCAGTTCTAAATACTTTTGTACTCTTGATAAATATATATAGAATGCATAACTTACGACATATTTGCAAAAAATCGCTATTCGAAAAGAGTAAAAGTGGTACTTCCGGTCTGAATTTTGAATTTTTTTTTATACAAAAGATATTTAAAATTATGTTTTAAATACTTTTATACTCATAACGTACTTGTCTAAAAAGCATCACTTGCGAGATATTCGCAAAAAACTGATTTTCGATAAGAGTAAAGGACCTACTTCCGGTTGGAATTTCGAAAAACTTTTTTAAGACAATTTGTCTCAAACTTAATTTTAAGTACATATGAATTCTTTATAAATTTGTTTAAACTTAGTAATTGACGAAATATCTGCAAAATTCGATTTTTTCACTGAAGTAAACTACTACTTCCGGTCTACCGATTTTACTGAAAACCTAATCAGATCTCAAGAGGGAGATTATATACGCAAATACAAAATTTGGAATATATATCTACAGCGGTTTGACCGCTATCGTGGTCACACACAGACACACAACACACACAGAGACATTTTTTAAAAACCACTTTTTTGATCAGGGGACTTCAAAACGTGGACATCTGCAAAAATCTCGAGGTCGAAAATTTTCATCATCACAATACTTCCTTATAAGTACTACGTATAAGAAAGTAAAAAAATGAGGTGTGGCCACCACACGACTTTCTTATACGTATGAGCGTTTCAAACTATACAATTTTAAGAATTTTTTTATGCAAAACTTATTCAAAATCCTATTCTAAGTACTTTCATTCTCTTAATAAATCGCTACAGAATGCATACTTTGCAAGATATTCGAAGAAAAGTGCTACTCGCTAAGAGTAAAAGTGCTACTTCCGGTCCGAATTTTGAAATTTCATGTATACAAAAAATATTGCAAATCCAACTCTAAATACTTTTGTACTCTTAATAAATATATATAGAATGCATAATTTTCGACATATTTGCAAAAAATCGCTATTCGATAGGAGTAAAAGTGGTACTTCCGGTCTGAATCTTGAAATTTTTTTTATACAAAAGATATTGAAAATTATGTTTTAAATACTTTTATACCCGTAACGTACTTGTCTTAAAAGCATGACTTGCGAAATATTCGCAAGAAACTGATTTTCGATAAGAGTAAAAGACCTACTTCCGGTAGGAATTTCGAAAAACTTTTTAAATAAAATTGTTCTCAATTTTAATTCTAAGTAACAAGTACCGGACAATTGAAAATGAAAATAAAAATTTGCGCCGGTTACCGATTCAGGAATGATATATGCTCCGAGATATTATTATTACTATTATTATTATTATTATTATTATTTGCTATAGTAATTCCAATGTGAAATAAATGTTTCCTTCGCCAATGCGTGTAAATGTGAAAAATACGTTATGTAATTGTTTCCAACGCCATCTTTGGTGGTTTTTGTGATTTGGCAATTGTTAGGAACCAGTTTCATTTTAACGGATAAATTTGATAGATCTTTGACAGAAATATCAAAAGTTAACCTGTAATGGATAGCAAATTTTTAGTAGAAACCGCATATAAACAGAATTGCAGAATGTTATTTTTAAAAATTCCAAATTAACGTCACTTCCAATTTGACCGCAAGCGCTATAAAAAAAAAGGTGTGGCCACCACACGACTTTCTTATACGTATGAAAGTGTTACTTCCGGTCCGAATTTTGAAATTTCATTTATACAAAAAATATTCCAAATCCAACTCTAAATACTGTTGTACTCTTCATAAATGTATATAGAATGCATAATTTACGACATATTTGCAAAAAATCGTTATTCGGTAAGAGTAAAAGTGATACTTCCGGTCCGAATTTTGAAATTTTTTTTATATAAAAGATATTGGAAATTAAGGTCTAAATACTTATTAATTCTTTATAAATTAGTCTAAACTTAGTAATTGACGAAATATTTGCAAATTTCGATTTTTTCACTAAAATAAACTACTACTTCCGGTCTGCCGATTTTGCTCAAAATCTAATCAGTTCTCAAGAGGGAGATTATATTCGTAAATACAAAATTTGGAATTGATATCTCCAGCGGTTTGACCCCTATCGTGGTCACACACACTCACACACACACACACACACACACACACAGAGAGAGAGAGAGAGAGAGAGAGAGAGAGAGAGAGAGAGAGAGAGAGAGAGAGAGAGAGAGAGAGAGAGAGAGAGAGAGAGAGAGAGAGAGAGAGAGAGAGAGAGAGAGAGACAATTTTTTAAAAACCACTTTTTTGGTATCAGGGGACTTCAAAACGTGGACATCTGCAAAAATCTCGAGGTCGAAAATTTTCATCATCACAATACTTCCTTATACTACGTATAAGAAAGTTAAACTGGGTGCACCCGAATAACCCACCAATCACTCATACATATGGGCAAAGTTTCAAAGTTTTATTTTAGGTATTAAATAAATGACGGGCTGATATATCATCTCGTTGACACCCGGCATAGTAACATGTATTTACTATCGACTACTTATTTGCGCTTATTATGTTCTTATTTTTGTGAAATTACACTAAGAAAAATAAAAACTTCATTATGACTAAAGTAAATTTATAATTGAGCATTAAAAGTATCAGCATATTTTATTTTGTTAAAGTTGGACGTATCCCAAGAACTCTTGGAACAAGGTACTTATACATAATTCCTGGGAATTTTCAGTTATCGAAACTTTGACTTCTCCAAATTATACTTATGAAAGTTAAATTATATACATATATTCTTAGCGAACTTTAGTACGCGGCCTTAATTTTAATTGCCAGCTTCAAAATTCGTTTAAAAGTTGAAATTCGTAAATTATCTTGTAATGGAAACCGACGAAACTTTCATCGGAATTGCTCTGTTGTATTTGAATACGAATTAATTAAATGATTTGGGAATTCAAGCAGACAAAGAAATTATTCCAAAATAATCTCCCATTATATTTAATAACGACTATTTTGTACATATAATAACATTATTCTGGTAAATTTTGTGAATAAATTTCATCAATCTCCTTTATTTGCTCTTACTTAAACAGATTATTATGTAACATAAACATAACATTTGCATATAAAAATCATTTATATTAATCCTTGAATAGGGCATATTAAGTGGACAACAGTGAAACAGATCGTAGGTGTACGAAGACAGGAATAAGAAGAAGGTATATTATCTAGGAGGGGTCGCATTTTTAGATTTCCGACTTGTAGGTGGTGATATTGAGATGTATCATTACTAGGGAGCGGAATCGAGCGAGCTAAACTACCACGGAGCCACAGCCGTGAAAAGAAATAATGTAAACAACTGCGTGTTGTTTACATATATCTGAATAGCACTAATTCATAGGGCGAACTGTAACATCTGTTTACTCCAGAGAATCAGAGAAAAAACTGCCATAAAATAAGAAATTTTATGAATAAAATTCTTTCTTCATCGGCGTAGGTACAAGGGTGACGAGTTTTTAAAATTTATTATATTTACCTTATATTTCGCAATATAATATGTATGTTTCAATAACATACGCGTACATTTTTAGAGATAAAAATTAATTGTCAGTGATTCCGAAATTTATTGCAAAGTCTGTAAAATATCGTCACTTAGCTTTGCTAAACCATACACAGAAATAGTTTTCATGCAGAGAATTTCGATAGTTTACAAAATTTAGTTACATGTTTAAATGACGATGCTCGAAGTATTTCTGAGTGCAGTGAGTATATTTATATAATATGTACGCGTATGTTTCAATAACATACGCGAACATTTTTAGTTATCATTTATTTAGATCTAGAACGTTCTTTATGTTACTTTTTCTGATATGAAAATTAATTGTCAGTGATTCCGAAATTTATTGCAAATGACGATGCTCGAAGTATTTCTGAGTGCAAGGAACTAACACAAATCCCAAATTTAAAAAATCAGTTGTTATTCCTTCAGGAACACTCTGGAAATTTGCCTAAACTAATGACATATTTTGAAAATCGAATCTCAAATTAAAAAATGAGGTGTGGCCACCACACGACTTTCTTATACGTATGAGCGTTTCAAACTATACTATATTTTTTTTTACACAAAAATTATTCAAAATCCTATTCTAAGTACTTCTGTTCTCTTAATAAATCGCTATAGAATGCATACTTAGCAAGATATTCGAAAAAAGGACTACTCCCTAAGAGTAAAAGTGTTACTTCCGGTCCGAATTTTGAAATTTCATATATTCAAAAAATATTGCAAATCTGGCACTAAATACTTTTGTATTCTTGATAAATACATATAGAATGCATAATTTACGACATATTCGCAAAAAATCGCTATTCGATAAAAGTAAAAGTGGTAATTCCGGTCTGAATTTTGAAATTGTTTTTATACAAAAGATATTGAAAATTATGCTTTAAATATTTTTATACCCGTAACGTACTTTTCTAAAAGGCATGACTTGCGAAATATTCGCAAAAAACTGATTTTCGATAAGAGTAAAAGACCTACTTCCGGTAGGAATTTCGAAAATCTTTTTAAATAAAATTATTCTCAATTTTAATTTTAAGTATATATGAATTCTTTATAAATTTGTTTAAACTTAGTAGTTGACGAAATATTTGCAAAATTCGATTTTTTCGCTGAAGTAAACTGCTACTTCCGGTCTACTGATTTTACTGAAAAACTACTCAAGAGGGAGATTATAGACGTAAATACAAAATTTGGAATTGATATCTACAGCGGTTATCGTGGTCACATAGAGACACACAGACATTTTTTAAAAACATCTTTTTCGGTATCAGGGGACTTCAAAACGTGGACATCTGCAAAAATCTCGAAGCCGAAAATTTCACATTATTTCCTTATACTACGGATAAGAAAGTAAAAATGGATTAACCACATTAGATGTGGCTATTAATAATTCCAAGTGACTCAGACGCAGTTTTTAATAGAAATCCAGGTTTAATAACATTGCGGCAATTGTGTATGCTAATGTAGAAGGGACGTTTTCTATCTACAAGGATGTACTTAATTCAAAGAGAACAAGTCTTACAGAAGAGAAAATGAACAAATAGTAGGGTATTTTGTATTTTATAATCACCAGCCAATTGTTATTCAATTATATAAATAAAATTAAAACCTCTTTAAAAATACAACATTTCAATAGCGCGCCCATGGGCGATGAATCAAGACTCGCTCGATTCCGCTCCCTAATCATTACTATGATTGTTAAAATTGACATTTACTAATGTGAAAACAGTGACAGTTTAGAAATTGGCTAAGTAGTTTGTTTACACAGTCAGTGATTCTAACTGCAATTTAGTAAAAAATGGAAATTTCCCCTGAAAATTTCGTTGGATGATTTTTACGATTTTATCAAAAACCTAACTCAACAATAATGCATAGAATTACAATTTTTCTGTTTAGTGTTGGTTGGCAAAATTTCATATAAAATCGGTTGTTATTCCAAAAAACATCTATGCTGTGCGCAACATTATCGGAGAAGATTATCATGAAAGTTGTAGGGAGATAGACATTTTTCGGCATATATGTAGAAGGTTGCAAGTACATTCTATTTTGCAATAATATTTATATGTGAAAAAGATCTGTTTCCGATGAATTCCGGATAATTTGATCACAGTTTAAAAAAAATAGGTGGGGCCACCACACGAATTTCTTTCTTTCCTCACACACACACAGAGAGAGAGAGAGAGGGGGAGAGAGAGAGAAGAGAAGAGAGAAAGAGCGAGAGAGAGGGAGGATGGAGAGGGGGAGGGAGAGAGAGAGGGAGAGAGAGATTTTTTTTGAAAACTACTTTTTTTTAAAAAAGTAAAAGGGCTCGTTTTAATTGTTAAAGTTGTAACGGTACAGTGAAATTCAAATATTTTACATTTTTTAAAAAATACTTTTTCTAACGTGTGTTAGAACTGACTATCAATTTCTTTAAGTTGTTTATATAAATGTATACCAACTCATATACCATAAGACCGCGTGCGTCTGCATTATCGCGATACCTGTAGAGTAAGCGAAACAGATAGAGATGTCTGTGTATTAGAACGGTAAACAAATAGACGCAGTGTTATACTGGATTACAACAGAGCTAGTATATCGCATATGCCTATGATGCACTCGTATTTGTCCAAAAAATCAACATTGATGCGGTGTAGTCGGGCAGTCGCTTCCACATATGGGCGTCAGTTCGAGTTTTATTATTGCTTAAGAATAACATTTTTTTAGCTAATTACAGGTTAATTGCAATGTTGAATTACAATTCTGTTTTAAGAAGTAAATATTTTATGTATCAGTATTTTATTATAGTTAAGTTTTTAGATTATAATATTTGTTGAAAAATATTATTTTAGTTAAGAAGTTTTTTTTATTTTAAAGTCTAGGAGTTATTTATTATTTATTTTTGCTCTTTTATGTTGTTTATGAAGCTGTAATGAATTACTTCACTGACATATTATCAGTGATTATCTGATGCTTCAAACAACTACAAATAATTACTAACAACGGAAACGCAATACCTATTACACTGCTTTTCACTTGATTTGCCTACGAATACATTTATACGTATAACTTATACGCCCGCTGTCGGTGTGGCAATTCAAGTTGGCACGCCCATTTATAGTCGACCAGTAGTTACTAATACATGCATCGCGCTATGAACGGCGGCCACACGGTATATGTTACGCATTATTTAGATTAGAAAATATTTGTATTAAATTTAAGAACAAGTGCGCAATATAATCTCTCATGCGTAGGACTCGTGGCGCCTTACTTTTATATCACTGTTTGAACATGTAAATATGTGTGTGAACTCGAAGGTGAAGGAAAGGGGGGTGGCAGGCACAACCCGGAGAAGGAAGCGATATGTAGAAGTCGACGGGGAATCTTCCAGGGAAGCGGTCGACAGTATCTTGCATCGAAAAAGTAATAGAAGGTTTTCGAGATATAAAAAGTCGACTGGGAACCTTCAAGTAAAGCGTTCGACAGCATCTTGGACTGTCTTGAACCGTATAAGTAATAGCATATTCCCGATTTATAAAAAAATCGGTCGGGAATCTTCATGTAAGGGGGTCAATATTCCGAAAAAAGTGACGAAAGATTCCCGAAATATATTAATAAATATTAAGTGTGTAAAAGTTAATATACTGGGGTGTCTCTAAAAGGTGCGGAAAAAACGCTACCACACATTTCTGAGGGCAAAATATGACGATCTAACCCAACTTACCTCAGTCCAAAAGTGGATGCTTTCGGAGATACAGAGTGTCAAAAGTTCAATTTGGTTTTAGTTTTTTATAAATAATTTCTGTAATAATTGGTATATTGTCACAATATTTGGGTAGAGGGGGTTTCGTGGGGTAAAAAATTTAAATCTGCTCTCATTTTCATTGCAAAATGTAGAGGGCGCCACCTGCGGCATATTGTATCCATTTAAAACGTAATAAATTTTTTGAGACACACTGTATTTAACTTTTAAATAAAAATTCTTATTCTCCAATGTTTTTTACCTAGAAAAGGTATACCTGGTAGGAGTTGATTGGAGCAGCCGTTTATGAGTAATCTGGATATAAAAAATTCATTCCGTATATGGACACATATGCTTCTGTAATTTGGGTGTTATTCTTGTGGCAATTCAATGCAATGGTGCATCCACTTTTGGACTGAGGTAAGTTGGGTTAGATCGCCCTCAGAAATGTGTGGTAGCGCACATTCACTTATAGAAAAAGAATAGGTGAATAAGTGGACCAGTATTTCTAGCGTCAGGGAAAGTCCCTTACTAAGCGGATCGACTGTGGTGAAAATCTTCTGTTCCAATAAAGGAAGAAGGAAAGAAGACGACAATAGAAAAGGTACATGAAAGTTATTAGTAAGCGAATGCTAAATAAACTAAAACGTTAAAATTCGTCATAATTAAAAAACTTAATCAAATCATATGACAATATAAGACAAAAATATTTATATATTAGTTTGTCTTAGAGACGGCAATATTTAAGTATTTGTAAATGACTTGCCGTTTTTAATTGTTTTCTCATTTATACCTATGTAGCTGTTTTTATATATGTACGTAAAGGCAACTGATAACAAATAATGTACAGGGTTAGTTTTAAATAGCATCATTAAAAAAAGGGGGTGAAAGAAAAATATGAGTAATGCCCGTACAAAAAAAAAAAAGTCGCGGCCCAATGGGCACGCAGTGACGAGAAATTGATTTTTCTTTCCTCGAGTCCGAGCCTGTTGTAGTTAATATACAAACATTATAATTTTCAGATATTCAAAATATGTAATATACTCTATTAACGAAAAAAAAACATGGTAATGCACTGAGGTTGTCGACCTTTTCCACATAAAGGCGTGCTATTCACACCAAAAAAAAGACATCGCCATAAATCTTTTCAATTGCCATTCATTCTCAAAGGTTGTAACTATTTGCATTTTATTAGGTTTGTCTGTGTTTAATATTACAAACGGTTCTAACACTGTTTTGTTACTGCGCAGAACTAAGGCGTCATAGTACACCGTTCGGGACGGTAATTACAGAAAAACATAATACATAATTTCTATAATCTACCAGTTAAAATGTAACACATTAGAATAACTACTTATCATCCAGACTGAAATCGCACTTGGAACTAATGTTTTATTGTAGATATCAAGAACTGCATATACATAATATATAAATTTCATAATTTCTATGACTTAGTAAATATTATATCTAATGTCTTAAATATTCAGAATAATCAAAATAACACGCACTTATATATAATTGATACAACTTTGTTTTTTGATTATTCTGATGCATCAAATATGATATATTTTAAGTCGTAATAATTACGAAATTTATGTGTTTTTGAATAGTCAATCATTTTACCATGTTAATGTATATGTTTGACGCAAAAAATTTACCATGTAAATAATCATATTCCGTTATGAATCTTTACTGTGTGAATGTGCATACGTAATTATGTAATTTCACAAAGAAGCTTACCCTCACTAATTATACAAATTTACAATGTAATTTTCAATAAGCGGGCATTGAAAGCGGTTTCAATTTTACAATGTAAATTTCAGTAAGCAGTCATTGAAAACAATTCCATTATATATCAAGTGCATTTAAAAATTCCATAACATAACGTTGATCACAAAATTGCCAACGTTATGTTATGTAGTATTTTCTTACAGTGTAGCACTAGCAAAGTTCAATAATTGAAATTTGTTGAGACGTTATCACTTCAATTGGTCGACCCGACCGATCAGCATTTTCCAGGGATTCTTGTCCCAAACGGAAATATTTTGCCCACTTTTACTTTCTTATACGTAGTATAAGGAAGTATTGTGATGACGAAAATTTTCGACCTCGAGATTTTTGCAGATGTCCACGTTTTGAAGTCCCCTGATACCAAAAAAGTGGTTTTTAAAAAATGTTTGTGTGTCTGTCTGTGACCACGATGGTCAAACCGCTGTAGATATCTATTCCAAATTTTGTATTTACGTGTATAATCTCCCTCTTGAGAACTGATTAGTTTTTCAGTAAAATCGGTAGACTGGATGTAGTAGTTTACTTCAGTAAAAAAATAGAATTTTGCCAATATTTCGTCAACTACTAAGTTTAAACAAATTTATAAAGAATTCATATGTACTTAAAATTAAAATTGAGAACAATTTTATTTAAAAAGTTTTTCGAAATTCCTACCGGAAGTAGGTCTTTTACTCCTATCGAAAATCAGTTTTTTGAGAATTTTTCGCAAATCATGCTTTTTAGACAGGTACGTTACGAGTATAAATGTATTTAAAATATAATTTTCAATACCTTTTGTATAAAAAAAAATTCAAAATTCAGACCGGAAGTACCGCTTTTACTCTTATCGAATACCGATTTTTTGCAAATATGTCGTAAGTTATGCATTCTATATCTATTTATCAAGAGTACAAAAGTATTTAATTCTAGATTTGCAATATTTTTTTGTATATATGAAATTTTAAAATTCGGCCCGGAAGTAGCACTTTTACTCTTAGCGAGTAGCACTTTTTTGATAATATCTTGCAAAGTATGCATTCTATAGAGATTTATTAAGAGAATAGAAGTACTTAGAATAAGATTTTGAATAATTTTTGTATAAAAAATTTCTTAAAATTCTATAATTTGAAACGCTCATACGTATAAGAAAGTCGTGTGGTGCCACACCTCATTTTTTACAGTTGAATACGAAGGAGATGAATTACCGTGAACGCCGTCTAAAGGTAGGCGTCCACATATTCGTATCGTAAGTATCGGACGCATCGCATCGAACGGATCGTAGTATTCTTAGTATAGAAAGCCATACAAGTGCGTCCTCTGATCCGCCTCGTACGGATCGCACAAAATTTACCCGTCGGCAATGCCGATGCCGATGCTCCGAGGGGCAACTTTTACGTTGCGTGCCGATGACGTCATACGGAATGCCGATCAGTGGACGGACTCCGGCGCGGAGTCCGTCTGCTCGCTCGCTCAGCATCGTTTTCCTCCATTATCTTGTACATTCCACCGAACACTACGCTATCTCTCACTACGAAAATCCGAATGAAAGTGGCGTCGGCAATCCGATTGTTGGTAGTTGCGTCGGCAAATCCGATCGCTGCTGATACTGTGGACGCATTGTAGAAAAATAATCCGTTCGATGCGATGCGTCCGATACTTACGATACGAACATGTGGACGCCTACCTTAAACGTATGCCCTTCCTTTGTTAAAAATTTAAAGACCGCGCGGTACTCAGTTTTCGTTACTTCAGTCATTTTCGTGCGCTAGTCGTGTTGGTTGACTGGTTACTAAAAACTATTAGGCTTTGAACCGTCATATTTATAGTGTACACTTCGTGTATGTGCATACATGACATGACGAAGTTTGAACACGTTTGAACCTGTATAAGCCTGTCAGGCCGATAATTTATATTTATATGTACGAATAAACAGAGGAAATCTAGGTACTCAGTCAGGGAAACAGTTTTTTCATACTAAACGATCTGTCTTGGTGCCAGTACAGAGATAGTACAAGAAGATAAAATGAGGTGTGGCCACCACACGACTTTCTTATACGTATGAAACTGTTACTTCCGGTCCGAATTTTGAAATTTCATTTATACAAAAAATATTCCAAATCCAACTTTAAATACTTTTGTACTCTTCATAAATATATATAGAATGCATAATTTACGACATTTGCAAAAAATCGTTATTCGGTAAGAGTAAAAGTGTTAGTTCCGGTCCGAATTTTCATTTTTTTTTTATACAAAAGGTATTGAAAATTAAGTTCTAAATACTTTTATACTCGTAACGAACCTGTCTAAAAAGCATGACTAGCAAAATATTTACAAAAAACCGATTTTCGATAAGAGTAAAAAACCTACTTCCGGTAGGAATTTCGAAAAACTTTTTAATAAATTTCTTAAAATTCATGCCTGAGTACATCCGCGTTCATTATAAATTTAAACTTGATACTGGTAAAATTTGATTTTTTTCACTGACGTAAACTACTACTTCCGGTATACCGATTTTACTGAAAATTTAATCAGATTTTAAGAAGAAGATTATAATCATATATATAAAGTTTGTTGTTGATAGCTTTAGATGTTTGGCTGCAATCGTGGTCACACACACACGTACGCACCGATATTTTTTTAAAACCAGTTTTTCGGTATCAAGGGACTTCAAAACCTGGAAATCTGCAAAAATCTCGAGGTCAAAAATTTAGTGATCACAATGCTTCCTTATACTAAGCATAAGAAAGCAAAAGATGAGGTGTGGCTACTACAAGACTTTCTTATACGTATGTGCCTTTCAAATTATACAAAAGTTGTTCTAAATTAAGTTTGAAATACTTTTATTTTCTTAAAAAATAAGCCTGAGTAATGTGTTACTTCATGTCTAGTCTCTTAATAAATCTACATAAAGCATGCTTTGCGAGATATTTGGAAAAAAGTGCTATTCGATGAAAGTAAAAATGTTACTTACGGTCCAAAGTTTTAAATTTCTTTTATACAAAAATTATTCCAAATCTAGCCCTAAATACTTTTGTACACTTGACAAATCTATGTAGAATGTAAGTTTTTTGAAAATTTTTTACCCAAAATGTATTGAAAATTAAGCACACACACAGAGAGAGACATTTTTTAAAAACTACTTTTTCGGTATCAGGAGACTTCAAAACGCGGACATCGAAGTCGAAAAGTTTCGTCATCACTTTTACTTTCTTATACGTAGTTTAAGGAAGTATTGTGATGACGAAAATTTTCGACCTCGAGATTTTTGCAGATGTCCACGTTTTAAGTCCCCTGATACTGAAAAAGTGGTTTTATAAAAATGTCTCTCTCTCTCTCTCTCTCTTTCTCTCTCTCTCTCTCTCTCTCCCCCCCTCTCTCTCTCTCTCTCTCTCTCTCTCTCTCTCTCTCTCTCTCTCTCTCTGTGTGTGTGTGTGTGTGTGTGTGACCACGATAGCGGTCAAACCGCTGTAGATATCAATTCCAAATTTTGTATTTACGTGTATAATCTCCCTCTTGAGTAGTTTTTCAGTAAAATCAGTAGACCGGAAGTAGCAGTTTACTTCAGCGAAAAAATCGAATTTTGCAAATATTTCGTCAACTACTAAGTTTAAACAAATTTATAAAGAATTCATATATACTTAAAATTAAAATTGAGAATAATTTTATTTAAAAAGATTTTCGAAATTCCTACCGGAAGTAGGTCTTTTACTCTTATCGAAAATCAGTTTTTTGCGAATATTTTGCAAGTCATGCCTTTTAGAAAAGTACGTTACGGGTATAAAAATATTTAAAGCATAATTTTCAATATCTTTTGTATAAAAAAAATTTCAAAATTCAGACCGGAAGTACCACTTTTACTCTTATCGAATAGCGATTTTTTGCAAATATGTCGTAAGTTATGCATTCTATATATATTTATGAAGAGTACAAAAGTACTTATAACTGTATTTGCAATATTTTTTGTATATATGAAATTTCAAAATTTGGACCGGAAGTAGCACTTTTACTCTTAGCGAGGAGCACTTTTTTGATAATATCGTGCAAAGTATGCGTTTTATAGAGATTTATTAAGAGAATAGAAGTACTTAGAATAGGATTTTCAATAATTTGTGTAAAAAAAAATTCTTAAAATTCTATAATTTGAAACGCTCATACGTATAAGAAAGTCGTGTGGTGGCCACACCTCATTTTTTATACTACGTATAAGAAAGGAAAGGCCAATAGAATCACCTCAGGCAAACTAATCGGTATATGTTATGTTTGATTTGATGTGCTAAGGAGTACAAACGCTAATTTCTGTTTATTGGCAGTAAATATTAGATGCACGTAAAATAACTGTTGTGTATTCAGTATCCATAGAGCAATACCGAATCGCCGAAACAGATTGCCATATTGTTTCAGCGATACAAGATAAATATTTGTCAGTTTAATACGGTACAAGAGCAGCGGAGAAAAGCACATAAAATAGACGTAAATTACGCCGAAGACGTTTTAAGAGGAATTTTATGTTCATTGAGAATACATTCGAACAGCTCAGTTCTTCTTATCCGCATATTAACGTATTGTCTTTGCCAAATGTTATTTGCTAGAATGTAATTTATTATTTAACATTAGTCTACAACAAACAAATAAAAAAATATGTTAGATTTATATTTCCAGTTGTTTTTGTTTGTAGTAGACTTGACGTTCGTTCATGCCGCAAAAGATAAATAAAACATAAGTATAAATAAAAAACAACCCAATCAAAAATCAACCAGAAGTTGTGGTATCTTACCAATATCCACACTGAACAAAATATTTGCTTGAATAATTAAAAAACCTATCAAAAAAAGTAATATGTATAATGATCCTGAAATGGAAATATTTCTTAATTAGTTAATAAATCTTAATATAGTGATTGTGTATCTGTTGGTTGCCCTTGTCACTGTTCCTCACACTTCCCATATCTAGAAATCCATAAGATATATAACAACGTATTTTAGTATGACAAACAAGCACATTGCAAATATAGGATCAGTTACCTTACATTGAGTTGGATGTAGCATAGTACGAAAATGAGAGGGGGCGGTCCAGTCCCACAAAATTCGGGTAAATGGGCCCACTGACATGTCAATAGTAAAAAGTTATTATTTCAAGAAATAATGGGAATGGATCCCAATCTCTTTCACGTGTGCGTTGTTAACACTATAAAGATTATACAGTCAAATTTGTTGGCACATATATCCAAAATTGGAACAACCAGGAGAGATCCTATTTTAAAAGTTGTAAAACTAGGTCCTAGTTACCCCACCTTGCCTTAATAAGAATGGTAAATTGGTTACTACGCATAACATTATTGAGAGTTGTATTTGTTACTGTAAATTTGAATCTATTAAGAAAGTTACGAAATGTCACTTTAATATATAATTAAATTAATGACTTCTATAGTGTTTCAAATCCACTATATCAAACCATTTACTATAGAACCGTATCATAAAGTTTCTAGGACGAAGATGACATTGAAATAGAAAACATATTGCAGTGGTTTGCATAGCTATATGGTTTATAAATAAATTGTATAAATGTATTATTACCACACGTGGGGCATAGCCATATAATCTATGCTGTAGTCTGTACCAGCAGAATTTAATTAAATAATGACAATAATTATGCTATAACCCTGCCTTAATGATACAAAACTGCATAAATCTTCATGAATGCAGAGATTGCAATTATAAAAAAAAAACTACTCCAATAAATTTTTAATCTCATTCCCTGTTAAAATTCACACTATTTTCGTAGGTTCTGGCAGTGATCTTTCCATTATTCATCTGCAACATTTCTTATTTAAATTCAATTAGGATAAGGTTAATAATAAATAAGTATTTAAATTTCATAAACATTTATATTCATATAATTATTCATTAAACAACAACACAGTAAAAAAATCTATTCACAACATGTGGCTGTTAGGAATGTCTTTTTATTATTCCAACCATAAAAAACATATATCTCAGAAATACACATTGCTTTTATCCTTTATGTGGATTCAAGACAAATATTATTTATGCTATCCTTAATCTTTTAATATTGTATTCATAGATTTAAAGAAATATTTTTTTCCTTACGACGCTAAATTTTATTTCCACAGAGAAATCCATTTGCACGTAATGCCTCCGAAGATCTAAAATTTCGCAAAGAACAAAATACCTTGAATATAACCTTTAACAATCCCCATATGCAAACATTCACACATTGTACATACTACAGATTGGCTTTTGTCCATCAAGAATACTTGTATCTTTACGTATTCAAAATGCTTGAAATTTTATTAAATTTTCCAATATAAATTGTTAATAGTGCACAGCAAACACTGCAAGCAAATATTTTCACATAGTACTCCCAATGCCCTTCTACACCATTAACAATTCTCCCATGATTTACAAAAGTTAATTTTATTTTAGCAAAAATAATATTTTATTTAAGTATTAATGATGTCTAACGCTTTACTAGAAATGAATATTCAGACATAGCATCTCTAGCGCACGTCGTACACCATCAATTATTTGAATCATAAATTTATTTCAAAGAAAACTTACTTATGTTCTTGATATAAATCATCAAATTCTTGTTTGTTCATGTCTACCATTTTGTAAATTTTAAACATGAAATACACAATATAACAATGAATTAATAATAATATGAAAACTAAAATAAATACTGAAATTCAAAGTAAACTTAATACATTTAGCTAATTTGATCAAATGTAGTGTATTTAAACTCCTACGATCATTTGCATACGCTAATGAAATTTTTGCGTCTGGTCAGTTCAAAATATCGGCAGCTTCTCTCTTTCTCTCGCTCTTCGCGCCTTTTTATAATCTCGGTTTTCAAACAAAACACAACTACCTGCGTACAACACCACAACTTCAACTCTATAAATTTTAAGTTGGTGTTGCCCTGTTCATTTTTGTTTTCTTCAAGTTTTTCTCAGGTTAAAAATATACCTATATTGCTTTTTGACAGTTCAAGAATGCACTAAATGTTTACACACACAAATTGTTTATTTATAAAGTCCATGCACATCTGCGATTCTTTGTCTTCAGTAGGTATATCTTTCTTTTATTAACGCCATCCCTCATTATGTTTGTAAATGAATTCATTGCCTCTTTCATTATTGTTTATGTACTTTCGTTTCCCATTGTTTAAAACTATCCGTATTTTCTTGTTGTAGGTATCTTTGTTGGAAATAATCGGAAATTCATTGAACACAGATGGGATTTTCCTTTTTATGACCGCACCATCAGGAACACAGACCTCGACATCATTACCTTTGCTTTCCAACCATTTCCTTTCGTCTTCATGTAGGTTGATCTGCACATAACTGTCAACAATGTTAACATTATTTCTTCTTTGTAAATTATTCAAATTAAACAAGATTTATCCTGTTATCTTGAAGCCTTTACTTTATTAAAACATTACAAGGATGTGTTTTTATCTATACTTTTAGTATATCGTTTCGAATAAAGAACACTTTTATGTATATCCTTTTAAAAGTGCTATTAAATATAAGTATCAGGTATTTATTGTATTTTATCATGTAACCATAAAATGTCTGAGAGATAAAAATCCTTTTACAAATTTATATACTACGTCTATTCATTTTGAAAGACGTTTTCATGTCGAGCGTGTCGAATTTCACCTTTTTCGTACAATTTTACGGCATTTAAATGGCTCACTCTCTTCACTGTTCCGTCTTTCAACATCACTCTCTCTCTCTGTTATATATTTTTAGTACATATTTAATTTTGAAAAGTGGTTCACTTTTCAATATATTTAATGCCACTCTTACACAATGCGAAAAGTGCGGTTCGGCCTTTGTATACTCAAACCACATCTTGTGCTCATCTTTTCTATAAATATAAAATAGATGAATTTATTTTTGTGTTTATTTCTATTCCTCTTTATGTATATACATTTTAACTTAAATTACTATATACTTTTCATCATGATGTTGCGCCTTAAAGTTTATGCAACTCATTATTATCTTAACAACTATATTTACAACTAAAAATTTATTTTCTTATTCTAATACTTAATTATTTAACTATCTTAAAAATACTTAAACTATGAAGGTCACAGCAATATGTCCGAACTTAAGCCATATTCAGTGATGTAAGTCGGTAAATTACCCCGTATATTTCCGAATTAATTACCGTAATCTACGGTAAATTACCACATAAAATATCCGTAAATTACAAACAAAGTTAAACATCATCTATGTACACGTATGACATTGCACACTCGGTGATTGGGGAAGTCCCTTTCTAGCAGATGTGAAAGCCCGTGAATCAGCCGTTTATATAACGAATGAAGTAGTCTTTCAAAAGATTTCGGTCTATAAGTTGAACTATATAAAGTTTGTGAATATACTACATACTACTCGCAGTGGTGTGCGCTGGGATGGGGCGTAAAGATAAAATAAAAAAAGTTATTTCAACAGCATTTTGAAAATCAACAAAACATTCGAAATTCGTGTAACTGCTGTTCGCAAAGTTATGTTTTAAATGTAACCAGAATGTCCTGTCACTTACAGAATAAGTGCATTCGTTGTCCTCGTAAAATAAAGAATGAAATGCAATCAAAATCAAGAGCATTAAGTATTAAGAAAATTAAAGCAATAAATAAAGATGAGTAATTTTGATTGATTCCTATTGGGTTTTATGGAAAAATATTTAACATTTTAGAGATTCTGGAAAGAAAAAGTTCTTCTCAAACAGATTTTGAAGACGACGATGGAGAGACGATTTCAAGCGATTCCAACACATAATCTGCTGCAAGCACCACAAAATCCGCTTACAGTGAAAATTTGGATTTTTTTATGGATGTAATGAATAAATCAGAAGAAAAGGAAATTTGGGTTATCTTAACAATAGCATGCTTTGCTTGTAATACCCCTTTAAATTTTACGGAAAATGTTCATTGGCAAAAATTGTTTAAAAAAAGTAAACCATCTTTACGATTTCCGACTAGATTTCAGTTATCCAATGCGCTTTTAGATAAACAACACTCTCAAATAAATCAAGTAATAGCAAAAGCAAAATCTAAAACAATTGGAATTCAAGTTGATGGGTGGAGTAATATTAGAAACGAATCCATTATAAATATAATAATTACATGTCCAGAACCAGCTTTATTTAAAGTAATTGACTGCAAGGAAAATCGCCACGATGCTGCATATCTTTGTTCTTTGCTTAGTTCTGTTATTGACGACGTAGGTATTAATAAAGTTATAAGCATAGTGACTGATAACGCTAGCAATATGAAATCAACTTGAAAATTAATTAGTGATATGTACCCGTCCAATTATTTTTATTGTTATGGATGTTGTGCTCATATTTTGAATTTATTCGTACAAGATATTTTAAAATTAGAAGTATTTGCATGTTTAATTACTGATTGTAAATTCATAGTAAAAACTATTAAAAATCGCATATTTTGAATGCCACATTTAAAAATATACAAGATGAACAGCCAGCATTACAAAAATCAAACACATTAAAATCTCTTAAACTACCTGGCCAAACTAGATGGAGCTTTAATATTTTCTGCTTAGAAAGCTTAAGGGTAAATAAAAAAAAAATTAAAAGAATTGGCTATAACAGAAACCATAGCTAATACTTTAAACAAAAGTATAAAAAGTAATATTTTAGATGATCTGTTTTGTTTTATTTTAAACACAAGGAGTACATAGGAGTTTTCTGTTTTACTAACGTAGTTGTTAAAGCACTTAATTAATTACTAGTTTTAAAATGTAACATTTCAACATGCCGCTTTTCTCTTATTTTTATCATTTCAAAGTCGGTTAAGTAAGTATAAACTATATAAACTTGTATGCAAATGTGTGCATGTAATGCAGATTTCGACGAAGATCAAACGAAGTTCTTTTTCTTAATCACGTACCACGGTTAATTTACTTTAACCTACATGCTGTGTTTATAATATTAATTAATAGTGCCATTGGCACGGACTGTTGCGTGTCTTGACTTTGTAACAAACTGATTTATATAGAAAAACAATATTACTAAGAAATATTTTTATTGGTCGGCCTACATATACATTTCTTAATCGATTAGTTTCCGTGCGTTAGTTATACGGAATAAAAGAAAATATGTTTATAGAAATATTAACTTTTTCGATGCAAAACAATTGATTAAGGTGTTACTGCATGCGGTAGATTATGTGTTGTGACAACATAGTATGCGTGTTTAGCAGGGGAATGACACGAATTCATATGATGTTCTATATATAGCAGCATCGTATTTTACGTTACAATTTCGTCCAGAAATCAGCACCGGTCGACCAAGCAGTGAAAACGTGGAAGAAAACCCGGAATCCAGTGACAACACACACACACACACATATATATATTGAACTAGTCTCGTATATATCCCTAGACTGTTCAAATTCATAACATTTGTTACGAGTTACAACACTCTATTTTTTTACTTTTAAGTTGTTATTAGGGACGAACCCTTGTACATATTGAAATGTTGTAGTTCTTTTGAGTTACGTAAATAAAGGAGAGATATTACTTGGCACACAGATTCAATCCCATCTAATCGTTTAACAAACAATTATATCTTGATCATAAAGTTTAGTTGAAGAAATAAGGTTAAAGATTTTAGCATAAAAACATGACCATAGTAGTGCGAACAAATTTCAAATACAACAGAAACGCACTATACAATCTTGTACTTATTTAGCATACATTATTTTCAATCTTGCGTTATCATTTTACATTTAGTTTTGACAAAGCATCCTATCTAACACACACAACACATGCATTTAGAGCATACACATATGGGCGTTATAAAAATGCAAATTATGACTAAATCAAAACATAATCATAAATTGCACATACTAGGAGTGACACTCCAAAGCTCGTTGAATGTATATCTCATGATTTTAAAAGCACAAATAGAATTATTGACCTAGAAATTTTCAATAGCATCATTTAATGTAAAGCATGGACGTTCATCTTTCGAACGCCCATTATCAAGTCAATTGCAATTTAACTCGGTGAGGAAACCAATTTTAATGTGAAAACACAAATTAATTACAACCTTTTCTATATTTAGAACAGATTTTAATTAGGGCATGAATATCAATAGGACTGTAATTTAAGTACAAACAACATTTAGAGTATCACTAAGAGACCTAGATCACATGTCATATTAAAGCTAGAATTTCGTGGCTATATTTAGTAATTGCCTGATATCTGATGGTAAATACAGTAACAACAAATATCACAGCACAGTTATTATTAGCAATTCTCATGAATTACACCCTTACAAACGCATAATTACCAAAAGCATCTTTTCAAATTTAGGCCGAATAGCTTCATTAAGAAATGTCAAACATTAATATTTTAAATGCAGAAAAACGCACGAAATATAAGTATGCATGGCAAATTAATAATATGAGTTGTGTGCATAAATAGATGCCCTATTTGAATAAAGCTATTCACAATTAATGACTGTCAAAACTAAAATGGTGTTTGAAATCCAAAAATTAAGTGAGCACTTGGTACAATTAAGCGCATTTAGAAAGGTTAATATAATTCCTTAAATGGCAAGATATAACTGACTTGATAAAGTTTTGATAAGCTTTTAAGCAATTTAAACCAAAATGACTATATAAAATAAATTTAACTTAAATTTGGAAATTTAATATTCACAGCAGGCATTATCTTATGAACGAACGGATTTTAATCAAGTAAAAAACGGAAATAAATTTATATGTATTTAGATTTTAAGATTATTTGTAAACCAGGTCCACAAAATCTATTAATATCCTTATTTTTGGATGAAATCCAAAATATTAGAAAATATCATTATTTTTTTGTACATGACTGTACTGATTTTTCAAAAACCGACGCTAAAGCTGTCAGACGCATCAAAAATACAAATATGAGCATTCAAAAATTTTACGCACTAGAAATATTTTTTTATTAATCATAAATATAAAAATAAACTATTAAACAATATCCAAATCACGTTTAGATACATAAAATAATAACAATTAATAAAATTATATGGTGCAACTGCTTTGGGTTCGAGGCGTTAAACAATAGACTACGGTAACATATAAAATAGGTAGACATTGCTGAAAGGCGGATCAGATAAAATTAGATAAGCATCCACTAAGGATGCAACATCAGAGTTCATAAAAACAAACAACATCCGTGATTAGACGAACTTGAATCAAACCGACAAGTCGATATAAATCCCAGTGCGGCGAACCTCCACGCCGGCCAGATAGGCGTTCCGTCGATCATCGAACCTGTATCACCATAGGTGAAGCAACTGCCGTGCTTTATCAATAAAATACCACGAGCATAAAGTCCATGGCCTAGAAAAGAGAAAGAAAAAAAATATCAACAACGAACATAACCAAGAATAAAGAAAAAACCCCGAGCCGGACCCGAGAATAAATGTCAATAGATTAAACGCAAGAAAATTAACTCACCTGTACGCACATCTGCAACACCGAGACCTGCGGCTGCCGAGACTTGAAGTATAAGATACTGCAACCTACCGAAGCGGATTCTGCTACCCTGTACTCCGCCTACGAACGAGCTGCCCACCGGCGTTACCTGTCCATCGATCCAGAGATCCATCCATCCCGAATACGGAAAGATTCCAGGGAGTAACCAGCCGAAATTCCCATGCCTGTCGCTCAAGGAATCCACCATATAGCTAAAGGACATTTAACATAATTAGATGAAGGTATCGTGATATGTTTACAAGTACTAATAAACCAAAAGAAAGGTTCAGTTGTCAAATAACAATATTTGCGTCAAATCATTTTGTAATTCGTGTTTTTACGACGATTAAAATCAATGTCAGTACGTTAAAAGTGGTATAATAGTCATTAGTAATCAAAAAGTTAGAACTCACATATCAATAATTTGTCTTTCGTTAAAATTAACTAAACATTAAAGTCAATAATCAACATACAGTCAGTCACCTTCAAGGAAATAAAACCTAACCTATATTGGTAAACAAGTAGCTCTATACTTTGCTAAGATTTAGATTAAACAATATAAATAGCTAACCTTTAAAATAGATTTGTTGTCGCCAATCTGAACTAATTTTCCTAGTATTGAACAGATTGTTTTCATAGTTTCTTTTCACCATAATTAAGCTCACATACAGATCATTTATATTTGCATACTCAACATATACGTTCACCCGCTTTGGGAAATTTTGTACGATTGAGTGGATCTGTGTATTATATCTCTCCAGGTCATAAATTGTATTTTATAAGTTATATTGTTGTCTTTTGATGAATATACTCATTAAATTAAATGTATATGTAACAATTGGAAGTAATTATATAAAGAATTAGAAGTTATACATACCTTTGTGTTTATTATTTGTAATTTGAATTGGCATCCATCGTAAATTTGGGGAGACACATCATTCAATTTATATAGGTACCAGTAGCAGCCCACAACGTGCACACACAGGAGTCCTGGGATCGCGTAAGAATAACAGGTATTGCGTAAGTCACTCTAAGTAGTAGGTATTCCCGCAGAACCCCCGCAACGGCCCGGAGATAAAATTTAACATAGCGCACACTGCCGTCATTGCATATTCACATAATTCATTGTAGAATGCCGGAAACAACCCCTTCCCCTATTAGAAATAGAACATTGGTCAAAATATAAGCAATAGGAAGTCAGTTTCAAGCGCGAAATCTAGTACAGTTCAAATTTATTATCGCAGAGTTAGTCACCTTTTCATTGAAGTATTTAAGTAAACCCACATATACAGTTGTAATAATTTTAGATTAAACTTTCACTAGCGTACTATTAGCGTTCAAGAATTTAATTTGGTGAACTTTGCTTTCTTAATTTTTAATCTCTTTTATTTTTTTAATTTACTTAGTCTCATTGCTCTTTAAGAACTTTAACTGCTAAGGGTCATATAAGCGCCACCACACCACCCCCTATAGCAATATATATTATATTCTTTTTTCTTATATATATATATATATATATATATATATAAGAAAAAGAAAAATATTGG
Source organism: Amphimallon solstitiale (assembly GCA_963170755.1). Lineage (NCBI taxonomy): Eukaryota > Metazoa > Arthropoda > Insecta > Coleoptera > Scarabaeidae > Amphimallon > Amphimallon solstitiale. The sequence goes on from OY720683.1 coordinate 103,833,695, forward strand.
GCATAATCCGCTGTAGAGCAACCGTAAACACGTGTTTCTGACTAATTGGTCGTCATCAGTACGGTGTAGCCAAGGAATTAGGTGGGATAACCTTGGAGATGTAAGCTAAACGGAAGACCATCAGGTGACAGACCACCATTTGCAGCTTTGCAGCTAGAAGATTCTCGGTTTTGAGGACAACAACTAACGTCGCCACGAGGAAGACAATGTTAACCTGCGTGCCATCCGAGACCCAGGAAATGTAAATGAAAGAATAAGAAATTATCGCGGATACATAAAATATCAGAAAAAGAAAATATTGGGTATAATCCGCTGTAGAGCAACCGTAAACACGTGTTTCTGACTAATTGGTCGTCATCAGTACGGTGTAGCCAAGGAATAAGGTGGGATAACCTTGGAGATGCAAGCTAAACGGAAGACCATCAGGTGACAAACCACCATTTGCAGCTTCAGCTAGAAGATCCTCGGTTTTGAGGACAACAACTAACGTCGCCACGAGGAAGACAATGCTTACATCTCCAAGGTTATCCCACCTTATTCCTTGGCTACACCGTACTGATGACGACCAATTAGTCAGAAACACGTGTTTACGGTTGCTCTACAGCGGATTATACCCAATATTTTTCTTTTTCTGATATTTTATGTATCCGCGATAATTTCTTATCCTTTCATTTACATTTTACTTATTCTCACGTGGAAATGACTCAGCCGACAATTTATGGCTTAATTGAAAGTATCACAACTTTGACGGCGACTGGATATCGATATGAATCGATAATGAATATTGATACGTCAAACACTAATGAAAATTGAAATCGAATGCGAATAATCGGCTGACGATTGAATGAATCACTGACTAATCATTTAATGATAAAAAAATGAATGACTGCTTCTCGTCGGATGTGCCTATTTATATCCTCTTCTGTTGTGGACGTCGTAACCATGGAAATTTTATACGGTAGTATTTTACAAAGTCTATTTACGGGCAAGTTTATTTTTGAATATTAGTGGAATCAGGTTTTATCTTAGTTAAATTAAATCGTCTTTCAATCGGTACAATAAAATTACTTTAATTCGTTTTCTTTTAGAAAAACACCTTCTTTAAAAATTTAAAGGGCAAATTTAGCATTTCGACTGTCATATGTCGATGACGTCATAGAAGCTAATAAATTAAATTTAAATATCAGAATTTTGGCTTAAAATGCCTTTTTAGTAGAACTTTACCTTTACAAATTAAACTTATAAATACATACAATATTTTTTCATCTTTTAATCCTTTTTAAAATCTTTCTTTATACAAAAAATTAGTGTGGTTAGTTTTTGAAGTGTAATAACTAAATGGTCTTTTAATTTATTTACGAATTACTGTTATAACATGAAACTATGACCTTTTCTTAATCTATACCACCTTTATTTAAATTATCTAAATAGCTTTTAATTAATATTATACAACTTTTCTTTTACCTATGTTGACAACTGTCAAATTATTCAAAATGCTTATTTAAATATCTGGACTCAACGTGTAAATATGACATTGGAAAATATTCCAACGTAAATGCATCACGATAGACTTTGTAACTGCTAGAGTTTATTTAAAAGTACTTTAGTTATTTATATGAAATATTTGAAATTAATAATGCTTCTGACAATATGGCGCATCGAAATTTGAAAATTAAAATGATGCTTAACTTAAATGTGCGCAACTAAGAGTTTTATTGTTTGTTACCATGCTTGTAACTTGTAACCTAGTTTATGGTTTAAATGTTTTTTATGTTCACCATTAGTTTATTTTAGTTTTAAGCTATGCATTTTTAGATAACAATTTGTCATGTATGCGCTATACTTTTGCCAAAGTTTAGGATGATGCTTTCGATACTATCAACCTTGCTTTAACTTTGAACTTGTAACTTTTTGAGACATTTTACTCTTGAGAAATCACACTATAAAATGGTACTCATTTATATGCTCGTAGTGTGATGATAAATGTTGAAATTTGTAATTTAAAATTGGCCATTTGTAATAGCTGTCAGATTCATTTTATATTATTACTTTGCCTATATAACACTTAACTAATTATTGTTGTATTGTGGAAATTTGCTAAATATAAGTATAAAACTAAGACTAATGTGTATTTTAAACTAATCAGGTATTTAACTCTATTATTTAGTATTTAATACGGGGGTTTCAGTTGGGGTTCCTGAAAAGAGTAGTCATTGGTTTGGTTTTCTAAATTTGGGGGTGAATTTCTTTCTAATATTTACAATTTGATGGGGTTCTCAGAATTTACTAGATTTGTTAGTATAATCTGCATTAATTGTTGGGAATTTTTACCTGTACTCTTATACAAGGGTCCAATTTTAAGCATCGCCGATGTATATATGGTTGCATGTATTCAAGGGGTTTTAAGGGGTGACTGCATGTCTTTGTGGGTTTTTGACTGGTGTTGTCACATAATCGACACCAGTTCAATATATATATATTTATATATATATGCGAGATAAGAGTTTCAGATACCAGCAAGTGCGACTGCGCATAAAAAGCCGACAAACTCCGAGCGTTGAGTACTTAACATAAGCGCATGTAGATGTCACTAAATCGGCGATTTTTGTTCAAGTGGAGCTACTCAACTAGACAGTCGCCTTCGGGCGTGCATAGAGGAAGGGTATAGCGTATTTGGATCTCATATGTACAATTCATTACGTAATTTGAATTTAAAAAAATCTTGAATTAATAATTATAAATAATTGGTGTAGTATAAAGAGCAAATACTAATAATTGGATATATTTAACACATTTAACAGTTAGGTATTGCGATTAAATATTTATTTAAATACAATGTATTTAACATGTTCTTTAATATTAATTAGATAATATTGTGCATAAATAAATATTTAGATAGATGATAATGTGATAAAAAACAATTTAAATTTAATAAACTAAAGATGATTTTTTAGTATATTGAATTTAAATATACATACTTATAAGTTTAATATACGTATTGTTACCTATGCCTGCCATATATAATTTAAGAAGCAATGTTGGTTGTATAAATAGATGGAGTAAGTGCTCCCAAACAAACCTATTTCGCCATATTAAAAAGTTTTATCTAATTTCTATCAACAATTTGTTATTAGAATTGTTGAATGAGCCATACAGCGTATGAAAGTGTTTAGTATTTTAAATTTTATACCAAAAATGCCACAGTTATATTCCACGATGTTGCTGCATTGACAAATTTGCAATACCCATTATTAAAAGCGGTTGAACAATACTATAACAATGAATAAATGTGTCTACTTTAATATCTTGTTTTATTTTTCTATATTTACTTCATAAACAAAATATCTGAAGGTGTAGATTTTATTAAAAAAATATTTAGAAATTTTATCGTATTTATAATTTGATTAGTCAAATTGTACAATTGATAAAATATTTTATGTATCTTTATTATTTAGAATATAGGGGAGAAATACATTAAAGTAAAAGTTTTCTAATATGTCAGAGTCCCATTGTACATCCTTTTTAATACGAATAACTTCATATTCATTTGGAGTCCAAGTAAAAAGTAAGCAATATTTTCTGTTCGTTAAATATAGTTGGCATTGTAGTTGGTGATAGTATGGATGATGTTTTTCAACAATACCATTCCTAAAATAGTTTTGGTCTACCCTAAAAATATTAATTATTGTTAAATAAAATTTTTGTTTTTATATGTTTTTTTCTTACCTTGACCCAAACATTATATCTCAAGAAGCTGTATAGGTTTTCCATTGTCTCCTAAAATGATCCTGTCAGTGAATAGCCGAGCCATGGATTGTCCTTATTAACTATTAAACCTGTCTGAATTTTAGGTTTTTCTCTTTCATATAGCAGTCTCGTGCTTTCTGCTCAAATGCTATTCCATGCAGCATATTTTTATTGCAATATAATGATGGTCAAAAATAACTGAAACATTTTTTTAACCAATTGTCTTTGCTATATGTGAATATGAAATAGCATCGGGATCCAGTTATTCTAAACTGCCTAGCCAATTTCCATTGTTGTCTTGCATTATTATCTGCAGATCTTATACAGGTATTTCTGCATAATTGAAGAGGTTCATTGCAGACTAATTTCAAATTAAAAACATCTTTGCAATGTTCAAAAAGAAGATATATTCACTGAACACAACCACATCATGAGTTCATTTTGCTCTCTGAAAAATGGCACTGACGACTTCAATCATCGACACCACTTGCTCATCAACCTCTTCAACATTGTTGACAATCTCAAGTCTTTCCATGCTTACGTCCCTTGCTATAATCAATATTCATTTATGTTATTTACTGCTACAATAATGACATAATGAACATAACTTACTGATGTTTTGCCAATACGCTGTCTGGTTTGGCATTTACTAATGTGTCAAAGCAAAATCCCTGCATCTCCACTGTTAGATCCGATGTTACAACCTCTTGCTGGGTAAAACACTTTGTTTCTAACAAGGGCTTTCATTTCTAAAATTTAATCAAAAAAAAAATTATTAAGTTGTGTTATTCAATTATTGTAATTGATACAACTTATTGCAATATAACAAAGTAGCAAACAATGTGTTTGCACTGACTTCCATCTACTGCCTCACATGTGCAACTGATCTTTGTTAGTTTCACCACCGCATTTTCCACAATTTCAAGAATTCCTTCGATTGTGTGAGGTGGGGGATCTAATGCACTTCTCTGGAGGCATAATGCATATATGTGAATTGCCTTCTTTGTCATTTCTGTCGCCTCGCATAGAATTATATGTTTGCATTTTAAAATGTTTTCACCTTCAGTGAAGTTCTGGAAGACGGCGGCGGCGTTCCGTTTAATGCCTCACAAACCTGAGCAGTACTTAAAAATAGATTTAATACAACCTAAAAATTAATATGACATCGTAATATTCTGACATACTATATAAAATGCCACTTACCTTCTGTCAAAACAACTAAAAGAGCGATAGACAGTACAATATTCATAATATAAACACGATAAACCTGATCTGATACAAACTAGGGTTGGGCGATAAACATCGATGTTCATTGAACATCGGTATTTTAGCATCGATGTTCGAAGTTTGCAATTTAGATTTATCGATAAACTATCGATGTTAGAAGAAATATAGTGAACATCGAACTTTTAAGCTTGACAGAATGTATTTGCACTATAATCACAAAATAAAACAGCGTCCTCTGTTGACAAATACAAAAATGTTTCTAAATTAACACCTCACATACAGGCTACGAGGATGTAAAATTGTCTACGAATAAAAGAAGTATTTAAATTTCACAGTGCTATATCATATAAATTCGAATACTTCATTTTAGGCTCTTTTAAATATAACTTAGTATAAATATTTAAATAATATATAATTAAATACATAAATTTATAGTACTTTTAATGTGCAGAATAAAAGTTAAATTATGTATGCATGCAGAATGAGTGAAGGAGGTAAACGTATTTTCATAGAAAAAGAAGGGAGATAGACATTACCGATGTATACTTCTTCGGGAAATTCCCTAGTGCATACAATCATACACGACGATACACGTATTAAATGTAAGATGACACATCAGAAATATAAAACCATATCCATATGTATCTCGGTATTTGCCAGGGTAGTCAAAAAAATGCAAGACTATAAAATCCCAAATAGAAATCGTTCTCTTAAAAGTTTTGATACACATAAATGTATACCTATATTGTTTAAGTATCAGACGATTTAAGTCATGTGGTTGTAATTGCATAATATTGTTTTTCTATTCCGGTGCTATAAAGTTCACTTTACGACACCCGTTTTGGTTGCATAAAGTATTACTTTATCGCACGCTAATTTTATTTTTTTGAAGTTGGTAACAAAGAAAAATGGAACCAAATCGTATTTAAATGTCAAAATATAAGCCTTTAAAGTAACAAAAATGTGCAATAAAATTGTACAAAGAATAAAAAGCACACATGCTAACATTTCACTTACTAATTAGCAATATAAATTGTTAAGCAGAGTTGGATGATAAGTTTTCGGATGCTGCTATTGACATTTACTTACCATGTTGAATAGTACAACTGTTATAAAAGTTTGTTTTGATAAATATGTAGAGTTTGTGGACGAAAGATTTTGTAAATTGTCTTCTGCTATTTTGCGAATCTCTGGGGGCGTACAGTTATTTATTTCGTCCTTTTTGTTGATAATTTGAAATAATTTATTGTATAAATCAGTCTGAATTTTAAACACAATTACATATAGCACCACCGATATTCAAATATTTAAAACGTTCTACTTAAAAATCAGATTAACCAACTTCAAAAAAGCAAAATTTCTAAAATATTCGAACAAAACATGTCTCTTATTTTAAGCTTTTTTGAACTTTTAATAACCGAAATAGAAAAAATAGTATAAAATACACGTTTCATAAGACATTTTGCGCACTTGTTCTTTAGAAAACTCGCCTAGCGGCTCGTTTTCTAAACTTGAACGCGTGCGCAAAAATCGTGTCTTATGAAACTTGTATTTTAATATACTATTTTCTATTCCGGTGCTATAAAGTTCACTTTACGACACCCGTTTTGGTTGCATAAAGTATTACTTTATCGCACGCTAATTTTATTTTTTTGAAGTTGGTAACAAAAAAAATGGAACCAAATCGTATTTAAATGTCAAAATATAAGCATTTAAAGTAACAAAAATGTGCAATAAAATTGTACAAAGAATAAAAAGCACACATGCTAACATTTCACTTAGGTACTAATTAGCAATATAAATTGTTAAGCAGAGTTGGATGATAAGTTTTCAGATGCTACTATTGACATTTACTTACCATGTTGAATAGTACCGCGCGATCATTTAAATTCTAAATTAGAGCAAGCTGTGAAATTTAAATTAAGTTGGTATATAAGTACTAATTTACAATTTGAATTGTCAAAGTGACGTTTCTAAATGTTAATTAATCAATAATTGACACTCTGGACAACCTAATAAAAAAAATCCCGCCTGCTATAATTTAGAATTTAAATGATCGCGTGGTACAACTGTTATAAAAGTTTGTTTTGATAAATATGTATAGAGTTTGTGGACGAAAGATTTTGTAAATTGTCTTCTGCTACTTTGCGAATCTCTGGGGACGTACAGTTATTTATTTCGTCCTTTTTGTTGATAATTTGAAATAATTTATTGTATAAATCAGTCTGAATTTTAAACACAATTACATATAGCACCACCGATATTCAAATATTTAAAACGTTCTACTTAAAAATCAGAGTAACCAACTTCAGAAAAGCAAAATTTCTAAAATATTCGAACAAAACATGTCTCTTATTTTAAGCTTTTTTGAACTTTTAATAACCGAAATAGAAAAAATAGTATAAAATACACGTTTCATAAGACATATTGCGCACTTGAACGCGTGCGCAATAATCGTGTCTTATGAAACTTGTATTTTAATATACTATTTTTTATATAGTTTTTTTTTGAGTAGTTTCTAACGTTAACTACATATTATAATAGTACATTATGACCATATACAGAGTGGTTGGTTTTTCATTGTACAGCCTATATCAGCTTTATTATCAAAAATTCAAAAAAATGTTAGAGGAAAATGTTTTTTATCTCGAAATGGTCTATCATATTACATCATTAATAATCTTTCATAGCCTACTGATCTTTAGCAGCGATAATCAACTTTAATTTATTAAATGGAACACCCTGTATATTTTTGCGGGATATGATTCTAAATACATTTCTCTTTATAACGATGTATAACAAGTAGGGAGCTGCCTTTAAATTATGCCTAATAATAGGAAAAACGAAATTATAGTTCGTTTCGTAAAAATCTTACATTTCGCCGAGAAGGGTAAGAAATTAAACCTCTTAGAGGCCCTAGAAATATTCAAATCCTCCCGCAATTCAGATATTATATTGCTTAATGATCAGACTGATTTGATATAACACCTCTGTTTACCTGATGTACTTAGGTTATTTCATTTTACCATTTTACTGTGGTCAAATTTCTATTTTCTGGTTTTCCCTATAATTATCATTTTATTGTCGCCAACTTTCTAATTTCTGGTTTTCCCTATAATTAACTAATAGTTATTACAATGTATTGTATATTATTCCTTGTATCCCCCCTACTTTATAATTACCGCCTAACGCCAAATTTTTAGCATACATTTTGTGTGTCATTTGTAGTACAGTGTTCGTTAATGGCCATGTTGGTCGAAACCGCGCTCACACATTTGGATTAATATAGTGATATAACAAAGTATAAGTGTTTTGTTATTTTGAAATTATAGTAGTCGACTGTGATATTCTGTTGTTTATACCTGTAAATATTTGACATAAGTCAGTTAGAAGTGTTTAATAGTAACAAAGGTATTGCGGTTCTTATTTAACTAAGAAAACGTTAGTGCTTTGTATAAGAAAAATGAACATGGGCTTCACAAACAGTGAAAAAGTTGATATGGTGTGCTATTTTCACAGATCAAACAACAATAAACGTCAGGCTGCTATCTTGTATTAAAATTTATATCCTGACAGAAAACAACCTCACGTAAATACTTTACAAAATTTAGAAAATTCTCTGCGGTTAACTGGCACCTTTTCAAGACGTATAAATAATATTCAAAATGGACGAGGAAACAACCACGGTAATGAAGTTGTTATTTTAGCTTACTTTAGAGCAAATCCAAGAACTTCTACAAGACAAGCAGCGTTTGATTTGAATATTCCAAGACACGAAATTATGAATGTTTTAAAATTGCACAAACTAAAGCCTTTTAAATTAAATTTAGTCCAAACATTACATGCTAATGATCCCAACAACAGAATAATATTTTGTGAATGGCTCGTGAATGTGGGAAGACATTATTTAAGTAATATCATTTGGACAGACGAATCTAATTTTCACAGAAATGGAATTTTTAATAAAAAGAATACACATTACTGGGACGATCTAAACCCTCGCGTAATTGTTGAAGCTCGTGCGCAAGTGCGATTTTCAATTAATGTATGCGTAGGGATAGTCGGCAATGAAATTTTGGGGCCATATTTTTACGATGGAACATTGACTCAGAACCGATATTTATTATTTTTACAAAATGAATTTCAAGACTACATGGACAATCTCCCATTAGCTTTAAGACGAAACTTGTGGTTCCAACATGACGGCGCCCCACCTCATAATGGAGCTGCAGTAACAAATTATCTACAAAATTATTTTGGTCAAAACTGGATCGGCAACCGAGGACCAATTTTGTGGCCTGCCAGATCGCCTGATTTATCAATTCTTGATTTTTTTGTATAGGCTTTTTGAAAAACCAAGTTTATAATACTCCTCAAAATCTTCAAGAACTGAAGAATAAAATTACCACAGCTTGCTTGCTAATTACACCTGCAATGATGCAAAACGCAAGGAAGAACATAATTACGCGAGCGGACAAATGTTTAGAATGTAATGGTGTACAATTTCAACAATTATTATAAGACACATTACTTACTATTTAGTATTTAATTTTTTTTTATTTATAATAGAAATAGCAAATTTTAGTTTTCCATACTTTTTCTTATTATTTCGTTTCCGTAGACAATTGCTACACATATGCCAACTTGTGACGGTATCATAATAAACAGAATTTAATAAGGATTCATTTTTATAGAAAATATACAGGGTGTTCCATTTAAGAAATTAAAGTTGATTATCGCTGCTAAAGATCAGTAGGCTATGAAAGATTACTAATGATGCAATATGATAGACCATTTCGAGATAAAAAACATTTTCCTCTAACATTTTTTTGAATTTTTGATAATAAAGCTGATATAGGCTGTACAATGAAAAACCAACCACTCTGTTGTATATATAATACTACTATATCGCGTGTAGACAAGGAAAACTTCGCTCCAACATTGTGAAATAAAACATATCGTGCTATGCCGTTTAAGAGTCGCATTGTCCAAACTGCGCATGCGTTATAAATAATTTTTGAAATTTAGGTCTCTTTGTTTATCACATAGATTTATTACTATAAATATTTGATTAAAGTTTGTAAATCGTCAAACAAGCATAAATAGTTTTAAAATCGACAAACCTCTTTATAATTAATAATTGTGCCTTGTTAAATGTGGAAAAACAATTTAATTTCCCTTAATGAATGAAGAAATATCGTCGTGGCATCATGGGCAAATCATAGACAAACAAACGATCATACCGCAGAAATATATTTGTCAAAAATTGTACGAATTGTGGTTATATTATAGTAAAAATTGTAAACTAATTAACTAAAACTCGCAGTCAGTTCAATTGCATTGCAATTGTGTTTCTTTGAAGATAGAGAGAAAAACACCTCTATAGGAACAATAATTTGTGATATAATAACAGCACTAAAATTATTCAACTCAATATGCAAGAATAATAAAGAATTAGATTAATGTGGTAATCTTGTATTCTAGAATTACTGTCATCTACATCGGAGAAATGTACGCAAATAACACAATAAATCGTACTTGAATTAGGTAATTGTATTACTATGTTACATATTAAAATATTTGAATTGCTTATATGTAATAAATAGGCTTTTATTAAACCTTACAGAGTTGCACACCCATCTTTTTGCCACGACCTTCTAATTTTTTTGGTATATGTCTAATAGAACGTGTGTTCATAGAAAGTTGAAGAATTTTGATATGTCCACCACGGAATCCACAGATCCCATATGATATGAGATAATAATATGCCGAAATTGGGTATTTTGGGCCGGTTATTGGAATTTATGCTATATTGCATCACTGATTGTGAAAATAACTTGAAGGATGAACACATTATTTATAAGATAGTGAAGTGATTTTTTTTAATTTGTACTTTGCTGAATATGTATCGTAATTTCTGTCACTAAATTATAATCAAGCACATATAAAATGTATTTTATATTTAAATTTACAATAAAATATGTTTTAGTTTAAAACAACTTGTAGATGGTACAGTATAAAGATAATATTCATTTTGGAATTTGCCAAGACAATGTGTGATGAGTTCTTATGAATTTTTCCCCAACATTGTGGAAGTAAATACTGCAGTGTTATGAACGGCAAGGTAGGCACGGCATCAAACGGTATTCCTGTTTTTCTGATATTGTCACATTCTCTAAATCTTTTTTATCATTTTATAAATTTGTATGTATCTATTAATTCATACAAATATTTATATTTCATAATAATTTTATGTTGTTTTAATTCCAAGAAAGTATAAACAAAATAAATTTGCGAACATAAATAAAATAAAATTTAATTTTTTACTTCGTAAGTAGAAATTGTACTTTGATGTAATTATTGAATCAAATACATCAACATACCTTTTTTACAAGCAATAATATAAATTATTTGTAAGTCTCATTTCTACTCATCTCAGTCTGAGACATAGACATCAAGAAAAATGTGTTGATTATTAATGTGCTATTAGATACACTACAAAAATTCAAGTGTTTCAGAGTAATTGTTTGTTTATATTCTTTGCTACCATATGGGCGTAAATTAGGCTTCATCACGTTTTTATTTTCATGAATAGTTTAATCATTCTACATAAAAAAAAAAAAGTTAACAACAATAAAAATTATATTCAACCACAAAAATGTAATGCTGATTAATTCCACAACTTTTTCTAAAACATTCATGTTTCAGTGTACACACAATTAAATAAAGGAACACAACAGGAATTTAATTAGTTCTTTACATTGTTGATTACGCGACATTTTATTGAATAATGTAGGTACGTAGACAAATATAAAATAGATGTTTTATTCTTATATATAGCCAAAATACTAAATACAGTAATTTAAGTAATTTTATTTGCATTCTTAAGCTTAAAATACATAACAAAACTATATGTTGAAATATAATACAATCTGACTTATATAATATACCTGAATCTATTCGATTGTGTATGTAAAACATTAATTTATGCGTTTTCTATAAATCAAAATGAAAGAAGCAGTATTTATATTCAATAATTTCACATACACCAATAAGCATACACAAATCAATGTACACAAGATTTTCTGTTCAAAATCTTTTCAATAAGACGAAATAAAACGATCGGTATTTACATTTAATAATATAATTTCACATATACTAATAAACATGTACAAATCAATGTATTAATTGTAAGTTCACAAGTTTTTCTGTTCAAAATCTTTTCTGTTAATCAAAATGAAACGATCGATATTTATATTTAATAATATAATTTCACATATTCCAGTAAGCACGTATCAACGCAGAAGTTATAACTTCACAAGTTTTTCTGTTAATAATTCACTGGAATCAGGCTTCATATCGTTTATTTATTCTACCGCGTATTTTCTGGGTAATTCTACAAATTCACCGATGAACTAAACTTGCACAAAACTGAATTCAATAAAAAAAAAAAAACTTTGCATATGCATTCAGAATATCATAGTTATAGATGTCAATTTAAATCAGAGGTTATAATTATGTTTTCTGTTTATCTGTCATTTCAAAAAATTCAAAATGGACAATTTTAGTCGACGCATGCGCAGAACACGCAAGGCGGCCAATTCTATCTCTCTTAGTTGGGACGAAAAATTACACATTATCAAGATACAACACACGCAATATAGTAGTATTATATATATGATTATGACACTAGTGCATAATCAAGCTTTTAAAGCACGAGTAACGAGTTTAAAGCCACGACGCGAAGCGGAGTGGCTTTAACGTTACGAGTGCTTTAAAAGCTAATTATGCACTGTGTCATACGATATTTTTTAGTATAAATGCAACAATAATTTTAATTAGAAGAAATGAAATCAATAATTTCAATACATTTTATCGAGTGACATGTGTCTCTATATTATGTCATTTATTGACATTTCACTTAATTATTAAACATCATTGTTGTACAGAGATATCAACAATTCCTGTAGACCACGTGACTACCAAATTAGGCAACCCAATTAACAGCAGTTGGTAGTATTGAATGTTTTATGTGAAATATGGTTAAAAGTGTCAACAATGACAGCAGTATTTGTGAATAAAATGTACGCTACTGTCAAATACTAGCGATACGCGAATCTCATAAACGTATGAACACGAAAATCACCAGATTTTAGAAAATTACTGATCACGTGGTCTACAATCTTTCTCGATAGCACTGTATTAATAATGTCGACAGAAATTCAAAAACTAGCTGCTGAAGCTGAATTAAGTTTAATACCTGCAAAGTCCAAGCATTTATATTATAAAGAGTACGAAAAATTATTATGATGGATGGAGCAGAAACAGACTGAACATATTGATGAATCAGTAATGTTAGCGTATATATTGGAAATGTCCAGAATTTATAAAGCTTCGTCACTTTGGTGCATTCATTCCAAATTGCAAGCTATGCTAAGGGTTAAAAACAGAATCGATTTAGCATCTTATCACAAACTCCATGCCTTTATGAAAGGAGTGGCCAAAGGTCAAGAAGCTAAAAAATCTTTGGTTTTTACGGAAGAAGATTTATGCAAGTTTTTTAGTCAGGCTCGAGATAATATATTTTTATTTTTAAAAGTTGTAGCAATTTGTGGAGTGTTTGGTAGTTGCAGAAGAAGCGAAATGTGTAATCTGGTTATGAGTGATATAAGAAAAGAAGGATCTGCCCTGATAATTTGTATTCGTCCGTCAAAAACAGAAAAAGGCCGGACGTTTGCTGTAGTAGATAATTCCAACATAAAGTATGCCGAGATATTTAATAAATATCTTGCACTACGTCCAAAGCATATCAGTACAGATCGAGTTTTCTTAAAATATTCTCAAGGACTATGTATAAAACAAGTTTTTGGGATTAATACCTTTGGAAAGTGCCTTTCCATTATAGCACGTTATCTAAATTTCATAAACGCTCATAAATACACAGGTCATGCCTTCAGATGAACATCTGCCACGATTATGGCTAATGGAGGGATGAATGTCGATGAGTTGAAACGCCAAGTGGGTTGGAAATCCTCATCGACAGCGAGTGGGTATATTGAAGAGTCTATCACAAACAAATTAGGCGTTTCAAAATTAATTGCTGGAGCTGTTCAGAAAGAAGGCAATATCGGATCTGACACATTTGTTAACACTGATATGAACGTTGAAAATACACAAATAAGCAATGCTGCAAGTCACTACAAACAATAACGAATAAACAAAATTGTACGTTTAATATTCATTTAAAATAATTTTTCCGTTCATGTTACATGTTTTGAAATAAAATTGACCATAATTGTTGATTAATTTGATAGTTTACAATAAAATAATAATGTGTTATACGATATTAAATGCGGTACAAACCAAATAAAGCAAATCAATAATTCCAATACATATTATCGAGTGACATGTACCTATATGTCATTTGACATTTCCTGACATTTCAATGGACTATTAAACGCTTGGGATTGGCTGTTACCAAGCAACCTTTATACGCACGCCGTGCGATAAAGGCCCGATTATGCACGCTTATGGGTGTGTTTTGATTGGTTTGTGATGCATGCATACTAAAATAGTTATTTATGTAACAAGTCAGTAAAGTGATACTTTATCGAACGAGTCTGATTTACGAGCCAAGCGAGTGAAGCGAGCGCGGCGAGTAAAAGACGAGTTCGATAAAGGTACTTTACTGACGTGGTGCATACAAAATTTTATCGCCAACCGTGAAAATTGTTAATTTAAGAAATAAAGATATAATAACTTTTGACAGTTTATGACAGTGACAAACGATTTATGTTTAAAGTCATCTGTCATGGCTACACTGACAGATATTAGCGGCAGGTAAAGTACTTTATTGTACAGTACGATAAAGTGTTTGTTTACCTCCGTAAAACGCTATGGTAACGATTCACTTTACTGACGGTTGGCGATAATAGTATATTAAGATACAAGTTTCATAAGACACGATTTTTGCGCACGCGTTCAAGTTTAGAAAACGAGCCGCTAGGCGAGTTTTCTAAAGAACAAGTGCGCAAAAATGTCTTATGAAACGTGTATTTTATACTATTTTTTCTATTTCGGTTATTGAAAGTTCAAAAAAGATTAAAATGAGAGACATGTTTTGTTCGAACATTTTAGAAATATTCTTTTTTTGAAGTTGGTTACTCTGATTTTTAAGTAAAACAATTTAATTATTTGAATTTCGGCGGACTTGTCATTTTGTTTAAAATTGAGTCTGATTTATGCAATAAATTATTTCAAATTATCAACAAAATGGAAGAAATAAATAACTGCACGCCTCCAGAGATTCGCAAAATAGCAGAAGCCAATTTAGAAAATCTTTTGCCAACAAAGTCTCGACATATTTATGAAAAGCAATACCACCTCTTTTTAAGTTGGTGTAAAGAAAATAATATTGTGTATATTACGGAAAATGTAGTAATTGCTTATTTTGACAAAGAAAGAAGGATAAAAAGGCACCATCCCATTTATATTGTTAATTAGCGTAAATAAAATGTTCGTAACTATGTTTTTTATTCTCTGTACAACTTCTTACACATGTTTGTTAGAGTAAAGACTAATATTTTGACATTTAAATATGATTTGGTTCCATTTTTTGTTGTTACCAACTTCAAAAAATAAAATTAGCGTGCGATAAAGTAATACTTTATGCAACCAAAACGGGTGTCGTAAAGTGAACTTTATAGCACCGGAATAGAAAAATGTATATATTTCTTTTATTAATTTTTTTGAATAATGATATCTTTTATATCATTTTGTTAAGGACGTAAATTAATTAAGTTATAATAAAGTTTTTGTTAAACTGCCAAAAACGTTTAAAAACATCGATGTTTGATATCCTAGAAATCCAAAAGTCGGTAAAAACGACAGTAAAAAATCGGTAGATGTCGGGAAAAATCGGTAGGTTGCAAATATAGAGGCAACATTGTACAGAAAAAATAGTTTTTATTAAAAAACAGATACAAAAATAAAATAAGAATTGAAAAAATTAATCAACTCCAAATAAACTAATTTTCGCTTGATGAAGTATATAAATTTTGTTTGTTTATATGAGTCAATAATTTTTTATCAACAGGAAAATTGTAGCAACTATTATTTCCTATATATTGCTTAGTTTGTAACAATCTTATTATAGATTATGAGTTTAATTTGTTCCGTTGCATGGTTTTTATTAAGTTTATAGAAGAGAATACTCTTTTTACTTTCTTATACATAGTATAAGGAAGTATTGTGATGATGAAAATTTACGACCTCGAGATTTTTGCAGATGTCCACGTTTTGAAGTCCCCTGATACCGAAAAAGTGGTTTTTAAAACATGTCTGTGTGTGTGTCTGCCTGTGTGTGTGTTTGCCTGTGTGTGTGTGTGTGTGTGTGTGTGTGTGTGTGTGTGTGTGTGTGTGTGTGTGTGTGACCACGATAGCGGTCAAACCGCTATAGGTATCAATTCCAAATTTTGTATTTACGGGTATAATCCCCTCTTGAGATCTGATTAGATTGTCAGTAAAATCGACAGACCGGAAGTAGTAGTTTACTTCAGCAAAAAAATCGAATTTTGCCAATATTTTGTCAACTACTAAATTTAAACAAATTTATAAAGAATTCATATATACTTAAAATTAAAATTGAGAAGAATTTTATTTAAAACGTTTTTCGAAATTCCTACCGGAAGTAGGTCTTTTACTCCTATCGAAAATCAGTTTTTTGCGAATATTTCGCAAGTCATGCTTTTTAGACAAGTACGTTACGGATATAAAAGTATTTAAAACATAATTTTCAATATCTTTTGTGTAAAGAAAAATTCAAAATTCTGACCGGAAGTGCCACTTTTACTCTTATCGAATAACGATTTTTTGCAAATATGTCGTAAGTTATGCATTCTATATATATTTATCAAGAGTATAAAAGTATTTAAAACTGGATTTGCAATTTTTTTTGTATATATGAAATTTCAAAATTCGGACCGGAAGTAGCACTTTTACTCTTAGCGAGTAGCACTTTTATGATAATATCTTGCAAAGTATGCATTCTATAGAGATTTATTAAGAGAATAGAAGTACTTAGAATAGGATTTTGAATAATTTTTGTAAAAGAAATTCTTAAAATTCTGTAATTTGAAACGCTCATACGTATAAGAAAGTCGTGTGGTGGCCACACCTCACTTTTTGTTATTAATTTATAGTTTCTAACCAATATAGCATCTACGGCATAATGACAGATTAATTATATTTTTCGTGTACTTGGCTACGAATTTTAATGTTATATAATATATAGTTCGTATCTACACGCGGCGAGTGTTGTTCTTGACCTATCTAAAAAAAATAATGTATTCGGGTTGCTTATAGAGCAGATCTTAGTAGAAGCACTTATATCGGCCTTCATGTTGTTGATATTATAAATACAAATGAGGAGCCAGCAGTTTTTGTTTTCTTTTATAAATCATTCAAGTACAGAATGTAGTACAAAATGCATTAAGAAACAATTTTCGAAAATAAAATAAAAATGTCTTCAAACCGAGGGGGAAACCACTACCACTGATGGTGTACGACATATCCAAAATAAAACACAAAGGTGTATAAACATATATAGTAAGGTATAATAAACATAAAAATACATTTCAAAATAAAAAAAATAACAGGTACTCCTCGAAATCATAGTATATATTCTAAAGTTAAATATACTTATATATAACAAACCAAAACATAATTAGCGTCTTCTAGCTACAGCGGAAGGCTATATGAAATCCTTAATTTTCTTTGATGTATTTATATTTTTGTGTAATTGTGACTTTTTCGACCCTACTTAAGTAATAGGGATGAGATCCTCTTAACTTGACTGGCCCATAAAATATAAACTCTCTTTTAATATTTCCAAGCATTTCCACAGGTCTGTACAAAAATATCCAGTAGTGGTTTCCCCCTCGCTTCAAACTTAATATATTTATATATCAGATAAAATAAAATCTTAAACTATAATAACGAATAATCAGCACTATTTTCTATTAAATTTGTTTTTAAGTGCAGTTTAAGAGATTTATCGAATGATCTAAAATATTATCAATCAACTTTTAAAATTACATGTTATTAATTCTATTTCATTATTTATAGTAACTAGTATGTATCAATAATAACTCTCGATAGAGGCCTTCGATAGTTGCAATTAACTATTATCTATAGAATATTACAAATCACCAAAAATGTTGTTGAAAAGAAAAATGTAGTGCATAATTACTATAGACCGGACACGAGAGGCCGATAACTCATCGCCCATGGGCGCACTAATGAAATGTTGTGTTTTTTAAGAGGTTTTAATATTATTTATATAATTGGATAACAAGTGTGTGGTAATCTATGAAATACAAAATACAAAGTATTAATATTTACTAGCAATACTTACTCAAGGTTCTCTTCTGTAAGATTTCTTTTTTTTGAATGAAGTATATCCATGTAGATAGAAAACGGCCATTCTATATCGCAACTGGTTATAGGTTCATACTGGAAGTATTCTTTTATTTCGGCGTATTTAGCAGTTAGATTTTGTGTGTTTGTTTCCATACACAGTTGCCGTAACTTTATTAAATCTAGATTTTTATTAAAAGCTGGCTTCTAATTTTGTGCCGAAGGTCACATCCAAAGACACTTGGAATACTTTTGAAATTATTAATAGCCACATCTAAAGTGGTTAATGAATCTTTTAATTTGAGATTTCGAATTTCAAAGTATGTGATTAGTTTAGGCAAATTTCCAAAGTGTTCCTGAAGGAATAACAACTGATTTTTTAAATTTAGGATTTGTGCTAGTTCCCTGCATTCAGAAATACGTCGAGCATCGCCATTTAAACATATAACGACATTTTGTAAACTATCTAAATTCTCTGTATAAAAACTAGTAGCCTCCAACCATGTTCCCCATCTGGCGAGGGAGGCAGTGACAAAGATGTACCTATCCATAGGTACTGATCAGGAACATTTCGACCAGTATATTTTTGGAGAAATATTTTGAAAGTGTGATTATCTAGTTTATTTTTGGGATATTAGCCGCCATTAAAGTTTCACAGAGTTTTTCGTAAAAATTGTTAGCTTCCAACGGGTCCAATTTCTGTGTATGTTTTAGCGATGCTAAGTGACTTTGTACGTGCGATTTTTGGGATACTGTAACAATATTTTACAGACTTTACAATAAATTTCGAAGTCACTGACAATGGAGGACATACAATCACTATGACCGTTATTCCAATTTGCCATTTTTGCACGATGCTAAGGCATTCAATAATTGTTTCATTTTGGTAATTTTAATAGTTTTATTATTTGGAGGGACATGGTTTTTGTTTCTACCAATACCCATTTTATTGAATCGAAACCAGAGGGGAAAGCGGCAATCTCAATTCACACTTATCTTTTCAGTGATGCTAAATTAGCTTAAGTAAAATATCAAGGCTAAATGATATTTTTACTACTACCAGTTCTGAATTTCTTGTTGGTGCCTTTTCAACAGTTTCTCTTTTATTCTGTTAGGTCTGCCATTAAAAAAATCTATGAATGTGTTCTTTTTATATGATCATTGGAATCAGAAATATATTCCCTGCGTTGAAGTAATATTTGCAAACGATGCTTTTCCTCTGTTATTAATCAGTTTTGTAAACAATACAAAACAGACTATTGTTTGGGTATTTAAAAAAAGAGTCTATACTGAATATATAAACATACATTAGTGGATTATTTTTGATATTTTATATAGAAATTGAATATATTAGGGGGTTCAATGATATCGCAGTTTAACTTATAAATATGTATATATTATATAATAATCAACTGCTACAAGCCGTCGCACAGTAGTAGGTACAGACTCGCATGTTTTTTAGGCGAAAGAAGTAGATTAAGAATATTTTCAGATATCATTTTCTCAGAAAGTAGCAACTGAATTTTGTAAGGTAAAGAATAAATATTATAGGAATCATATATGCAATATATGAACTTACAACTGCTTCACGGGGATGGATACTAAAAACATAAGTGAATTTTTATATAGGCTTGATTTTAGTAAACACAAATGGTAACAACATTACCCTTAACGGATTAGAATTGTTTTTATGTGACATATTATCTTTTTATAAAGCTCGATTATTCACTTCTTCCCAAAATCAATTTATTGCCAGCTCTGTGTCTTACATACCTGGATTATAATTACTTAATTACACAAGAAAAGTTCACCTAGCCGATTTTTATTTTATATATAATTAATTACATTTTCTGTCAGGTGTAATTGCATATCTCGATATGAGGATTTAATATGATAATTTGTTGTTGTTTATATGCGAATTGTTCGCCTATCATATAGGTATAATGTACCCATTTATGTTTTATATTCTGTAGTACCTATTGCTTTATGTGTATATATACTTATTATTCGTTCTTTTTTGCTTAATATGTATGTATATCCTGTTATTATTGTCTTTTGAATACACTAATACCGTTGATTCAAGGAATATATAAAGAATAAAGATGCGCAACGCTATAGTAAAATTGCGTGACTTTCCGTTAAGTCGTCCCGCAAACCCCTTGCCGAGAAACGTCATCGCTGTCTCGCGCTGTTTCGAATCTCGGACCCAAACGACTGATGCATCGCTATAGATCTCGGACCCAGTTTTGGCTACGCTCAATGCTATGTAGTTGCGCATCTTTAAGTATTCCTTCAATCAACGCTAATACATACATATATTTTATTCCATTATATTTAGTTAATTTTGTTCGTAAGTGACTGTCGATAGTGCAATAAAATGAATTTAAATCTTTACTTATGGTATTCATATACTACGATTATTTATAGTATAAAATTTTGCTTGTTATTATATTGTCATATAAAAAGTATGTATTTAAAAGTAAAGAAAAAGTATGTTGAACCGCCTTATATGTTCATTTACTCATACGAAAATTACAAATTAATACACCTATATCCCTGAAATATACATGATGTTTTGCAGTATACCTACTACAACTTCGACGTTTCTTGAAGTATGTAACATACAGATTTCGAGATTTCTAGATATCCCATGCTGATGTATGCAAGAAGTGTCGTGGCCTTGTAAACTAGCTTATAGGTGTCAGTGGCTTGAAAATGCTCGTTAGCGAAAAATTGTTTGAAAACAATCCGATAAGGGTCAGCTTTTATAAATTCGGCAATTCGGGCTACGGTATAGAAATAGAAAATGTCCACTCGACAGTTTCGCAGACAGATCTAACGGTTTTTAATAAGAAATTATTATATATATAATATAATGGAGTTTCAACATGTAACTCCTTCCTCGATTATTAATTTAAAATTAGCCAGTAATGGTGATCAGGAGAAATGATTTTTTTAAACTACGTTTGTGTGAACATTATAATTTTTTGAAACTAAACAATTGTGTTTTATTATACCGGGTGTCCCAGCGTACCGGTAAAGTCCATTATTGGTACCAAATAATGTAGATAGCGAATAATTTTTAATACAAAAATTGTAGATAATCATAAGCTGTACAATTTAAAAATATTTTCATTTATACAGAGTGTTCGACAACGACGAACCAACACAAACTTATGTTTTTTTAAATGGAATGCTATGAATGTTTTTACATTTTATGACAGCCCTTAAAGAATTGATTAAACTGACATGGACTTGTATTTGCCGATTTTCAACTGTTTCTGAGATATGGCGATTTTTCGTTTAAAATTGTGCAACATTTGAAAAGTTGCTATGAGATAACGACTGACGATGAAATACCTTTCATGGGCTCAATTAGTAGAGATACTTTTTCAGTACGTGAAAGTAATTTTTAATTTGACATATTTATGCATGTTCTTTAGAATTACATGCTATTCGCAAAAGTTAAAAATTCTGAAAAAAATTAACTGGAACACCCTGTATATTAATATGCCATTGAAAAATACTTAAAATTTACTATTTAAAAGTGTCTACTTTCTTACGCCTGTGGGCGATATTGCAAAAGTTATAGGGCGTTATATCTGAATAAACCCGATTACGACTTAAAAATATGAGTTGCGATGACTTGCACTGCTAGTATAACTAAAATTAATCGAAAAAAGTTACTTCTAAAATTTTCTTTTTAAAATAAGTAATTTTTATTAAAACTTTAAAGCTCATGAAAAGTTTGGAAATTTAATGAATTAGCAATAGTATAAAAAATATAGCAGTCGCTGTGTGTCAAAAATTGTTTAAACATCAAACTTAGATATATAGCTTCAGTTTAAAGAGACGTCGTCATTATAAGTACATAAATGTACGTTGTGTGCAAAATGAAATATTTAAAATTTGAATTAACAGATATTGTCTATGTTTTGGAGGAAAGATTTTATTAGTAGGGTTGACTTCTGTAAGTCGATGTTGCACAAAATAAATCAAAACCACAATGTTGTAACTCAGATTTTGTTTTGTGAAGAAGCTACTTTTAAAAGTAATGGTCTAGTAAATAGACACAATATGCATTACTACGCCACTGAGAATCCGCACTGGTTGAAAAACGTTGATCATCAACATAAATGGTCGTTAATTGTATGGGGCGGCATCCTTAACCATCAAGTTATCGGACCTTCTTTTTTTGCTAGTACACTAACAGGAGAGAGGTATCTACAATTTCTTGAGAACTATCTGCCTGTCTTATTAGAAAATATAAATTTGTATAGGCGCCGCGTAATGTACTTTCAACACGATGGGGCTACAGGACATTACGCAAGAAGCGTTCGAAACTTTTTAAATAAAACATTCAGGGAAAATAAGATTGGCCGTGGTGCTCCATTATCGTGGCCACCTAGATCGCCAGATTTAACTCCAATGGATTATATCCTTTGGGGTTATGTTAAGGAGCGAGTATATAGAATTATTCCAACCACAAGAGAGAATATGCAAGAAAGAATTCGAGAAGTATTTTCTGCTATTAATCGAGAACTAATGGCAAATGTCTATAGGTTATATGAAACATGACTTCAAAAGTGTAGAAGTAGAAGAGCAGAATTTCAAACATTCACTATAAATTTTTGTAAACGTAGTTGTTTCCATATTTTATTAGTAAATAATAAGAACATACTAGCGTATTTTTATGTTATCTACTTAGCCATGAAACAAAAGAGTGACGATGTCAAACAAATTATTGAAAAATTGCTGTCACTGTTAGAAGTACATGTGCTAAGTTGTGTTTAGTTTATGCTGTGTATAGAGATTTGAGACGGTCCATTTCTCGATAAAATGAGTGAAACTAAAGTTGAACATCGCAGCGTAATAAAGTTTCTGACAAAGGAAGGCAATGGTCCAAAAGCAATTCATGAAAGAATGGTTGCTGTATATGGGGAAGATACATCAACTTATTTCCAAGAAAGATATTGCTCTAAACTCTTTCGATGGGGCCGAGAGTCAATCAATGATGACCCAAAGTCCGGACGACCCGTTGAAGCTCGAACTGAAAACATTGTGCGAAAAGTCGAAAATTTGGTACTGAAAGATCGGCGTGTAGAGATCTCTGTCATTGTCAATGAAGTCTGTATATCCGAAACAAGTGTTCTCAAAATTTTGCATGACGATTTGGGTATGAAGAAGGTGTCTGCACTGTGGATACCCAGATTGCTTACACCTGAACAAAAACTGTGAAGAAAAGAAGTTTCTCAAGAAAATTTGGTCAAGTTGGAAAGAGACAAAACATTTTTAACTCGAATTATTACCGGGGATGAGACTTGGGTATATTACTGAGACCCTCCTACTAAACAAGAATCCATGCAGTGAGTTCATAAGGGCTCTCCACCACCAAAAAAGGCCAAGACACAATTTTCTGGAAAAAAACTGATGGCAACTGTTTTTTGGGATGCTGAAGGGGTTTTTGACGAGCAGAGACTAATTACTGCAGTACTTATTAATAAAAGTAATAACAAATTTGAGGCTGTGTTAACATTCTTTATTTACCATAAACTACTAGTTACTATATTCACAGATAAGGGAATACTATGTTCTAGGGAGTTTTATTACCAACAGTTTTGCTTATTGAATATATGCCGAGAGGGTCTACCATAAATGGAGAGGCCTACGGAAACATAATTAAAAATTTAAAAACTGCTCTGGAGGAAAAACGCCCGCATTCTTATCCACAAAAAAACTTGTTGCTGCACGACAATTGTCGGGTTTATAAGGCAAACAAAGTTCAGCAGATAATGAATGACTGTGGATTTATAGAGTTAAGGCATCCACCTTATAGCCCCGACCTAGCTCCGTCAGACTTATTCTTATTCAAGAATTTAAAAAAGCATCTCAGAGGAAAGCGTTTTGCTTCTGATGAAGAACTCAAAGAAGCTGTTGAAGAATATTTTGCGGGGTTACCGAAGCAATTTTTTTCTGAGGGTACGGGGCAACTGGAAAATAGATGGAATAAGTGTATTAGTGTTGAAGGGAGTTATGTAGAAAAATAAAAAAAAATTGTTCCCTTATGTGCTTTTTTCATGGGTAGGTAGATAACATAAAAATACGCCCTTGTATAAAACCAAACATACGCATTTTCTAATTTATTAGTTGATAGCTTATAATAGCTGTGATGCTTGAAAATAGTAGCTTAGGCCATGTTCTTCAAGATAGCTGCTTTTAATAAAGTAAATTTAAATGCTCTTATTGACGGTTTGCTTTTCAACGTAAGTTATATATCTAAGTTTGAAGTTTTACATTTTTTGAGACATAACGACTGCAATGTTTTTTAAAATATTGCAAATCCATGAACTTCCAAACTTTTCATTTCATGAGTTTTAAAATTTTAATAAAAATTACTTACTTGTAATAAGAAAATATTAGAAGTATTTTTTCTCGTTTACTTTTAGTTATGCTATGTGTAATGTAAGTCATGGCAACTCATATTTTTAAGTCGTAATCGGGTTTATTCAGATATAACACCCTATAACTTTTGGCATATCGCCCACAGGCGGAAAAAAGTAGATATTTTTGAATAGTAAATTTTAAGAACTTTTCAATGGCACATTAATATACAGGGTGTTTCATTTCTTTTTTTTTAGAATTTTTAACTTTTGCGAATGGCATGTAATTCTAAAGAACATGCGTAAGTAAATATATCAAAATAAAAATTACTTTCACGTACTGAAAAGGTATCTCTAATAATTGAGCCCATGAAAAGTATTTCATCATCAGTCGTTATTTCATCGCAACTTTTCAAATGTTGCACAATTTTTAACGAAATTTCGCCATATCTCAGAAACAGTTGAAAATCGGCAAATACAAGTTGATGTCAGTTTAATCAATCCTTTAAGGGCTATCATAAAATGTAAAAAAATCATAGAATTCCATTTAAAAAAACAAAAGTTTGTGTTGGTTCTTCGTTGTCGAACACTCTGTATAAATAAAAATATTTTTAAATTGTAGAGCTTATGATTATCTACAATTTTTGTATTAAAAATTATTTGCTATCTACATTATTAGATACCAATAATGGACTTTAGCGCTACGCTGGGATACCCGGTATATATATTCTTAACTTGTATTGTTCTAGAAATATCGACTAAGAAAAACAAGATTTCTTTTATTTTATAATCTATGGAATTAGCTAATATCTCCCTGTCAAGACAGATTTATATGTTTGTACAATACTGCTGATTTCGTTTTATTTGAAGGAGATTAGAAAGGCTACTTTTATATAAATCAATTCTCTTTAAATCATACTAGAATTATTTCTCTACTCAGTGTTTCTGATGCAAAATTAAAATAATATGCAATCATAATACTTTTCAGTTGTTTTTTTTTTGTGTTTTTTATTGTATAATTAGCAAATTATTTGTTACGACCTTCTAATACTATCAAACCAACCAATTAAATTGTGAATAGAGATATATTATTAAAAAAAATTCTAAGCCAGCTTAATTCATCAGAACATACTGATTGCCCTACCTAATGAAATTTGTATTTGTATTATTGTATATTTATTTGTACTGGTTTACTCAAGTGAATTAGCAGATATTATTAGTTGTAGGTAGTCAGCATTATAACGAACGAAGAAGGTTTATATGAGTCTAATAATGTCTTTATATAAAACCGTGTTTTAAGTGTTTACATAAAGTAAATATTTAAAATTAAATACTTTAAATGTAATCATGCCAGGCAGATTTTAACTTTAAAACGTAATTTGAGTATTTTTTCAGAACGTAATATATTTACAAATTGAAACATAATCTAAATGTAATTTAAATGAAGGACACTTCTTTTTAAATGCGACGGAATGTAGTGCGGTAGCAACATATCATTTTTTAATCTCTTTTGACGAACTGTTGGGGGGGTTCCCTGTCGCTAAGTAGAACAGCATATGTAAATATATTGATTTCACTTACTATGCACATTTGCTGTAAGATTATAAACAATACTCAATATAACATAAGATCGTTTATTCGGTATTCGGTAGTCAGTTCATGGTCAGTATGGTTCTCTTCAATACGGGTGGACATTGGAGTGATTTAAGGAAAGTTAATTATATTGGTACTATAGTAATTTTTGTTATTAATTTATAAAGTTCGGTTGATTTTTGATTAACTTTGGTTAGCTAAATCTCTCCAATGTTTGGGGAATAGTTACCCTAACATATTTAACTTATTTTAGAAGTAATTAAGTGCGATAAATAAATGTGCAACTCTAAATATTAATTTGCTATTAATTATTAACATCAATAATAATAATAGAAGAATCTGTTCTATTTATTATTTGTTGTTCGTTTCAATGGCCGCGATTTCGACAATGTCTACCGCCACTTTAGGGAAATGGATCTACCATGCCCAGATGTAACAGTGCCCTATGGTAATGGAGAATTACGCTATTGTGCACAAAACAAATTCATTATATTCCAGAATATGTATGCTTTAATACGCTACCCTGAAGATGGCATTTTACAAATAGTTCCAAAAAAACACATAAACTGTCGACGCCATGGAATTACTGCGTAATATTTGGACGGACGTGTCTACAAATGTACCTCTACGCGGAAGTGAACATGTGTCTGCTGGTAAGTACTGAATATTTATATAAACTCAGTTTACAATGTATATTTTGAAGCATATATCTATTTCCCCACTGGTTAGAACGGGCTTAATTATTAATCTAAGAAGATTATTTTATTACTTTCTCTATTGTAAAGTGAAGTATTGGAGGTATAGTTTTAAATTTTTATAAACCTTATTCTGGTTTGCTAACTCGTAAACATACGATGCGATTATCTAAATATCTATAATAAAAATTTGTTGAACATCTATATCATGTTCTCTTTCTTTCGATATGTATATGCAATTGGACTAGTTATGGGAGTTCTACTGAAAGTTTGATTATAAAATAAGATGTATTGCAGATTTATTCTATTTAAAGTGAGTTTTAAAGTTTTACTTAATTATTCCTGTAGGCTACTAGTAAATTGTTGACGTTCATTTAAATAGTTTTTGATCGTATTATTTGCAAGCGGTACTACCAAGAACAATAAAGCTGTGATCTCGCTTTTTCTCTTTTTAAATTTTGTTATTTTATAATGAGCATAATTGATATCGCTCATAAATTTTTGTCTTTCTGGAAAAGCTTCTATACAGCTTATGTGTATGGGCCTCTTATCTACCTACAATTCAATATACAGGGTGTTATAAATTAAGTCGGCACTATTGCTAACTTTGTTATTAATGAAGCTAGAGTATCGGTTAAATTAGCAAAGTAGTAGTATTTTTATCGTGAACAATGATGGCGGAATCGAAAAAACAGTTGAACTACTAATTTTTGCGCTATTTACAAAAGTTACTTTTTTTAAACGGAACACCCAGTATATTTTTGCATATATTGAAAGAAGGATTTATTTTGAAAAAGAAAGCTTTCATACATTATTGATAAAAAATGAAAGTTGCGGCAGTTATCCACTATTTTGTATAGAAATTCGTATCAATAAAATCAAGATGGCTATGATAAAGAAAAACAGCAAATATTAAACAAGCATTGTGTATTATGTATATTCATCACAATACATGTTCGAAGACATCACCGTTTTGTCCAATACAATACATCCAATACAAAAAAACAGCAAATATTAAACAAGCATTGTGCATATGTTTATTATAATAGATGTTCGAAGACATTTCGGAATATATTTGGATAACCTGGACTTGGCTACTCAGCAACATATACATTTTCAACAAGATGGAGCACCAGCGCATAATCATCGCGAAGTACAAAATTTTTGGAGCGAAACGTTTTTGAATAAGTGGATAGGTACGAATGGACAAATTCAGTGGCCACCACGGTCTCCGGATCTAAACCCTATAGACTTTTATTTTTGGGAATATTTAAAAAATTAAATTTACAAAGGGAGTTATGAAAACGTTGTAGGGCTGCAAAATAAAATAATTACTATTGCTAATAACATAGACCCAAGATCGATTTTAAAAGTTACTCGCAATGTACATTATAAACGAATTCGGAAATGTATTGGACAAAACGGTGATGTCTTCGAACGTCTATTACAATAAATATACATAATAAACAATGATTGTTTAATATTTGTTGTTTTTTTTATCATAGCCATCTTGATTTTATTGATATGAATTGCTGTACAAAATAGTGGATAACTGCCGCAACTTTCATTTTTTGTCAATAATGTATAAAAGCTTTCTTTTTTAAAATAATTACTTCTTTCAATATATGCGAAAAAATTCTGGGTGTTCCATTTAAAAAAAAGTAGCTCAGGTAAACCTACAAAAGTGAGTGCTGTTACAGCCTTTATTATAATTTATTTTGTTATACGGCCTGGTAACAAATATATTTAGGTAATTAGCTTCAAACTATTATTATGTTTACTGGTTTTTAAAGTATATTTGAGGCTTCTCTCACAAACTCATTCTTATTATCGTTTCGTGTCTATTTGCAGAATTCTGAGTATTACCCATATAAACGTCCTTTATATGGGCTATTATTTGGAGACTATGGTTTTTTGTAATCTCTGATTATGTAAACAATAATCTCCTGAGAATTGCTGGGACAGCTCGATCGGTTTTTTTACGCATCTTAGACGAACATTTTGTACAACGCATGAGGCGTTTACTAGTATAAATTCCCATTTTTCTGTTTGAACTAGTCGCCTAAATTTTATTCAGTATTTTGATAGTAATATCCTATATTTACCTCCAAATAGAGGGGTAAGGGCATTTGTTTTTATTAAGTATTTATAGTCTCTTTGTTTAACAAATTTTATCGAACTTTGATATGGTCAGAGTATATTTTTGACTATTTTGTAAAAATTAATAGTATAACTATACAGTTACAATTGTGAAATAATTTTATTTCAATATTGCTAGTGCACTTATTGGTATTGTGCTTAAACAGGGAAATGGATATAAATTTCACTATTTTGTTAGTAAAACTGAGAGCAATCATTATGTTACATATTTTTTCAGGTAACATAATTGGCAGTATTCTAAATAACAACCAATCTCGTACAATTACTCAAGATTATTTCCCAGACCAGTCGAATATACAGCGTGAGGATGTTTGTGCTGCTGATATTGATTTAAATTTACAATATAAGAGAGTTCGTGACGATGCCGATCCTTTAAATACTGATCCTGAGAGGGTTTTGCTGCAACTCGACAGTGCTGTAGACAACATTAATTGTGTGAAAGCTGAAAACATAGGCCAAGATATACACATTGCCGAAGTCGATCGGGATTTAGGTATTAATTAGCCACAAAACCATGAAGTTGCAGACACTGTACTAGACACTAATACTACTTATCAAAAACAAGATTTTGTCAATGCCACTAATACGTTATCTTTGGATGATCCGGTTACATATTCCACACCGATTGCTCCGGCAAATGCTACCCTAGTACCAAACATCACAGGCTAAAAAGAAGTTATTTTGTACTTACTACAAAATTTTACAATCCAATTTGTCTTGTCACTTGAAACGAAAGCATGAAGATGAACCAGCTATGCGTTCACTATTAAAAACTGTTACAGGTGGGTTCCGTTTTCCTTTTATAAATCTTCATTCACCTTATCATTCATACTAAAGTAGTGAGGGGTAAACAATTATTGTCCATGCTTATTATGACAAATATAGATAATAACTCAGTCTGTCGTTGAACATACTTTACTTATAATTTACATATTTTCTAATTCTTTCATTTTTGATAATATTTATTAATACTGTTGATCTTAATGGATTTTTAATTTTTTGTAAACTTTAATTTTTGCTGAATCAATACATCTTAAAATATTTGTTGCAGTTAGAATACCGCAAAATTAAGCGGTTACCGTGCTGTTAATTCGCATGGATTCTTTACTATGTATACCTTATTTCTAATTGTACTGTTATATTATTATCCATTTCTTCTTTTCTATAGGAGATGCGGATAGGATGGAAATATATCACCGTATCCGTTCGAGGGAATCACTCGAATTTGATACAAACTCTGCTTATAACGACGGAACACTAATTGTAACACGTTCACCTAGAGTACCAAAGGGCCCCAGAGATTTCATACCGTGTTCTTCGTGCGGTGCATTTTAGGCGAAGAAAACTTTATACAAACACAGGTAGATATGTCCGGCATCTAATTTATCTTCTCACATATACAAGTCCAAAATAATAATAAGTCAGGAGCGACTAGAGATAACTGCTATATTGCTAGTCGATGCTTCACCGTCATATACTAGCTGGTCCATTCATGGTACTATTAAATGAAAAATAAATTGTTGTCACTACTCGACTTATAGAGAGTGCAGACTGTCCGAATATTGTCAAACTGCCACTTTAGGTATTTTTGATCAATTGATTGTTCTCATCTGATTTACTTTTTTCGTTAAACCAAAAATATATTAAAACCAAAAATATATACAGTGTGTGTCAACGATCTGACAAAGTACATTTTTTCTTTAATGCTTAATTTCATTAATACTTCACTTACTGTTATTGATAGGGTTGTCGTTGGTTCACAACCTAGGAACATATACTCGCATACTGAGTGATCCATAAATTATTGGCTAAAAAAAATTTTTTTTTTTAATTGTACGAGCTATATATAAGTACAAACTTCGATATATAAGTACAAATATAATTCTTTTTTTTATTAAGAGTAATTATTCCTTAAAGTTGATAGTTATAGCATTATTTATGATTACAGTTAAAATTTGACATTTACAGATGTTTTTACTTTCTTATACGTAGTATTAGGAAGTATTGTGATGATGAAAATGTTCGACCTCGGGATTTATGCAGATGTCCACGTTTTGAGGTGTCCTGATACCGAAAAAGTGGTTTTAAAAAAATGCCTGTGTGTGTTTGTGTCTATGTGTGTGTGTGACCTCGATAGCAGTGAAACCGCTGTAGCTATCAATTCCAAATTTTGTATTTACCAGTATAATCCCCCTCTTCAGAGCTCATTAGATTTTCAGTAAAATCGGCAGACCGGAAGTAGTAGTTTACCTCACTAAAAAAATCGACT
Organism: Amphimallon solstitiale; assembly: GCA_963170755.1. Lineage (NCBI taxonomy): Eukaryota > Metazoa > Arthropoda > Insecta > Coleoptera > Scarabaeidae > Amphimallon > Amphimallon solstitiale. Next base: position 103,865,182 of record OY720683.1, read on the forward strand.
TTTGCCAATATTTTGTCAACTACTAGTATAAACATATTTTATGTACTCAAATATTTCGTCTTGCTATTCAGACAAGTATGTTACGAGTGTAATAGTATTTAGAACTTAATTTTCAATAACTTTTATACAGTGCGTTCATGATGAAATGGAACAAATTTGTTTAAAATTCAAGTAATTATTTTGCAGAAAAACGCTCGGACAGGTCGATTAGTATTTTTAGTTGTGATTTTTTGACATAAGAAAATTATATACAGGGTGTCTATAGAAGAACATATGCAGCAATCTTTGTTTTTTTTAAGTGGAACATACTGTATATTAGCCATATTTGAATTGTATGGTAAATTCTCAACACTTTTTGTGTAACATACCATATCCCCAAAATCAGCGGTTTTCGGAATAATGACGTTTGAAATGTGATAAATTAAAAAAAATACATGAAAATCGATTAATTTGAAGTAGAGTTTTTTATTGAAGATAAAATTTGCAATACCAGGTTGTTTTTCTTGGCTTTTAAAAAAATGTTCAAGGTGTTCTTGTTCAATTTAAACATTTTATTTCATTATCTATGTGTATTTTAATTTATCACAAAACTCATTATTCCGAAAACTGCTGATTTTGGGAATATGGTATGTTTTCACAAAAATGTGTTTAATATACCTACCCTACAATTCAAAAATGGCATAATATTCAGGGTGTTCCATTTAAAAAAAAACAATGATTGCTGCATATGTTCTTCTTTAGACAGCCTTCTTATGTTAAAAAATTCAAAACTAAAAATACTAATCGACCTGTCCGAACGTTTTTCTGCAAAATAATTACCTGAATTTTAAACGAATTTGTTCCTTTCATCATGAACGCACTGTATAATAAAAATGTCAAAAATCGGACCGGAAGTAACACTTTTACTTTTATTGAATACCCATCTTTTGCATATGTCGTAAATTATGCATTCTCTATATATTTATCAAGAGTACAAAAGTATTTAGAGCTGGATCTGCAATATTTTTTGTATACATAAAATATAAAAATTGTGGCCGGAAGTAACACTTTTACTCTTAACAAGTAACCCTTTCTTTCGAATATCTCGCAGAGTAGGTATGTTTTCTATAAAGATTTATTAAGAGAATAGTAGTACTTAGAATAAGATTTTGAATAATTTTTGTATAATTTGAAACACTCATACGTATAAGAAAGTCGTGTGGTGGCTACACCTCAACATTTTTATTGCCTATAATTCAGAAGTGCCTTGACAGAACACAAAATATTTTGCTATGGCATGCACAGAAGGTGTGCCAGTGATATTTATTTGCAGAACCTGTTCTAATTTGAAATAGTATCAACATTTTTGCATCTATATATTTCGACAGGGACTATCTTTTTCCATGGCTAGCGTGAATTTTACTACTACATGGTTAAGATTTTAAAATAAATTTAAATAATTTCTAAAATATCATAGATAGGTGTAAGACAAGCTTAGCAAAAAAAGAGCTCTTGAAGGGCTTAATACGATTCTGTAAAATAATGTTGGGAGTTTCATTAAAAATAAGTAAGGTTTTTGGTTTAAAGTTTCTTCATTATGCAACAACACCTTCGCGAACACCTAGGATCAATTAGTACAGGTTCTGCAAATAAATATCACTGACACACCTTGTGTGTTTGCCATACCAAATTATTTTGCGGTCTGTCAAGACATTTCTGAATTATAGGCAATAAAAAAATGCTGTACTTGTCACTTTTTTATTTTAATCGTAGTTAACTCAAAAACTATTAACTTTAACGAGTAATTACTCTTAATAAAGATTTCTCTATTTTAAGGCAAAATTGATACTTCAGCTTGTATATTGGGTGTTCAATTTAAAGAACTTCATTCTCATTGTGCCAGTGATTTATGGATCACTCTCTATACATGAATACATTTTTAAATTGTGAAGCGATAACAACCCTATCGACTACAGTAAGCGAGTTTATAGTTATATTAAACTTCAATGGGTACATTTACTTTGTCAGATCGTTGACTCACCTTGTGTAATTGCTTTTCGCATATTTCCTCGTCTGAATTGCTGCCTATTTATCAGATTCTTAGTCCTCCTACTGTTTTTTTCTTTTTACTACATTTACATTTTCATTGCCTTCATATTTCTCTATTCACCAAGTTTCTAATGTTATTTTGTTTTTAGCTCATGTTCAACCATATGGAAAGACTATCCGCCGACTCTGGCTAAGCTCGGAGAAAAATGCAGTTTACGAGTTTTTCGACATATATTTCAAGGAAAGAAGACTGCTCAAATATAATCTTTGTGTTGATGCAAAATATCTTGTAATTGTAATATTAGTTTTTAAACTTACTTATATTCAGATTCTAAAACTACTTTAGGCTGTAGTACTGTTTAAATACTGCTTAAATTGTCTATTAAACTGCTTTTTCATTTGCAAAATTGAGCTACTACTTGAGTTATTAAATTTTCTTTGGAAACTTTTGACCATAACAGATGTTAGTTGTTAAAATAAAATACAAATTACCATAATAAAATACTAGTAGCTTGATTTAAAGAAAACACATTTTTGATATGCAAAAATTTCGGACGATAAGCTTTGAAAAAACTGGGTTTTTAGCTGTTGTCGGGTGCAACTTAGACCCATTGTTGCAGAATATTCTTGGCTACTAGCACCACCAAAATTTATGTTTTTACATTTAAAAACGATGCGATTATGATTTTCTCTGCTACACTTGTTTTGGTCAAAAATTTTCTTAAAACATTGATAACTTAAACTATTGGCTCCATTTTGAAAAAGAATAACAGTTTTATAGACAATTAAAACATTACTAGATATTCCAATACTATACTGGGCGAGTCACTTAATTATATTAAGTTTCATGTTGTGCGGCAGAGCTGAAAGTATTGTTTGGTATGCACCCCGTGCAATCATGAATCTTTCACTAATAGTATTTTCTTTTATTTACAATGCAAAAGAGAGAGAATAATCGGCTGCTAATGACTTGATGTACTTTTGTTCATTTTTACAACTTTATAGTCATCTGTTATTGAACTTCTTCTGTTTAATCGCTGTAGCAATAAATCCCTATTCCTGCCCTCTGATTCCGAACATACGATACGATATTCGAATTCGTAAGACGAGCGTGGTAGAAATGGGCAAGACAATACAGTAGTCTGTCTAGCCACATTGAAAAGTATTCGTACTCACCTAACTTGCCCATCTTTACTACGCTCGCGTTTCGAATTCGAATATCGTATCGTACGTTCAGAATCCAGGGGCTGCTTTCTTTGATTTTACGCAAAACCATGTGTACCCTACTGTGACAATAAGAAGATTATTAACTAAAACAAACTAAAACTTTTTCTTTGTATTTTATGATTTACTTACTCAGTACTGGTTTCTAGACCTCACATATTTATATGCATTAAAATGATAAAAAGTACATTGCATTTACTTGTATTTATGGTTTTCCAAATTTTGGCTGTTGGTATAGCTTATTTATTTGTCAATTTTAATTTGTTTAAGTGTATGGTTTATTTTATCAAACCCGATACCAGTATTGAGTAACAATTCATAATGTACATGAAAAAAGGGGATGTTTATTTTAGTTATTTTCTAAAACCTTGTTCCTTACTACCTACATTTAAGCAGAAGATAGCTTGTAATTTTTTTTTATTTTGGTTACTTGAATCGTTGTTGAGTATGTTCGAATACTTAAAATAGTTAAGCATTTTTATTTGTTGTAAACTAGGTATTAAAATTTTAGCGCTTGATTAATTTTGCACTCATAAATATACGTTATATCAGTATATTTATGGAAGCTTTAGCCTCCTTTTTGGCAACTATTGTGTGGAATATTGAGGCGAATTCAGATTTTCTTGTTTGAACCTTATGTGTCTTGATTTTCGCTGGTCAGCTTTATATACAGCGGACGTAGATCAATTTTACCTGCTTTTTATGGAGTTATTCGGAGTAAAACAAGTAAATTTCATCGGCACGCTTTTGGACTCAATATCCACATTACGAAATTTATTATTTATTTGCTTTGAGCTTACTTCATAACTTTTTTGTTCCATTTTTTTTTTACTGGACTTTATTTTACTTTCGGTTTTATATATATATACTTTGTCTTACTTATGAGTTCTCATACATTCTACTTGTTTAGTAGATATATGTTGCCTATTTTAAATTTTGTTTATTATTATTGTTATTGATTTTCATAATTACAAATAAATAACTTCTATTTTAATATGAGCTGTTGAGTTTCTTATTTCATATCCATGTTTCCTATACAAATTATTATTGTAAGGTTAATATACCAATTATTTTAACCTTACAATAATATTATACCTCATCTTTCTTATATGAGGTACTGCATTATTCTTGGTAGTTCAAGTTTCTTGCTCGCGTTCATACTTATCATATCTACATTATATAACGCCAATACTATTACTAATAAATATTGCTTATGATAATGATGGTGACCATTTTATTTAATACCTTTCTTTCCGTATGCATACATCTATGTGAGATTTTTCTTTCAAATACTTTCGTACAGGAATTTACTACTTTACTGTGTATCCCAGGCGACTACATTTTGCTATTATTACTAAATTAAGACTGGGATGTGCTGGATGTGCTTTGTTTTAGTGGAGCTTCTAATAAATGTAGGTATATGGATTAGGGTGTTTTTTTATTCGGTATCTTATTTCAACCGATCTATGTAAGTATATAAGCATTCATTTTGATATATATAAAGTTTTTTGAACTTATATTAACCTATTAAAACTTTGCTGTGTTCTTCACTAAGATTAGGACCATTTTAAATTGTGAATCGTACTTTTAGTTTTCACTTTGTGCACAGACTCTAAAGTCGAAATAAATTTTCCTACTTTTTCTGATAATCTAACAATATTGTACAATTAAGATTTTAAATATGAAATTTTTTAAAAGATACACGTGATGTAAATTTATTAATTGCCGTCACCTAGTAGAGTGGTACATTTTAATTGTGCACAACAGTAATTGCATACCTTTTATAACCCACAAATTATTTTCAACATTTACAATAAATGTTATATTTCTATATGTACCTATGTTTTGTTTTTATTTAAACATAATATTGGTAATTATACCTAACCTATTTTTTTGAATTCTCGTATTAACTGGCATTAGTTAGGTTTTATTACTCTTACTTAATACTTCAATACATACCTTATACGTACCTATTTATTTATTATCATAAATCCCTTTTAATATTACTTTGTATATTATTCTTTGCAATGGCATCTTTCAATTAATTAATATATGCGGCTTGAACTTGATTTCTTTACATTAATCCTATTGCTATTCCTATAACTGCTTTCCATAATAGGGGCGACATCTGTAGTTGAGATTTCGCACCGCGTCAATTTCGGGCTCCCAAACACGAACATATCCGAACGCTTGGGGTAGCCAAACTCCTGCTTCAGTAAACTCTCTCAGCCGGCCAACTTATGGCGACCGGTCGCTAAAAGGCGGCATTGTCACCATATGTTGCATGGCGTATATGAAAGTGTTACTGAAATGCTGCTCTCGCATATATATATATATATAAATATATATATATATATATGTTGGCACGCAGGTTGACAATGTCTTCCTCGTGGCGATGTTGGTTGTTGTCCTCAAAACCGAGGATCTTCCAACTGAAGCTACAAATGGAGGTCTGTCGCCTGATGGTCTACCGTTTATACTTTCATCTCCAAGGTTATCCCACCTTATTCCTTGGCTACACCATACTGATGACGACCAAGGAGTCAGAAACACGTGTCTACGGTTGCTCTACAGCGGAATTACCCACTATTGTGCCAGACTATTTTATTAATCCGCACTATTTCCATTAAATATATATATATGGGTTTTGGGGGTAGTGATGTAATTTAGGGGTTCTGTGACATTATTTACGGCATTCAGGTAGAATCGTCCGGTAGCTGGTTGGCAACAGTAGTTGAACGATGTCACGATTATTCAAGAGCCAAAATGAATATGTGCGGCTTGTACCTGCGATATGGATTGGAATATTGTGAAAACCACCAGGATAATCCTTATTCAGCATACGTTAAGCTTTTTAACGTGAATGAACAATCAAAGAAGAGCAGCTCATTTTCTACCACGAATGGACAAGGGTTTACTTTTGAACTGTTAATTTTTTATTAGATGTCGAGCTACCTGATTCAACAACTAATAGTCTCATACAAACTCGTATTCATTCAACAGTTGGGATTACATTTCTTTATAATTGGCGACATCTTTCCTAGCACGTACTCAACATTTTCTCTGCACATTTGCGTGAAATTTCGAAATAAAATTTTATCGCCAGTAAACAATTTATAGTAAAATGTGTACTTATACGGGTAATATTGATATGATTTTTGCATTGGGTGAGAGTGAGAAAAACTGTTTTCTTGCAAGTAGAATTTATGCGACTCGGTTTCCCGAAAGACGACATCCAGAGGCGGTCAATTTTATCAGATTCTTGAGCGCTTTGTTGAAACATGGAGCGTTGAACTACAAAAACATAGAAATAACAAAGACCACAACAAATGAGGAGTGAAAATAACTTTTAGCAAAGGGCAGAGTTTTGTACGTGGGCTCAATTGCGTCTCCAATTCTCCATTCTTTTTTTAAGAACGTACTTTTGTCTGACGAAGCCACTTTTCATAACACTGGATGCGTCAATAGACATAAATTTCACCTGTAAATATCCGGCGCAAAATATGTGGTTACTGCAAGACGGAGCTCCGGCCCATTTTTCGCAACAAGTCAAAACCCTGTTGAATAATCGGTATGCAAATCACTGAATCGTTGGATTGGAAGAGGAGGACCAGTTCACTGACCTGCAAGGTCGCCCGACATAACAAAGGTAGATTTTTTTTATGAGTGTATGGAAAAAAAGAGGTTTTTAGGGAACTTTCAACCACTATGTGCCTTAATTACACCTGCTGTACTCACATATGTGGAAAGCGCTTTTCAGGTAAGAATTGGTAAATGCCTTGAAGAAGATGAAAGACATTAAATAAGAACTTTGTTTATTAATGTAAATCTAAATGTAGTTTTCCAAGCCTACTTTAACTTTAAAGATGCCGTTTACTTATCATACATCTCAAGTATTTCCCAGACCGTTTTGCTTATTTGTTTCAAGTGGTTCTGTTGTGTTTTGTTGGCCAGTTTTTATAAGCATGCCAGTAATAAATATTCTTGCCAGTCCAAAGCCCTGTGAAATGCAAGGGGAAGCTAGCCGGTACTTCGCAATACTTATAGAGAAAACGCGTTACATTCAATTGTACGTCATATTAGATCCATGACGACTCGTCTTGCTTATGTTGCCGGATCTATTTTTATTTCTGTCAGTGACATTTGATATAACCAAAGAAAAAAATTATTTACAATACAATAACTATAACGTAATAAATTTTGTAATCTTTCTCAACTTATTTATTATACTGATTTAGATTGTCGAAAAACATTTCATGTTTTATAAGGTATCCATAATAAAAATTAAAATAACGAATACTTAAGTTATTCACATTAAATTTAACAGATGATTATAGAACAGTTTGTAAAAAGCTTCCACTGTTTACAGAAACCTTTCGGCATTATATTCAAAGGATGCAAATAGAAAATAAACAGAATGTACACAATTTATATCAAAGCAAGAATAAGCACGAAAATTTGACAGGAAACATGTACACAACACACGCCTTTTTGTGTGATTTATTTGTCAACACCGAATTGAACTATTAGTCTTATAAAAATATGTAACAGAGAAATTTAATATTGAAAAGGAAATTATGTGTTTATTTGCCATGAATGCGTATATTACGATCAATTTATACATTTTCTATTTAAACTAATGAAATAAAAGCCCTCAAATATAATTTAACAAAGTAACTTTTTTAGTTTCTCAAACACAGTTATGACAAAATGTAAACGTTATCAATGACGTACAATTGAATATAACGCGTCTTCTCTATATCTATTGTGAAAAACTGAAAAATCGATAATATCTCCAAAACCCTTGGAAATACCCGTATAAAATCGAAATAAAACCAAATTTTATATCCAGTTATGTAAAAATTGCTATACGATTCGATTTAAAAAATCAAGTTATCCATAATTTTAGAGTTCGAAAATAATTAGAGATATCTATTTAATAACCTTGTAATTTAAGCGCAACTATTTTCTAATAAAAGACGAGCGCTCTTTCATGCTTAAGGGGAAACTTTCTCACTTTTACAGTTTCGGAGATACATATTTCCAAATTTCGAAGAAGTTGGAAATGTCATTTTTTTTGAAAAACTTCATGTAATTCCGAAACGTTGCGACTTAGACCCAATGCATGCCTAACAAAGTACGATTTAAATTTAACAAGGAATTCAAATGTACATTAATACATAGGGTGTTCTATTTAAAATACAAAAGTTGGTATCTACTTCCGGTACAACCGGAAGTTCGACAGTACTACAAATATTTTCCTTTGACAAAACCTATAGTACAGTACCTTAAGTTAAAAAATGAGGTGTGGCCACCACACGACTTTCTTATACGTATGAAAGTGTTACTTCCGGTCCGAATTTTGAAATTCCATTTATACAAAAAATATTCCAAATCCAACTCTAAATACTTTTGTACTCTTCATAAATATACATAGAATGCATAACTTACGACATATTTGCAAAAAATCGCTATTCGATAAGAGTAAAGGAGCTATAGAAGCCAGACGCACTATTGCAGCACCCTGTACTATATTTGTTTGTATATGTAAGTTTTACATTTTAAATAATATTTTATAATCCTGAGTAGGTACGTTACTTCCTTTAGTAAGTCCTATTAATTATTTCCTAAATTAACTTGTTCTGTGAACTTCAAAATGACAATTCAAGCATGTCAAAATTATAGTATTAATAAACACATAAACATTTATTACTCTGTTAGTATTATTCTTCGTTCCATATTACGCATTGCATTTTTCGATTTGCATTGGCAACGAGAGATCTTGCAATAAAAGGCCGCATTTATTTGTTCGCTGAATTTAAATGCCAAGATCATTTCGAGGATTTCGTTCAACAATAAAAGCGTCGAAAACAAAAGCAGACATAAACTTCCGCGTCTGCTTTTGTATTCTATTGTGATGCAAAATCCAGACAGTTTCAATATCGATTACTTGTGTTATTCTATACGTAGGTATTACGTTTTCAACATGCAACAGACTTCCGAACTGTAGCAGACATTACCATCAGACACGTTTTCTTTTACGATTAAATACATAATTAACCCAGTCGTCTTTCTTAGATTTCTACTTCGTCTTAGACATCGACGGAATTTGGATTGACATCTTTGTATAAAGTCAGAACTTTCACATCTCAAAATGTCACGAGTTAAGTCATTTTCTCCGTCTAAATATTTAATGAGGTTCCAGCATGACATACTGAAAATCGGGGTATAACGAAAATTTAATAAAGATCACTTTATCCATTAAGAAATTTTATTTTAGAAGAATAATTTATGTTTGATTAATGGAATTTTTGATAATCAAAAAAGATGAACATTTTATAACTTCTTGATTGCCTTTAAAAATAAAATTTTTGGCAGTTCAGCTTTTATTATAAATAAAAGAATGTTTATACACAATTTTCTATTTTCATTGATGTGTAATCATGTATTTATATCAAATTTTAGATAATGTTGAATACTAGAATGTTATGTCTTATTTTATTTATAACTTAATGTGGATAGGTGTTGATTATATGGATAATTTAATACATATTCAAATTTTTTTCGTTATGATTAGGGCGCGGAATCGAGCGAGTCATGACTCATCGCCCATGGGCGCGCTATTGAAATGTTGTATTTTTAAAGAGGTTTTAATTTTATTTATATAATTGAATAACAAGTGGCTGGTGATTATAAAATACAAAATACCTTACTATTTGTTCATTTTCTCTTCTGTAAGACTCGTTCTCTTTGAATGAAGTACATCCTTGTAGATAGAAAACGTCCTTTCTACATCGCAACTGGTTAGATGTGCGTACTGGAAATATTCTTTTATTTCAGCGTATTTAGCATACACAATTGCCGCAATGTTATTAAACCTGGATTTCTATTAAAAACTGCGTCTAACTTTTGCCGAAGGCCACATCAGAAGTCACTTGGAATTATTAATAGCCACATCTAATGTGGTTAATCCATTTTTAGTATTGTGAAATTTTCTACCTCGAGATTTTTGCAGTTGACGTTTTGAAGTGCCCTGATACCGAAAAAGTGGTTTTTAAAAAATGTCTGTGTGTCTCTGTGTGACCACGATAACCGCTGTAGATATCAATTCCAAATTTTGTATTTACGTGTCTAATCTCCCTCTTGAGATTTGATTAGTTTTTCAGTAAAATCGGTAGACCGGAAGTAGCTTCAGTGAAAAAATTAAATTTTGCCAATATTTCGTCAACTACTTTAAACAAATTTATAAAGAATTCATATGTACTTGAAATTAAAATTGAGAACAATTTTATTTAAAAAATCAGTTTTTTGCGAATATTTCGCAAGTCATGCTTTTTAGACAGATACGTTACGGGTATAATAGTATATTAAAGGACAAGTTTCATTTTGACGTTTCAAAGTACGAATTCAGAGTTTAAGAAACGAGTGGCGTAGCCACGAGTTTCTTAACTGAATGAGTGCTTTAATGTCAAATGAAACGTGTCTTTTATGCTATTTTTTGCAATTAGTTTTAAAATTTCTCTTTTTGTAAAAGCAAAACGAGAAAAATTTGATAATCAAGGGAAATTTTGTGGCGGTTGTCACCTTGGTTTGGCACAAGATTTAAATTGACAAGTTAATTTAAAATTGACACATTTTTGATAATTTTCAACAGAATGTTTCTACTGCACACGGTATCACTTCGAAAGATAATTCAAACGTTAATATAAATGTTTATAATAGTTGTACTATTTCAAAGATTAATTAAAAATATCAAATCTTACAATGAATTTCAATATAAAAACCTCAAACTTGCTTACAAAATGTCATATTGACATCTCCATTTCTGTTGCAATGTGACCAACTTAAAATAAATCTGTTTAAATGTTCCATTTCTATTACGCAACTAGTGCTGTAATAGACCCTATTACAGCACTAGTGAAATAAATGGTATGATTACGGTACTAATTGCAAAAAAGTATTTAAAACGTAATTTTCAATATCTTTTGTATAAAAAAAAATTCAAAATTCAGACCAGAAGTACCACTTTTACTCTTATCGAATAGCGATTTTTTTGCGAATATGTCGTAAATTATGCATTCTATATATATTTATCAAGAGTACAATAGTTATTTATTATACAAGGGAAAAAAGTATTAGATATTAAAAAATCTACTTTTTTTCCCGTGTATAATACACTATTTTTTTCTGTGATTGGAAAAACGACGATTTAATATTGAAAAAAACACGTAAATACTATATATTAAAGTCAGAAAATCAATCGATGTGACATTTCAAGTGACATTACACCTGTGTTGCTAATGGAAACCTGTAAAATAATCAAATATCTGTCAATTTAAGCGGGCAAAAAGTGACATTTTATTACCTGTCAAGGAGGATAAAATGTCAACTTTTTTTCCCGTCACAGAAAAATAGTTATTTATTATACAAGGGAAAAAAGTATTAGATTTTAGCTCGAGGTAAGGTAGGTAGATAAATTACCGAGAGCTAAAATCTAATTTTTTTCCCGGCTATTACTTTCTTATACGTAGTATAAGGAAGTATTGTGATGATGAAAATTTTCCACCTCGAGATTTTTGCAGATGTCCACGTTTTGAGGTCCCCTGATACCAAAAAAGTGGTTTTTAAAAAATGTCTGTGTGTCTGTCTGTCTGTCTGTCTGTCTGTCTGTCTGTGACCACGATAGCGGTCAAACCGCTGGAGATATCAATTCCAAATTTTGTATTTACGTGTATAATCTCCCTCTTGAGATCTGATTAGTTTTTCAGTAAAATCGGTAGACCGGAAGTAGCAGTTTACTTCAGTATAAAAATCTAATTTTGCCAATATTTCGTCAAATACTAAGTTTATACAAATTTATAAAGAATTCATATGTACTTAAAATTAAAATTGAGAACAATTTTATTTAAAAAGTTTTTCGAAATTCCTCCCGGAAGTAGGTCTTTTACTCTTATCGAAAATCGGTTTTTTGCGAATATCTCGCAAGTCATGCTTTCTAGGCAGGTACATTACGAGTATAAAAGTATTTACATGAAAATTTTAAATATCTTTTGTATAAAAAAAATTTCAAAATTCGGACCGGAAGTACCACTTTTACTCTTGCCGAATAGCGGTTTTTTGCAAATATGTCGTAAATTATGCATTCTATATATATTTATTAAGAGTACAAAGTATTTAGAGTTGAATTTGCAATATTTTTTGTATACATGAAATTTCAAAATTCGGACCGGAAGTAGCACTTTTACTCTTAGCGAGTAGCACTTTTTTTCGAATATCTTGCAAAGGATGCATTCTATAGCGATTTATTAAGAGAATGAAAGTACTTAGAATAGGATTTTGAATAATTTTTGTATAAAAAAATTCTAAAAATTGTATAGTTTGAAATGCTCATACGTATAAGAAAGTCGTGTGGTGGCCACACCTCATTTTTTTTTCTGTGATGGGAAAAACGACGATTTAATATTGACAATTTAATTCATCTGTCAAAAACATGACATTTTAATACACGCTGTGTTAGTTTGCTATCGGATAAACTGCATGTTTGCTAGCGGATAAACTGCATGTTGATTTTCCATGGCAACGAAAATTCAATTCTGACAGTATCGTTCAAATAAATTTCATACATAAACATTTATATTTTTCTCTTTCTTTTGTATATGTATTCAAAGCATAGTTAAATAAAAATATTTCGGTTTATTAATATTAATTAAATGATTCATTAAATTGTCTTACCAAATACCATTCGAGTTTGTGTTTATTTCCGGAACAAACTTTCATTTTGACAAAACTCAAACTTTGTTGCTTAAGGGTAACACGACTCGAACAAATAACAAAAGGTAAAACCGCTCCACCTTCGGTGTCGCGGTTTTACCATGTTATTTGTTCTCGTCAGTTACCAAGCAACAAAGCTTTCGTTCAAAATGAAAGTTTGTCCGGATAAACACAAACTCTTATGGTATTACTCCCGAAAAAATCACGTAAATACTATATATTGAAGTCAGAAAATCAATCGATGTGACATTTCAAGTGACATTACACCTGCGTTGCTAATGGAAACCTGTAAAATAATCAAATATCTGTCAATTTAAGCGGGCAAAAAGTGAGCACTTTTTTCCCCGGGAAAAAAGTGAGTACTTTTTTCCCTGTCAAGAAGGATAAAATGTCAACTTTTTTTCCCGTCACAGAAAAAAAGTATTTAGTGCTAGATTTGCAATATTTTTTGAATATATGAAATTTCAAAATTCGGACCGTAAGTAACACTTTTACTCTTAGGGAGTAGCCCTTTTTGTCGAATATCTTGCTAAGTATGCATTCTATAGCGATTTATTAAGAAAATAGAAGTACTTAGAATAGGATTTTGAAAAATTTTTGTGTAAAAAAATCTTAAAATTGTATAGTTTGAAACGCTCATACGTATAAGAAAGTCGTGTGGTGGCCACACCTCATTTTTTAATTTGAGATTCGATTTTCAAAATATGTGATTAGTTTAGGCAAATTGCCAAAGTGTTCCTGAAGGAATAACAACTGATTTTTTTAAATTTGGGATTTGTTACTTCCTTGCACTCAGAAATACTTCGAGCATCGTCATTTGCAATAAATTTCGGAATCACTGACAATTAATTTTCATATCAGAAAAAATAACATAAACAACGTTCTAGATCTAAATAAATGATAACTAAAAAATATATATATATAAAAATATTATATATATATTATATTGCGAAATATAAAGTAAATATAATAAATTTTAAAAACTCGTCACCCTTGTACCTACGCCGATGAAGAAAGGATTTTATTCATAAAAATTCCTTATTTTATGGCAGTTTTTTTCGTTGATTCTCGAACTCTTGTCGAGCGTAAACAGATGTTGCAGTTCGCCCTATGAATTAGTGCTATTCAGATATAATGTAAACAACACACAGTTGTTTACATTATTTCTTTGCTCGGTTGTAGCTCCCTGGTAGTTTAGCTCGCTCGATTCCGCGCCCTAGTTATGATAATGATGTAAAATGTTTCTTTTGAAAGTGGTACAAAGGTTCCTGTAAGTTTCTTATTACATTCAGTCAATGAACAATAATTATTACCAGAACTGGTGAAACTAAGTAATTTATTTTTGAATGAATACAGGCATGTGAAAATTTGTTTGCTAATCTGCCTGACGACGCAGTGATTTTTTTCAGCGACGGGGTGCGTTTCCAACTTTCCGGTTGTGTTAATAAGTAAAATATGCGTTATTGGAATGATTTCAACCCTAGACAGATTCAAGAATGGCCTTTACATAGTGATAAGGTAACAGCTTGGTGTGCAGTCAGTAGTGAAGGCATCGTCGGACCCTACTTTTGAGGAACATGATCGTGTGATTACCATCACTTCTGAACGGTATATGGGGATGATCCAAGATTCTTTTGCACCACATCTCAAACAGTTGGATATGGGACGTGTCTGGTTTCAACAAGATGGCGCCACGGCGAAGTTTACCTAAAAGAAATTCGAAATTGACGAAGTCTACTGCCCCCCCCCCTCAAAAGTTGAATTTTTTTCCAAAACTCGGTGCTTTCGCAAAGCACGTCAATTGTGCTCAATTGTGCCCAATTGTACCGTGTAGCATCCCCCCCCCCAACCACTCACTTTCGATGTAATACCTAAAAAGAAGACAGTAGACGTTCGTCAATTTCGCAATTTTTTTTTGGATATAACTTGGAAAGTGGTTGGCGGAAGAATGCTATACAGCACAATTGGACTGCTTTGCGAGGGCACCGCGTTTTAAAGAGAATTTGAATTTTTTTTTGGGGGGGGGCAATCATTTCGGCTTCGATTTTTTTAAAAATCTCTGAAAATAGAAGAGCAGAAATGAAACTAATAACGACCCAATTGAGCACAAATGGAGCACAATTGATACCCATTTTATACTATATACATTGTATCTGGAGGGGGCCAACTTGACAGAGCTCATGTTGCTCCCTAATTTATTCTGTTAATTGTAAGAGATATTATCCCTGATTGAATATTAATATTATAAATTAATATTAATTCCTTTATTTTGTGCCGGCGCAGATAGTTTCCAGGTACTTAAAATTTGTGTTTGCCATCAGCGGATTATGGAGGGATTAGCACAATAGTTCCTTAATGGTTTTATTTAAGACGTCCCACTATATCTTGAAACAGACTATATGCTTTCATCTTTATCTCTTATATTGAATATGGGTTGAGTAACGCTTATATTATAGTTACATAAACTAACGAAAGAGTGGAAAAGAAATATTCGATAGACAATACTTTAAATTAAAAATTTATCTATGGTGATTTAAGGATATTTTGTAGCATAAATTGCGACAAACACCTAGGGATACAATAGAAAGCAATTAAAGTAATATAATACAACACTTAACTCTATTTATACAGGGTGATTCTTAATATATGCGACAAACTTTAGGACCTGATTCTTGGGGTTATTTTGATCATAAAAGTTCATAAGAACATATTGCTGTGACATATAAATATTTATTTTAAATAACAATATTGCCATATAATTTATATGCTGTAACAACATACTTTTGTGTGTATTACCACACGTAGGGTATAGTCTTTTGTACACATTATACTCTTTAAATTATTCTTTACACACCAAGAACTTATAATTGGTTTTGTGTTTTATCTTATATTGTTGTGTCATGTACCTTATAACTATTGTGGGTCCTGGCAATGTTTGTGGTTCCTTCTTATTTGCTGATGATTTTTCTCTTGCTCATTATAGGGAAAGAGGTAATAGTTTTGTTCAAAGAAAAAAACTGTATGTCTATTCAACATAATCATGTATTTTTTTTTTTATTTTGTAATTTATGGATTCAAAAATATAGTTTCCTTTACATGCACACCTTTATGCTCTAAACAAGATACATAATTGAAAAATGCTCATATCATTTATACCTAATGCCGGTTGTAATGTATGTAAATCTTTTGTTTATTTATTTATTCTACCAAACAAAATAAATATTTATCCTGCAAATAAACAAAAATAAACTTTTATTGTACGTTTATGAATATACTCATCGACGTTATAATATTTATGTATAGGCTTCAATTAATTGCTTTAGACAACCATTTGCACGTGTTGTATCGAGCTCTTAATCTATGCCTTGTGAAATTCTAATTTATTATTCGCTTAATTTGAAAGAAATTAATGATGTCTAGACAATACGATGAAGAAAATGCTCATTTTCACGTAACATCTCTCCAACTGACCAACACCTTTAATCCTATTTGGTTGTAATTCCAACTATATAAATTTAAAATAAACCTTACAGGATAAATTATTTACTTGTCTATTTTTTTGTCCAACAATACATTGATTAATCATTCGCACGTAAAAATCAATGTCTGTCCAACAACTCGTATAACTTAATTTTCAAAAGAAATAATAAACTTACTTGTTATCAATAAATCTATTTTGAATGTCCATTATGAACGCTTCAAATAATTTCAAATGTATTAAATAAAATAAATTACTGTTACTATATGTGTTGAAGAAATAATGAAAAACTACAATATAACAATTAAAAAAAACTTATTCTTTAAGAGATCTTCCTTTTGTAAGTGTTCTGAGAAGTTCACCTCTCGGAGGTGTTATCAGAAAGTCTCTCCTCTCGGAAGTGTTATCAGAAAAGTCTGTCTTGTCGAATCTTGTCTTCGTATTTATAGCGGCAAAAATAAACTATGTTGACCATTGCGCCCTCTAGTCCATGTTTAGGTTGGTACTGGAATACACTTTTCCCGTGAAATCGCTGCCCATATGTTGCCGCCTTGATTCACGCACACATACACATTTTGTTCTGACAGTTCACAATTCACTTAAACGTCAACACAACCCTCCAATTCAAAGGTCCCCTCTGCTTTGCACATGATTCCCAACGGTAGGTTTATTCTTGTTACTAATACCATCCTTCCTTGTACTCGTCAATGAACCTATTACCTTGTTCATTGTTCGACACATATTTTTCTTTCCATTTATTTATGTTAGTTTTACTTTTCTTTTAGCCGGAGTGCGCCTTGACAAAATGGGAAACATGTTGAAAATAACCATTATTCCGCACTGCCTGTCCTTGTAGAACACGTCCGCCTCTAGTCCCTGAAGTATTGTGTTACGAACAAGTCATGAACACAGATACCTTTTATTTACTTATAATGTCAGCTTTTGAATACAAAAATATGTCACTACTGATTGCTTCTATGTTTTACATATTTTTATATCCTTTTTTTATTAATCTAGTATTAAGCTAAGGTAAATTTTATTCTTTAATACTATCTAATTCTTAAACTCTCATAACATTTTATTGCCTTATGCATATAAATTTCATTTCTTTTCATGATTTATAACCCATACTTTTTGTGTATCTTTTCTACAAAAGAAATATATTACTTATATTTATTTTGTCTTTATTTCATATATTTCTTTATTTAATAAATTTTTATTCTACATCATTTGTTTTATATTTATTTAATAAACTTTACTTTGCATATTTCATTATTTACTGTTATAATAAAAATTTGACTATAAGTATGCAACTTTGTATACCTTCATGTAGTTCTTGTTGCATAATTTTACTCAATAATATCTAAATAGGACTTTTTCTTATTTTTACTTTTATTTCTAAGCTTAAACTAATTCTTAAATCAATCTCTAAAACTATTCTTATTTTACAAATTTGCGAGGTCACAGCATATCCCTTGGTTATTATACTTTGTCGTGAATCGTCAACAATGATTATTAAAGCATGAACGACACATATAATAACCATTGTGAAAACTCGCACAAATGATTATTAATCTTCTACGTCTATATAATCATAGAGCATAGATACGTGATTAACGATACTTAATGCTAAATTTCTTATAGCTATTGCATTATTTGATGCGTTGCATCTTAAAACAAATACTTCATTAATATCGGGTAAATTTTCTATTAATGCTTTGCAAAAATTCTCTTTCACTTCTTCAAATATTTTGAGAGTTTCAGGAGTCCATTTAAATTTTACTCCCTTCTTTATTATTGCAATTAATGTAAGCATGAAGGCAAAATATTTCCTTTCATCCTTTTGTACTTTGCTTCTCTCATGAGTCTTTTTAAACTTGACTCCTTTCTTTCTAATTATAAATAACATTACTAAGAATGAACAATCATTTATTGAATCATTACGTATTGTTGCCAGCCAAAAAGTACGCCTCCGATCGGTCCTTTTGAACTGTTCGATATTTACACACATTGTTAATGAAAATGTAACGCTCTGTTGAGCTTCAAAATAAGGTGAGTTTCTTGCATTTAAATATTTTGGTAGTATAGTGTCCCTTTGATCACTTATACCCCTTTTGTTTATTTCGACTACAGGATTGGTAAATGTTGATTCCGTTTTTTCTATAATTTTATTTTTTAACATTTCTTTAATTTCTAATTTGACTTGTTCTCTGTATTTATTGGGGACAGGATAATTTTTAATTTTAAAAGGTTGTGCTTCATCTACTTTTAGCCTGTGTTCATAGCCTTTTGCTAAACCAGGTTCATTATCAAATAACTCTTTATGCTTGCTGACAAGATTGCTCACATGGCTTATGTATTGTTTATCGCAATTTAAATTCGTACCATCCCTATATTGCGTGAAGTCCTCACTTTGACGATGCTTCACAGGATGTGCACACTTATTGTCTAATAAACTACTATCCATTTTATTTGTGAGATTTTGTTCAGCATTATTTATATATAAATTATTAATTAATATCTCATCTTCCTGTGTTTCCTTACACCAGGAGATTATTGAATTTTTAATATGAAATGTTTTGTTTTCCATATTTATTTTTGTACCATATTGACTTAAAAAGTCTATCCCCAAAATACAATTGCTGTTCAAATTAGGCACTATTATGAATTCTGTTAATAAATTTAAACTACCTATTCTAACATTTATACAAAAAACTTTATCTACAGTAATGATGCATTTCTTATTTGCATTTATTAAATTTACTTTTCTTATAGGCATACAATATCCTAATTTTTCTATGTCTTTACTTATAATACTACTATCTAATAAAGATAATTGCGCTCCTGTGTCTAATAATGCTTCTATCTCTTCGTTCCCTATTTTTACTGTTATGTGTGGTAATTCCGTCGTGATTTTCTTTAGATCGTCAAAGTTATATACGTTTTGTACCTTCTTTTTCTTCTTGACTGGCCTTTCTAAAAATCCAACGAAGTCGCATTTGAGTAGGTAGAATTTACCCATTCTTTATTTGTCGGTAGTTGTCTTGAATCCTTGGGTATTGCACCTTTTGATTCTGTTTTTTTCTTCGTACTTATTTCTTCTTTTTCTTCACTTATTTGAACATTGTTCACTCTTCTTTCCCTCTCAGGGTTTCTTTCTTCCTTCCCATAATTCTGTTCTTTCTTCCTCTCATTTTCATCGTTTCTTGCTTTATTGTATGAATATGGATTGTTCCCATAGCTTGGCTTATTATATGTATAAGGGTTGTTTCCATAATTCTTTTTACCCTGATTTTGATTGTACCCATTATTATTGTACTGTTTATCTTGATTGTAACGAGGTGTCTTGTTTATATGTGGATTATTTCCATTGTTGTAGTTATTATTATCATTTCTGGGTGGATTGTTTGTATATTTGATGTTTCCATAACTCTTGCTGTTTCCCTTCTCATCCACATCGTCTAATCTCTTGACCAGTTCCAGGAGTGCTTCAATGTTATCAATTCCTTGAAGTGCCACCGCCTGTGTAACGTTGTGGTCAAAGTGTGCTGCTAGCTGTGAAACAATATCACTTTCTTCAATGGTTGGTTGGATGTATTTAAGAAAAGAATATTTTCTTATGATGTAGTTTTCTCTAGAAGATCCAGCTCTGTATTTGCCAAACACTAAATCGTGTCTAATCTTCCTCTGCTGAGTCTGTCCCCAGTACTGTCTCACAAAACGAATCTCAAATTCTTTGAAATCCACTACTTCATCTATTATCATATCGTACCACTGAAGTGCATAATCCTTCAAACAACCTCTTATGAAATGTAGCCTTGACATCTCATCAGATATTCCCCTCATGTATGTTTTTATCGTTCTCATAAACGCCATTGGATTATCTTTGTAAAATCCTGAGAATTTTGGTATATTCTCTGCGCTACCAGGTATTTGTGTCAAAGATACACTAGGTGTACTAACCCCATGTACTTTGTTCTCTAACCCTTTTATAGTGTTTTCGAAGTTTAAAGTTTTGTTTTGTAGGGTCAACATTGTGTCCGTACAAACACCATATTTTATTTTACAATCTTCCACTTGGTGTGAAAGTTCTTGTATTTGCTCTTGATATTGCACATTATTCCCTTTAACTTTATTTTCAAGAGAATTTATTTTCTCATCTACCTTATCAAAACTAGCTTGTGTTTTGGCAGATCTTTCGTTGATTTCTTTTATTATGAATGTGCCTTTACCTTCACATTTCTTTTCATTAATGTTTATTTGTTTATTTAAAGTTGACACTGACTGTTCTAACTTTAATTCTACTTTTGCATTTATCTCTAAAGTTTCTTTTCTTAATTCCATGAGAACCTTGTCTAATCTTGAGTTTATTTCTATTTTATTTTGTTCTAATCTTTGATTGCTTTCCTCAAATTTCCTGTTCATACTCAAATTATTTTCTTCTAGTCTTTGATTTATACTTAAATTATTTTGTTCTAATCTTTGATTTATATTTAAATTATTTTCTACTAATCTTTGATTTAAATTCTTATCACTTTCTTCTATTCTGCTGAATAGTTTATTAAAAAGATTCTCAATTTTTTGTTCACCAGTTATGCTACTGATGCTTTCTGTTTGTACGTTGCTATCAAGTGTTTGATCCTCTGATTCAGGTTTTTCTGAATCTGAATCAGAATATACCGGACGATTGTCCCTGTATTTAGTGAACTGTGAACCTTCACCATCATTTTTATCTTTATCTGCCATTTTTATCTTATTTCTAACTTATAAATTAATAACTAAACTTATCTAATCAAATACTATTCCTTTTTTTTTTTTTTTTTTTTTATCCCTTTCTAAACAAGAGAAATTGATAATTCACCAGTAAATGAAAATTAAGGTAATCTGTCTCTAACTTGGACACTGAATAATTATTCTATTTACTAATAAATAAAAAAAATGAAACAAACTTTGTACCCATTATTTGTACAAAATAAATTATTATTTTTTTGTTTAAACATTTAAAAAAAAACAAAAATTGCATTGCTTCACAACGTTAAATGTTATGTAAATAATTATTGACAAACGAGAAAATGAATACAATGCTCCACTATGTTAAGCAACATTAATTATATATATATATATTTTTTCTTCTTTTAAACAATTATGAAAAATAATGCATTGCCTCTCTATTTTGGGCGTTAAATAAATACATGATTAATAAACAACAAGAAAAGGAATACATTGCCCCACGTTGGGCGCCATTTAAATTAATGCTGTGACATATAAATATTTATTTTAAATAACAATATTGCCATATAATTTATATGCTGTAACAACATACTTTTGTGTGTATTACCACACGTAGGGTATAGTCTTTTTTACACATTATACTCTTTAAATTATTCTTTACACACCAAGAACTTATAATTGGTTTTGTGTTTTATCTTATATTGTTGTGTCATGTACCTTATAACTATTGTGGGTCCTGGCAATGTTTGTGGTTCCTTCTTATTTGCTGATGATTTTTCTCTTGCTCATTATAGGGAAAGAGGTAATAGTTTTGTTCAAAGAAAAAAACTGTATGTCTATTCAACATAATCATGTATTTTTTTTTTTATTTTGTAATTTATGGATTCAAAAATATAGTTTCCTTTACATGCACACCTTTATGCTCTAAACAAGATACATAATTGAAAAATGCTCATATCATTTATACCTAATGCCGGTTGTAATGTATGTAAATCTTTTGTTTATTTATTTATTCTACCAAACAAAATAAATATTTATCCTGCAAATAAACAAAAATAAACTTTTATTGTACGTTTATGAATATACTCATCGACGTTATAATATTTATGTATAGGCTTCAATTAATTGCTTTAGACAACCATTTGCACGTGTTGTATCGAGCTCTTAATCTATGCCTTGTGAAATTCTAATTTATTATTCGCTTAATTTGAAAGAAATTAATGATGTCTAGACAATACGATGAAGAAAATGCTCATTTTCACGTAACATCTCTCCAACTGACCAACACCATTAATCCTATTTGGTTGTAATTCCAACTATATAAATTTAAAATAAACCTTACAGGATAAATTATTTACTTGTCTATTTTTTTGTCCAACAATACATTGATTAATCATTCGCACGTAAAAATCAATGTCTGTCCAACAACTCGTATAACTTAGTTTTCAAAAGAAATAATAAACTTACTTGTTATCAATAAATCTATTTTGAATGTCCATTATGAACGCTTCAAATAATTTCAAATGTATTAAATAAAATAAATTACTGTTACTATATGTGTTGAAGAAATAATGAAAAACTACAATATAACAATTAAAAAAAAACTTATTCTTTAAGAGATCTTCCTTTTGTAAGTGTTCTGAGAAGTTCACCTCTCGGAGGTGTTATCAGAAAGTCTCTCCTCTCGGAAGTGTTATCAGAAAAGTCTGTCTTGTCGAATCTTGTCTTCGTATTTATAGCGGCAAAAATAAACTATGTTGACCATTGCGCCCTCTAGTCCATGTTTAGGTTGGTACTGGAATACACTTTTCCCGTGAAATCGCTGCCCATATGTTGCCGCCTTGATTCACGCACACATACACATTTTGTTCTGACAGTTCACAATTCACTTAAACGTCAACACAACCCTCCAATTCAAAGGTCCCCTCTGCTTTGCACATGATTCCCAACGGTAGGTTTATTCTTGTTACTAATACCATCCTTCCTTGTACTCGTCAATGAACCTATTACCTTGTTCATTGTTCGACACATATTTTTCTTTCCATTTATTTATGTTAGTTTTACTTTTCTTTTAGCCGGAGTGCGCCTTGACAAAATGGGAAACATGTTGAAAATAACCATTATTCCGCACTGCCTGTCCTTGTAGAACACGTCCGCCTCTAGTCCCTGAAGTATTGTGTTACGAACAAGTCATGAACACAGATACCTTTTATTTACTTATAATGTCAGCTTTTGAATACAAAAATATGTCACTACTGATTGCTTCTATGTTTTACATATTTTTATATCCTTTTTTTATTAATCTAGTATTAAGCTAAGGTAAATTTTATTCTTTAATACTATCTAATTCTTAAACTCTCATAACATTTTATTGCCTTATGCATATAAATTTCATTTCTTTTCATGATTTATAACCCATACTTTTTGTGTATCTTTTCTACAAAAGAAATATATTACTTATATTTATTTTGTCTTTATTTCATATATTTCTTTATTTAATAAATTTTTATTCTACATCATTTGTTTTATATTTATTTAATAAACTTTACTTTGCATATTTCATTATTTACTGTTATAATAAAAATTTGACTATAAGTATGCAACTTTGTATACCTTCATGTAGTTCTTGTTGCATAATTTTACTCAATAATATCTAAATAGGACTTTTTCTTATTTTTACTTTTATTTCTAAGCTTAAACTAATTCTTAAATCAATCTCTAAAACTATTCTTATTTTACAAATTTGCGAGGTCACAGCAATATGTCCAAAACCGCTTAGTTCAGAAGTTATACAATGTTTAATAGAAAGTTAAATTAATAAATGGTTTTATTATAAATTAACAAAATAATTAGTAAAACAAAATTAACTTATAGTAACTGTTGAAATTGACCGCCCCCAACTGTACTACAAGCTGCTATCCTCCGTCGTATTGACTGGCGAGTCCGTTCGAAAATACCAGGGGTATTTCGAATTGTTTCAAAAGCTGCTATAATACGATTTCATAGTTCATCGACATTTTCCATGGGAGTCGTGTAAACTAATGATTTAAGGTGGCCCCAGAAAAAAAAGTCCAATGAATTTAAGTCTGGAGACCGAGGAGGCCACGGTTGTGGACCTCCCCGTCCTATCCACCGATTTGGATACGTACTGTCCAGAAACTCGCGAGCAAGTAAACTAAAATGCGCTGGTGCACCGTCATGCATAAAATACATTTGTAATCTTAACTGCAACGAACTTCTTCCAGCAGTAGTGGTAACTCCTCTTCAAGAAAATTGCGGTATACCTCGCCATTTAACCGCATCGGTAAAAAATGTGGACCTAACAAGTGATCTGCAACAATTCCGGCCCACACATTGACAGAGAGCTTGTATTACAGTTGGGAGCGGTCATTTTCAACAGTTACTATAAGTTAATTTTGTTTTACTGATTATTTTGTTAATTTATAATAAAACCATTTATTATTTTAACTTTCTATTAAACATTGTATAACTTCTGAACTAAGGGGTTTTGGACATATGTTCTTATGAACTTTTATGATCAAAATAACCCCAGGAATCAGCTCCTAAAGTTTGTCGCATATATTAAGAATCACCCTGTATAGAGTATTATAATAGAAAACATGTACGCGTCTTATGTTGTACAAACAATTTTTGTTTGGTAATTTCCCCAATTTATTGGCATTTTAACTACACCAGAAAAATCCACTTCACTACGTCAAACACCCTCTGTCTGGCAACGCTGCTCAAGAATAAACGTCTCCTGATTTACTTTCGGTTTAATTCAATTTTTCCAAACATGTTGAAAACGAATACACTTGTGATTTCGTGTAATTATGAGATAGGAATTAGATTGTCAGACCTCGTATACAGGCTGTTTGAAAAAAACGCCCCATCCCGTAACATCTTTATTTATTATCCGATTTCAATAAATAAAAAAAAAGTATAGCGATTGTTTGACAAAATTTATAAACTGGCCCTTTTCCCATTTTTTTCAACGTGGCCTTGAATAAGTAACGATAGTCAACTTTTTTTTTAAATGGACACCTGTAGTTTTTTTTTTCATTTAGTGTTGTAGATTTTTTTTTTCTGAATCTAGTAATGCTCATTTAGTTGTCATTTGGTTGGTATTTATTTAAACAAAAATTGAATTATCTGCAACCTTTATCCGCTTACTATGAAATTTTCAAGTGTGCCGTGAAAAAAATCGCAATACAAATGCGCGAAATGTGTCATTCAAACGTTTGTCATTCGAAAATTAGCTGGGAAGTCGGCATCAGTTTTTTTTTTATTTGTTACACAACACCATCACAGATAATTCATTCGAAATCACGAGTCAAAAACAGAAGTCAGGGAGATTTAAAAGCAAAAATAAAATAAAATTAACAATAATAATCAAAATAAAAACAAATTAGAAACAATTAACAAACGACAAATCTACTACTGAACGTAAGTGTCATAAACATTTACATGTACTGTTCAAAGTGACTGCTGCCCTGCTCCAAACACAACTGACACCTTCTAGTCACTCCAAAGGCAGCATTCCATATTAAATTTTGAGGTATTTCTCGACAAATGTTAGTGTCTGTCTTAGAATTAATTCGCTTTGAGGGCATGTTATGTACACACGATCTTGAAGATCCCCAAAACCAAAAATCTAGTGGTGTAAGACCTGGGAAGCGCGCAGGCCATCGAATTGGTGTCTCCTTATCCATCCTGCACCAAATTTTTTATATAACCAGATGACGTTCCTCCTGGCATTATGCGGAGCAGCCCCATCTTGTTCAAAAAACACTGTATCGTCTACAAAATTGTCACGGTTTTCAGAAAGTAGGTGATAATATTTTTCTTGATTAAGAGTGCCATTTATAAAAAATGGTCCAATTAAATGACCACCTAAAATACTGCACCACACATTGACACCAAATCTTCTTTGGAAATTATTTTCAAAAATAATTTTAGGATTTTCCTGCCTCTAATACCGATGAATGCTTCTGTTAAAAACGCCATTATTGATAAAGGCGCATTCGTCGGTCCAAATAATTTTTCTGTATAAATTTTGATTGTTTTGTAAAATATTTAAATTAAAAGTTACAAAATCTTTCTCTCCGACATCAATCATTTTCCTCTAGTGCCTGCACTTTTTGAGGAATGTATGCCTTAAATTTATGCTTTTCCAACACTTCCTGCCAATATGCCAATGTTACTGGCAATCTCTCGAGTTGAAATACGCGGATTCTTCTGCAGACTGAGAAGACCATTCATTTCAATATTTTCGCCAAATCGTCGCTGTTTTCGCTTGGGTGTGTTAAAAGCACCATAGCGCCTCAAATTTTCTTCGAATCGTCTAAATTGATGGGGGTTTGGAACTTCAATGTTCGGTAAGCGGCCGTTAGATTTCGATTTTTATTAAATTCGACGTAAATTTCAAACATATCGGTGAGATAATTATTGTTCATGATTGCGGGGGTATCATTATTTCACAAGAAATGTTACTTTAAAATCGCAAGGCACAGTAATTTTCGAATGACAGACGTTTGAATGACATATTTGTCGCTTTTGTGTTGCGATTTTTTTCACGGCACACTTGAAAATTTCATAGTAAGTGGATAAAGGTTGCAGATATTTTTATACTTTTTTTTTATTTATTGAAATAACATAATAAATAAAGAAGTTACGGGTTGGGGCGTTTTATATCAAACAGCATGTATAAGTAAAACTACATATAATATAGTCGATGAGATATGGTAATACCATGCCTGAATAAATTGATTAATGCTTATTCATTAATTCAAATCGAGAGTACGAACACTATGCGTAGGAGGTTTTACATGTTCATGTACCTGTGGTATTAATAATTATTATTTATCACAAAGTAGTAATAATACTTAATATGTCAATATTACATTAGTATGATAAATATACAAATTGCAATGTTATAGTGTAATCAAATGTAATTAATATTCGTTTCTAATATTTCGTCCTTGGATTTTGATGTCACTCTATTTATTTACTCGTATATGAACACATAATACTGCATACAATGTAACTAACTATGTACATACATATACATATAAACATACAATTCGATCCATAATTTAATTGTGTTAATTGTTATTATTTCTCAGAACCGAAAAGGTAGAGGTATTACAGGCTAAATTTTATTACAATCCGATGCATTCATATATTCAACAATGGAATAACTACCTACGTATTGTATTTAAAAAGATACTGAATTTATTAAGCAATAGGGGAAATTAGCACTTGATAGAGGCAATTAAGATTTTTTTCTATATGTGTTATTATACAGCCACGAAAAGAAGTAACGCATTTTACTTTGTTATGCGCGGTGTCAGTAAAATGTTCGACCTCGAGTTTCTTTTTGCAGATGTCCTCGTTTTAAAATACCCTGATAACGGAAAAGTGGTTTCTGCAAACATGTCTTCGTGTTTATGAATCTATGTGTGATCACGATTATGGCCAAACAGGTAAAACTATCTAAACTCCGTACCGATATCATCAACTTTTTGCCCGTTATTTTTAATACTCTTAACTATTAATTTGAATATTACTCATTTATGTTTTAAATAAAATGAAAATTAAATGATTTTCCCTGGCTATCTCTTTATAAACATGAGATTCGTGTTTTTATTATCTCAGGACTATTCAGGTAGAGTGATATTTTTCTTTTCGAAAAATAATCCTTAGACATTCAACGGTACAAAAAAGAAAACAAAGGTGTTTTAATTAAATAACATCTGTATTAGAAATTAATCCTTGTATCTGCCAATACAAACAACATGTGCTAAATAATATTAAATTCAGTTAAAATAAACACATAATGCTAATAACCTCAGCACTAATTCAATATCCACAAATCAGTTTCAACTATTTACATATTGCCGTTTCTATAAAATAACACAGTATATATTATTTGTTTTCAGGCGCATTTCTTTACAGATATAATAACAAACAACATACGCATAAATGAGAAAACACATTAGACTCAAAATAAACATACAACGCTAATAATATCAGGTTGAATCATTATCGGCAAGTCATTTACAAATACTTAAATATTGCCGTTCCTAAGACAAACTATACAGTATGTCCAGATTTCGATGCTCACCATTGGTATATCGGTTATTAGAAGACTCTTGTTTTTTATTATATTATCAGTATCATCTTCACATTTTTGTAGATACCACCTGCTAAATTGTAATCTTCGCTGATAGTCATTATCGCTTAAACCCTGCACAATTGTTGGTTTGTAGGGTGGTAATTGTTTTTCTCAACGGTCAGAAACACTAGATTTCGGAATTCCAGTTTCTCGAGCCACTCAACGTACTGATGTACTTGGATTGTTCATAACATATTGTAAAATATTATTTTGAAGTATATCAGCATTGTTAACTTGATAGATCTTTTTTGTTCGAAGCTTCCATAGTTCACTAAATTTCTGATTATTCTGCTAAAAATTGTACGGAGTGGTTGTGGTCTTTCCGGAAAACGCTGGGCGTAACTTGTGCAAGCATTTTCAGAGATTCTATTTACTTTGAAATAAACTTCCAACATATCAACCTCTACTTCATTTGAAAATGTGTGTGCCAATATCAATTCTTATGAATCTCCATGCTTAACGGTAATTAACTAATTCCGTATTAGAGTGAAATTTTATTTAAATGTTCATATCTCTCGTCTAAAACAAAAACAAAAGATAGCGCTAAGAACTTGGAAACAAATGAGTTACTGTTAACACCAAAAAATTTGTCTTAAAAAAGTGTCTCAAGAATGTTAGAGTTTAAAAGCGATCGCATTAGACGTTATCGAGTTATTGGTTTTTTTAATATATCTCAAAATTGTAAAAAGTCCGAATGAATTTGAAATGAGATTTGTTGCGAGCATTGAATTCTGCAAAAGATTTCCCATTTAACAGTTCCTCTAGGTCTTCTAATAACCGATATAGCAATGGTGAGCATCGAAATCTGGATACACTGTATATATGTATTCTTGACCTATATTATTATATGATGTGATTAAGTCCCTTAATTATGACGAATTTTAACGTTTTAGTTTATTTAGCACTCACATACCAATAACTTTCGAGTACCTTTTCTATTATCGTCTTCTTTCCTTCTTTCTTTACTGGAACTGAAGATTTTCCCGCTGTCGATCTGCTTAGTTAGGGACTAATAGCCTAGCTAATTGCCGTTGTTTCACTTATACATTCACCTACTCTTTTTCTATAGATGAACGTGTACTGTTTCAGTTTTCAATAAAGTTATACATTAACTTTTACACATTTAAGATATATTAATATAAATCGGGAATCTTTTACTTTTTCGGTTCAAGGATCAAGGCAGTCCAAGATGCTGTCGACCGCCTTACATGAAGATTCCCGACCGACTTTATATAAATCGGGAACCTTCTATTACTTTTGCGGTCTAATATCCTATGTTCGGATTCCCTGGAAGATTTCTTCTCGACTTCCTTTACCTTGCTTCATTCTCAGGGTTGTACCAGCAACCCCCTTTTCTTAGTCTTCGAGTTCACACACATATTTTCACGTTCGAACCGTCACACAAATAAAACCAAGGCGCCATAAGTCTTATTCTTAAATTTAATGCAAATATTTTCTAATCTAAATAATGTATAACATAGCAGGAGTTGGTATACATTTAAATAAACAACTTAAAGAAATTGATAGTCCGTTTCTAACACACATGTAAGCGAAAGTATTTTTTATTTGTTTTTAAAACTGTAAAATATATGAATTTTACTGTAGCGTTGCAACTCTTTATTTATGAGTATAATCTTCCACGCAATATCTGATTAGATTTTCAATCACATTAGAAAACCGGAAGCGGTACTTTACATCTCAGTTGCTAAGTTTAGACAAATTTCTAAACAATAGAAAGTATTCAAAAATAGAGTTGAGAAAAACTTTATGGAAAAAGTTTTAAGTTCAAGAGTTTAAAAGTATTTCAAAGTTACTTTGGAACAAATTTTGTATACTAAAATTTTCAAAGTTGTACCGGTAGTAACACTTTTACTCAAAGCGAAAAGCAGTTTTTTGAAAATATCTCGCGAAGGATGTATTCCGTATAGGTTTAGTATAAATTATTCGGACCGCTTTTACATATAAGAAAGTCGTGTGGCGACTATAAGAAATTGAGCCTATGCCTCATTTGTATATTAAATTTAATACTTTTGACACAATATTTTAGCATATATGGTGTCAAAGTAATAGTATCTTCCACGATTTATTTAAAACCAAGCTATATTTTTTTCATTGTTTTTACTGATTTGTCAACTTAGAAGAGAAACAAGCAGACGTATTTCTCCTCTTTGTATTTTTTTACTTATATGAAAAATATATATTCGTATATCGGAAAATTGTTGTAAGACATGAGATATCAAAATCAATATGGTGAGATTTTTAGAGTGGATAAACCTATCAAAGTCGTTAAAATTTTACATTCCTGTTTAAATAAATCGTTAATAATATTCAGTGCCTTGACAAAATACTCAGTTCATTAAAATATCAAATTAAGTATTAGAATATTGCTGTTTGTTTAAAAACCCAATTGTTTCCGTACCTTTTGGTTTTTGATTTAAAACTGTGTGTCATTTGTGACGGCTAGATTTTCTCAATGGAGTTATTAATCTATTGCTAGTGGCCGCCGCAGGTCGCCCATTGGTCGAAATTCGAACTTTTTATTTTCTTAATTTTTTAAATTTGTTTAAAAAGGGGTATAAAGTTTTTTGTTCACGTATAATATTAACGCACTGACACCCACAGGTGCAACTATACTTCTATATAAGTATGCGCATACATAAATACCATAATTTGATATGTTTTATGTTATTTTCACAGTTTGGATTTTAAAAAACGGTTGTTTTGGCAGACATTTCTTCTGCAGAGAAGCTGTGAAGAGCTGTTTTTTTCCAAGAAGGGGCAGATTAAAGTTTTGAAATTTGCGAAACACTTATGACACTTTTGAACCTCACATTTGACATTTTTAAGTGTTAATTGACATTTAAAAGTGTCAAATATATGGATGTTTTATTTTATTTTATTTAATGTATTTGTAACACATATTATACATAAATTTTGTCATTCTGCACTTCTTCACCATATGAGGTTTAACTATGCCAAATCTCATACTCGTCTGTGCGCTATTTGCTTAAAAACAAGTACAAAGTTTTTTCTTTAAGGCCAGTTTCCACTTATGCATTAAACTGAAGCAACTTTGATGCATAAGAACTATGCATCAAACCACCATGCATCAAAAACTGCAAATACATTTACATTTATGCAGTTGTATGTGCATCATAGTGAAAAATAACTTGGGATTTTATTTTTCGGCATTATATACAAAACTGTCGGTCGTATTGTCGTATTGTTATTTCGGTTCACGTTAGTAATTAAATTGACCATTCCATTTCGTCGGTCGAGTACTATAATGTTCTATCTGCTAATTTTATACTTTCTTGTTATAAGCAATTTAAAACCACGACAATTATATTTCGTCGTTGGAACGATGCAATTGCCCCAATGTTGATTTTTTACTTTCCTCGTATCGTGCTGTGAACATGCATAAATTTTTTTATTTTATTTTTTCGGAAAATAAAAGGCAGCACAATATAATAAAAAACAATAAAATGCTGATACAACAATATGACTTTAATAAAACTTCAAATTTTATAAAAAAATAAACAGACTGTTCTAACAGACAAATAAATTTTCGAAAGTTATCTATTCTTAAAAAATAATATGTAGGTAGTAAAGTTAGGAAGAAGTCGAAGGCACATTCACTCCTGTTTCTGGAGGGCTGGATGAGGTAGACGGCAACTCAACACTCACATCTTGTTCATTTTTCTGACTTCTTTTGTGTCTAGATAATGCCGTTGCAAAGACTTTTGAGTTATTGTATTCTTTAAAAAAAGTTGATATAAATTGGCTGTCTGCAGGCGGCATAAATTTAAACAACTTTTTCAAGTGCAAAATTTTGTCGAAAGGCGGCAAAGATTCTTTAGGTTCCTTGCAAGTGTTCACCGATGGCAAACAGGGCAATAAAGCAGAAGACGTTCCTTTTTGTTTTCGTAAACCAGATTTGCTTGCAACTATGGGGACTTTAGTTGAAGGCCCATCATGTTGAAGTTTATATTCAACATGAAAAAAATTGGTTGAGCTAAATTTTACCTGCTTTACAGAAGCAAAAGGTATACTCCTAAAATTTAGTTTTTCAGCTGCTTTTTGACATTCTTTGAAATCATTAGCTCTCATATAGAATACTTTAAAAGGATTCTTCCTATTTACTGTCGGCAATAATCTTAAAATACCTAGCGGGCTAAATATTTCCACATTTTTGAGTTTTTTCTCAATCTGACTGTGAAGATTATCGATTTCTTGGATTGAACTATGTCCAGGTTCACAAAACTTTTGAGTTATGCTTTCTATATTTGGGTTTGCTTCCAAGAATTTGAGCAATGCCATGCTCATTATGGAATTCTTGTTCTGCGGGACGCAGGAGTCGGACCATAAAATAAATTTTTTGGTATCAGGAAGATCTTGTAGTACATTTTCCAAAATACGAATAAGTGCAGAAGCAATATCAATGCCCTTACGACCATGAGTACCTTCGCACCAAATGGCGCAATAACCTCGCTTGTTGATGTTACAATGGGCTGTCAAGTTGTAAGTATTTAATTTTTTGGAGTAAAAGAAGCACGAAATATTAGCTCGTGGTAAGGCAAATACATTTTCCATGTCGAAGCAGATGATTGCAGTTTCTTTATCATTATTTTGTCGGTCAATGTTTCGTTCAGCTCTGGCAGCTTCTTTAAAAGCAATGTGTTTTTCAAAAGTGGCGTTTTCAATGTCAGGCAGACCTGATTTCTTTTTAATACGATACTCTTCTCACATATCGCATCGGTCTTTTTTGGGCTTTTGGAATTCAATATTAAATTCATAGTTGAAAATTTCTCGATAATGGTGCAATTTTAATGGTTCTTGTTGAGTATCAATACAAAACTGTAGATATAATTCATATAGTTTTTGCAAATTTAACTGAACGTCGAAATATTCTTTTTTACTATCTCGCCTACAATAATGAGAATCTATTCGTGGAATAGAATTAATATGATTCCTAATGACATCTTTTTGTGACTTGGTGATAACTTTCTTGGCATGTTTTCCTTGTTTCATTTCAAGTGGGACTGCCGTTAGTTGATATCGCGTTTTTTGTAAAAATATTCAATGCGTCTCTGGCTTATATCAAGAGTGGAAAGAAAAAAGACTTTGCAAACCCTGCATTTCTCATCACGAATGTGAAAAAAATACTTGAATGAAAATTCTCGTTTAGATTTGTTTTGAGTTTGGCGTCGTTTTATAACATCACGTTCTGTATTATTATTGTAAAAATGCAACTTCTCATTATTCGATAATCTCCAAAATGATTTGTGAATTGCTTCGCGGTCACTTTGCGAAATTTTTTTTCCACATAAATATATGCAACCATTTTCACAGTCTTTCAAACTCTTTACCTTCCTGGCTGCGTGAATAGTTCCCTTTACATCCTTGTATGCTTGACCACTTTCGCATAACTTCTTATTGATATTTCTTTTCCAGGCATCCGGATTTCGTCCCCTTTTTCGTGTTAATTTTTTATTTTCATCTGAAGGTTCCTCATTTTCCACGATGGTGCGCCCCGCATGATTGTTGTTGTCTTCCGCAAAACAAGCAACTTCTACTCCGGCTTCATCTTCTGTAAAATTACGAATGAACCCTTCTTCTTCTTCTTCATCTGATGGTAGATAATGCGGATCGGCATCAGAATCGTTACTTGCGTGAAAGGGATCTTTTATTTCGTTATCTTCTTCGGTGTATATTGCGCTAAAATATAAAAAAAAAACATAAACAAACTTTATATTCGCCAGATTGAGGTTATGTGAAACGTAATTCTGCTAATTAAAGCGGATATTACATTATTATCTTTTCTAGAGCATTTTATATTTTACGTACTTACCTCAAATCAACGCCTTCCATTCTATTCACAACCACAGACAAATTAATAGCAAACACTTTAATCAACGTTAAAGTAAAACATGTGCGAAGGAAAAGATTAGAATTATAATGTTCCAACAGCAAGCACTCCGGTTTTCTATTGGTCGAAGCTGATAGAACACTATAACAATAAGCTACTTTTAAATTTTTCAGTTGGAACAATAAAATTCTGTGTACAAAACCAAGGGATTTCACAAAATGCTTGCAGAAGTCTATTCTGATAGAACAATATGTCACTCAGCAACCCAAATTTAGACTTATCTCGATTCCCGCCAAAAGTGCTGATAGAACATTATAGTACTCGAC
This sequence comes from Amphimallon solstitiale, assembly GCA_963170755.1. Taxonomy (NCBI): domain Eukaryota; kingdom Metazoa; phylum Arthropoda; class Insecta; order Coleoptera; family Scarabaeidae; genus Amphimallon; species Amphimallon solstitiale. The sequence goes on from OY720683.1 coordinate 103,899,786, forward strand.
CGACGATTTGTCGATTGCTTAGCAGAGCACGACGTGTTGTTGAAGATGCTTTTCGGATTTTATCCAATCGGTTTCGAATTCTGCTGGGTCCTATAAATTTAAAACCCGAAAAAGCAAGAACTGTTGTTCTTGCTTGTGTAGCCCTACATAAGTTTTTACGCAGCAATTCAGTGTCGACAATTGGGGCAGGAGATGAAATTGATAGGCGTTATACATTTAAATATGGTTTAAGTCAAGAAGGAGGAAATCGTGCATCCAGATATGCTATTGAAAATAGACATGACTTTATTGAATACGTTAAGGGTGTTGGGGCTGTTCCTTGGCAGAATGACCTGGCATAATATCATGTATTTGTAATTTAATATTTCTTTTACAAAAATATCATTTTGAATATATTTGGTAGTGATTTGTTTTATTAAAATATTTTTTATGTTATTAATTTCAAGCAATACTTCATCATTAGTACACCAAAATATGTATTGAACAAATGATTTTTTATTTATCTTTCAGTCACAAATAATACACAGAAAATTGTTTTGTAAGATATATTTAAAAATTAAATATCTACAGCTTTTCTGCCTCTTCCTCCTGCATGTCAATAATTAAATTAAATATTTTTCTTTTTAAAATTCTAATATTTTTAGGTTTTTTTATTTTTCGCAATTCATCACTTATTGAACTAAAAACATCTGCTATTATAAGGGAAATGAACATTCATTTTGAAATACCTACTTTGCAAATGAATGAAGATCATCACTGGCCCCTTTGGAAGCCCTGTGATCCTTCAAGGCAATCGTTGCATTCTCAATTAATCGAGATAGTAGTTTTTGTCTGTGGGGTGTGTTACTCAAAGATGGTCCAGGTACAGCAGGTGTGCTTAGATTGGACACTTCTGTTAATTCTGCCACCATAAGTTCATCGATGTTACCATCGAAAACAATAGTATCTTGGCTTGTTGCCATATTCTCGTCATGATTTTCTACCTTTTCACATATTTCGTTCTAAAACAAAGGAAGATACATCTTCTAGCATATTCTTGGACATTAACTTACTTCTATATTGGAGATGCTGTCACTTACTACATCACCTTCGAACAAAAATTTTAAATCTTGAAAGCACCAAAGTTTTGGCACATACATTTCTCCTGTATCAGCTCTCGCTACCATATACATTTTCCTTAGCAAGCCATTCTAAAATCAATTTTATAATTTATGTAATTTATAGGCAAATACTATAAATAAATTATATATTCATACTTACGTAAATTAATTTTTGAAATAATTGTTCAGTAGTAGTAATATGTATATAAATATTTATGTAATCATAAAATGCAAATTTACCGATGAATCTTTGCGAAAAGTAGCTTAAATTTCAAACACAATTGTGTATGATACCAAACCTAAAATATATGTTGGTATCCAATAAATCCCTAGTTCTTACTAGAAATGCATGCATTTTTGTTGCGTGCAACTACTTAGAAATGCACAGTGTTAACATAGAAATGCTGCATTTTGCTCCCGCATTAAAAAATGCATCATGAAAATGCATAAGTGGGAACTGGTCTTTACGTATTAAAGTATAGATATATACAATGCGTGTCTAAAGTCCCCCTCCCCATTATATTTTAAACGAAGTGGAATAAAACGTTAAAACAAACACGAATCAAAACCACTATGAAAATACGAACTTGATGACTATGTCTCAATTTAAAATTTTGACATATGGTGGTGTAGGCTGTATCAACTTAAAAATTTTAAATGGCAAAGGGGGTCGTGTGACTCCACATTTGAAAGGCATTTGGACGGTCTATTCAAAATTTATTTTCTTTTAAAATTTCCTTCATTTGTTAAGAAAATGCCGAATTTCACGTGTAGGATAATTACATTATTTGAACGGTGTTTATAAAAAAATTTAAAAAAATACTCCTGAACACATTACTATGATTTTAAATTAAATGTTCAAAATGAGCACACTCAACCTCTTGGCAATAGAACAACCGATTGTAAAACAATAATGTAATTATCTTATCCGTAAATTTTTTCGTTTTTTTTTTTAACAAATAAAGGAAATTTACTAGATTGTGAAAAATCTGTACGACAAAAAATATTTAAAAAAAAACATGTAAGGAATAAAATGCAGGTATTTGCGGTACCTCTCAGTTAGTGAAACCACGAAGAAATTCTTAATTTTAATATTGATCATGACTGCTACGCCTCCTAGCGGACATTTTACACATTCGAAAATAATTTCATAGTTTGTTGGTATTTCTGACTTTTTAAAAGTTTGGAAGTGTGGCTTTGTTCGCGTTTACTTCCCGCCCTCTATTACTGCCCTCATTTACTTCCCTCCCTCTATTACTGCACTCTATTCCCAACCTCAATGTCAATCATAAAACTGTCAACTCGATATGTCAAAAACTTATCGGAATTTTTATCACAAATAATTATTAATTGTATGGTTTGTAAATAATAGTATATTACATACCGAGGTAAAAAGTGTCTCTGTCGACTGTCGTTAACTTTATCTCGAGACAGGAATGAAACTTTTCACCGAGGTTTGTATACTATTTTATTTACAACCATAATTATATTTATTTGTGATAAAAATTCCGGTAAAAGTTTTGACATATTGAGTTGTCAGATTTGTGATGATCTAGCGTAAACGTCAAATAAATATACGCCACTTTTTTTTCGGTGAATAGATTATAAAAGAAATGTTGAGTAGTAAAGCCTTCAAGGTCTGCACTCCACTTGAACTGAGGGAAACTGTCCTCCCGTAGCAATCCAGATATCTTGGCTCGAATGGAGAAGGACAAGAAACCACTATTTCTTCATATCAGCCATAGCAGGGCGGCCTATCTACATGTATTCAAGCTTCCAATGATTCTAATGTAACAATTAATTTTATTTACAACCATACAATTAATAATTATTTGTGATAAAAATTCCGATAAGGTTTTGACATATCGAGTTGACAGTTTTAAATTGTGATTGACATTGAGGTTAAGAAACGAGGGCAGTAATAGAGGGCGGGAAGTAAACGTGAACAAAGTCACACTTCCCAACTTTTAAAAAGTCAGAAATGCCAACATTACGCGTATGGTTGTAAATAAAATTAATTGTTACATTAGAATTATTGGAAGCTTGAATCCTTGTAGATAGGCCGCCCTGCTATTGCTGATATTATGAAATAGTGTTTTCTTATCCTTCTCCATTCGAGTCAAGATATTTGAATTGCTACGGGAGGACAGTTTCCCTCAGTTCAAGTGGAGTGCAGTCCTTGAAGGTTTTACTACTCAACATTTCTTTTATAATTTATTCACCGAAAAAAACTGACGTATATTTATTTGACGTTTACGCTAGAACATCACAAATCTGACAACTCAATATGTCAAAACTTTTACCGGAATTTTTATCACAAATAAATGTAATAAATATGGCTGTAAATAAAATCTCGGTGAAAAGTTTCATTCCTGTCTCGAGATAAAGTTAACCTCGACGCTTCGCATCTCGGTTAACTACTTGATCTCTCGATAGTAATGAAACACTTTCCACCTCGGTATGTAATATACTATTATTTACAACCATACGCGTAATGTTGGCATTTCTGACTTTTTAAAAGTTGGGAAGTGTGACTTTGTTCACGTTTACTTCCCGCCCTCTTATTACTGCCCTCATTTACTTCCCGCCCTCTATTACTGCCCTCGTTTCTTAACCTCAATGTCAATCACAATTTAAAACTGTCAACTCGATATGTCAAAACCTTATCGGAATTTTTATCACAAATAATTATTAATTGTATGGTTGTAAATAAAATTAATTGTTACATTAGAATCATTGGAAGCTTGAATACATGTAGATAGGCCGCCTTGCTATTGCTGATATGAAGAAATAGTGGTTTCTTGTCCTTCTCCATTCGAGCCAAGATATCTCTGGATTGCTACGGGAGGACAGTTTCCCTCAGTTCAAGTGGAGTGCAGACCTTGAAGGCCTTACTACTCAACATTTCTTTTATAATCTATTCACCGAAAAAAAGTGGCGTATATTTATTTGACGTTTACGCTAGATCATCACAAATCTGACAACTCAATATGTCAAAACTTTTACCGGAATTTTTATCACAAATAAATATAATTATGGTTGTAAATAAAATAGTATACAAACCTCGGTGAAAAGTTTCATTCCTGTTTCGAGATAAAGTTAACCTCGACGCTTCGCGTCGCGGTTAAGTACTTAATCTCTCGATAGTAATGAAACACTTTCCACCTGGTCTCTTATTTACAAACTACCAAACAACAATGGTCGCACAAGCAATTCGCCCGATCTGAGAGGAGTCGTATTATAATACACCTTAAAACTCCCAGGTCAAATATCTCGGAAACGGATAAAGATATTTTAATGTTGTAAAAAGTAGTTACTAAAGAATGTGATCGACTCTAGTGTGCTCACACAATTGTGTTTTATTATGTGAAGATATACCGCTTGTGTCAATTTTCATTAGCCATAGGCGATCAATCCATACAATATGTGGCAACGTGGTACCCCTACTTTCCTTTCCAATGCCAGCGACGCGACAACCGTTACATGCTCGCAAATACAAGTTAGCAGTAACCATTGGACCACTGACTTGGGTGTTTCTAATGCGTTTAGAAATAATATTTACGAGTTGCAAGGATTTGTTTTTCTTTTTCCTTTCAGTAAATGCAGAGAATTATTAAGCTCCGTTCACGCTGCGTGACACAAACAAAAGCGTAATTCTAATAAAATTAAAAAATAACCATAATAATTTACTCTTACGTTTTCTAACATGTGAGCAGTTACTGAATTAGCAGCCTCAATAATTTTTTCTGTCAAGGCAACTATGTTTTCTGCTCTACCAGCTTCATGGGTATAAACAATATTTTTTAAATATCCCCACAAAAAAAAATCATTTGGAGAGAGATCAGTAGATCGCGGAGACCATATGATGTTTCCCGTTCCAGCAATAAGACGACCCGACCGCAACGTGTTCCCAGTTGAACATTGAATGTAAAATCTGGGTCGGGATCGGAGAATATCGTTGTGGTGTCGGTTGTTGTCGGCATTGGTGACGGACAGTAGGGGTACTACGTTGCCACGTATTAGATTCATACTTATAGATCGCACGTAAACATTGAATCCCTATACCTAATGATATTTGACACATGCGGTATATGCCGCTGCATTGAAAAGAATTTTTTTGATCGCCACAATCATTTGTTTTTTATTTGAAAGAGTATTCAAATTAATGTAAATTTTATTAATTGTGTTAGTTTCCAAAATTTAACGGTTTCATAGATATTCGTGGTTAAAGAAAGTAATAGTAATTTTAAAGTTTTGTCTTTATTTTATTTAAATATTTAATTTGTAGGGAAAAATAGCAGTAAACATATTCACAATTCTTGCTATTATAGTTACTTCACAATTTAAATTTTATAGTTCCCTTTTATAAATTCCACTTCATATAGGCTCCCATAGGTATGTAGGTAGAAAAGCATTCATGTCTGTGTTATATGTATGTATGCCTGCTTTGATTATTTAGGAAATATTTTGAATTAGCACACAATAGTGACATTTGCTTGATTATTGATTGTCTTTATAATTAGCTTCATTCAAACATTTACTCACTTTGCGTTGAGATTGTACGTATTAAAAATCTGGTTTTACACACAAATGAAGACAAACTGAATATGGTTTTAATTTATGGAGAATCCCGTAGAAATGCATCTGAAGCAATACGATTATATGCTCTACGCTTTCCAAACAGGCCTTTACCAGATCACAAAACATTTATAAGTCTGTGTGCAAATCTCAGAAATTACGGTAGCATCAGAAAACAAAAACAATTAAGACAGAAAAGAGTAAGGCCCGGCGCACACGCAACGATTTTTACCGTACGGCAAAATATCGTCCGATGAAATTCCTTTAGTGGCATAAAGAAGTTAATGGGAGCGCGCACACGCTTCGAACTTCACACGATACGGCACGATGCCGTATTGGCGCCGTAAATTGCCACTACGACACACGGTCGCCGTGCCGTTGCCGTGAGTATAGTGGCATATATGACCAATGAACGCACGCACAAGCCACGATTTTTATTCGTACGTATTCGTGCGCTAGGCCCGTTAGTGGAACGAAGAAGATCCTATGGTCTTCTTTGTTCCACTAACAGAATTTGATCATACGATATTTTTCCGTACGGTAAAAATCGTTGCGTGTACGCTAGGCCGACACATGATAAAAAAACGTCCGATATTTTGCCGTACGGTCGAAATCGTTGCGTGTGCGCCGGGCCTAAGAGATGACGAAATTACGGCAGCGGTACTACAAACAGTTACTAAGGCCCGGTGCACACATACGATTTTTAAACGTGCGGCGCCGCTGCGCGATCGTAGGTTACCTATGCACACATAACCGTCAAATGACGCAACTATGAATCTACATATTTTTTACTTCCGAATAATTAGTGTTCATGGCCCCTGAAGAATGCATTTTGAGATGGATGTCTATCGAAGAAAACGTGTAAGTTTTGCTTACCTGGTGTACCAAAAATATATTTTGAAACAATGTCGACGTTATTGGATACATCCATTCACTGATTTAAGACTTACAAGAGGTAGATTTTACACATCATTTGCGAATTTACGAGAAAATCCAGATAAGTTTTTTAATTACTTCCGAATGAGTGTTCGATCGTTTGACGAGCTTGCGGGAAAAATTACTGACAAAATTATATCCCAAAATACCTGGATGAGACTCTCCATACCTCCACTGGAAATGCTAGCTGTAACTCTGAGGTAAGCGAATTTGGGTACTTTTTCTGTTTATTTTCTTTTAGTTATATATTAATAATAGGGTGTCAGCAGGAAACTACATGATAAGATTGAAAAGAAAATGTAGACACGGCTAAAAATACAGATTTAATGAAATATCTAACATAAATAAAAAATAATTAAGTAGTTTGAAGTCATTCCTTGATTATGTCCATGGTATCTTCTTCGCTGAAAACCTGGTTATCCACAGATGTGGAAGATAAGGTGGATGGAGATAATGTATTGACATTCTGGCCACAGAAGTGTGCTTGAGACAAAGAGGTAGGACGTATTTGGAGTTCTGTAAATTGTTTGGAAGGTTGTTGGTAATGAATTTGAGGCAAGTAGTTGGACGAATGCGTTGTTGGTGTTGACTGTGTGGAAGACTGGTAACGTTGAGATTTAGGCCAGTAGTAAGAAGATTGAGGTATCGAACTGGGTACATTTAATAAAGGTGTGGAATAAGAAATGTTTGAGTTCTGTAGCTGTGAAGACATCCTCATCTGCTGGATAAGGTTGAGAATTTCAGAGCGAAACTCTAGCTTTTGGTCTTCTGTAAAATTACTGATGGATGGAAGAATACTTTCAAAAAATGATCTGTCCGCATTAGGTTCTGGAACAGCTGCTACAGAAGGTATGGAGTGTTCATAAAATCAATCAGAGAGGATTCTATATCACGTTTACGCTTCCTTGAAGAATTCTGGTTATAGCTACGAGTTTGGTCTAGCTGTTCTGGTTGTGTTTTATTTTGCCGGGGTTGTTCATCTGATGATTGTTCCAGAACCTCATCTTCGTCATTGTCATTTGTTAAGCTAGACTGAGTCTCTGTTGTAGCACCAGCAGTTTGTAGGAATGATAACTGTCTATCATAAATGTACCGTCTTCTTGAATCAACAGCTTGTCCAGATCTTGGTTTCTTCTTCAAACTTTTCATATAATTATCCCTAATATTTCTCCACTTTTTGATTAATGTATTGCCTAAAAAGAAAGACATACATGTATGCTAACATTTCATACTTGAAATAAAAGGCGAAAAGATTTATTAGACAAATTTTTGAAACACTAAATTTATTTAAATAATTCGGAAAACTCTTTTATATCGTTATACATTTTTATATATTCATGAGTATGTGTTGCTACTTTGTTACAGGTACTTGGGTAGTGGATGCGATCAGATAGATTTACACCTGACATATAGAATAGGACATACGACAATTGGAAAAATCTTGAGAAAAGTTTGCAGTGCTATTTGGGAATGTTTACGTGCAGAATCCTTTCCCGAGTTGACAGAACAACGGTGGAAAGACGTTGCTGAAGGTTTTCAAAAATATTGCCACTTTCCCAATTGTTTAGGAGCCATTGATGGCAAACATGTGAGAATTAGAAAACCAAGGATGAGTGGTTCGCTGTTTTATAACTATAAAATTTTTTTAGTTGCTATTTGGGAATGTTTACGTGCAGAATCCTTTCCCGAGTTGACAGAACAACGGTGGAAAGACGTTGCTGAAGGTTTTCAAAAATATTGCCACTTTCCCAATTGTTTAGGAGCCATTGATGGCAAACATGTGATAATTAGAAAACCAAGGATGAGTGGTTCGCTGTTTTATAACTATACAAATTTTTTAGTTGCTATTTGGGAATGTTTACGTGCAGAATCCTTTCCCGAGTTGACAGAACAACGGTGGAAAGACGTTGCTGAAGGTTTTCAAAAATATTGCCACTTTCCCAATTGTTTAGGAGCCGTTGATGGCAAACATGTGAGAATTAGAAAACCAAGGATGAGTGGTTCGCTGTTTTATAACTATAAAAATTTTTTAGTTGCTATTTGGGAATGTTTACGTGCAGAATCCTTTCCCGAGTTGACAGAACAACGGTGGAAAGACGTTGCTGAAGGTTTTCAAAAATATTGCCACTTTCCCAATTGTTTAGGAGCCATTGATGGCAAACATGTGAGAATTAGAAAACCAAGGATGAGTGGTTCGCTGTTTTATAACTATAAAAAATTTTTTTCAATTGTTTTGCTAGCCATTGCAGACGCCAATTACAAATTCGTTTACATTGACGTTGGCGCATTGGGAAAGGATTCGGACAGTAGTATATTTGAAAGAACTTCTTTTTATAGGAGGCTTGAAACTAATGAATTGAATATTCCAAGAGGCCAAACTCTCCCAGGAACTATAGGTAGAAAAATGCCCTACACATTTATTGGCGATGAGGCATTTTCTCTTTCAGTAAATATGATGAGACCTTTCAGCGGTAAAGTTTTGTCAGATAAAAAAAGAATTTTTAACTACAGATTGTCACGTGCTCGGAGAAATGTAGAAAGTGCATTTGGCATACTCTCGAATAAATGGAAAATTTTTCACAAACCGATAAATGTAAATTATGATTTCTCCATACTATTGGTAAAGACATGCTGCGCCCTCCATAATTTTGTAAGGGATAGAGATGGATTCAATATTCAAGATGCACTGACTATAGAAGGTTTGATAGATATTGCACAAGGCACGCAACCAATAAGAGGAATCAATCAGTCTATTCAAGTAAGGAACATGTTGGCAGATTATTTTTTTTCTGAAGTTGGCAGCGTCCCTTGGCAAAGAAATTATATTTAATGAAGACTTTTGGCTGTACAATAATTAGTTAACATAATATGAAATGTAGTATACAATTAAATTTTTAAATATAATGCATTCTACTTACATATTTCATTTTTGTCTTTGTCGTCCTTTTCGTTGAATCCTTCACAAAACACCCGACAAACATTAACCCACGCTCCTCTTTTCTTGGTTCGGTCATGATAGTTTTCTGCAGCGATATTCCATATTTCAGGATACATTTTTACTTCATCAATAAACAATTCAATATCCAAATCATCAAAATTTCCTGCCATTATTATGAAAATATTGATAATTATTATTATTAACAAATAAACAACCGGATGTGTGCACCGCTCAATACAAAAGAAGGTACTGAGAGACCTGAGAAGCGTATGCGGTTACAATGCGGCGCCGCGGAGTAGTGCGGTAGAAACTGCACGCAAGGTTGACGTACGTCGCCTGAACGTCGCCGGAGGTATGTGTGCACTACTCCGACAAATCTCCTGTATCTGAGACCGCCATTGCGGCGCCGCACGTTTAAAAATCGTATGTGTGCACCGGGCCTAATAATCCACATATATCATTACGGCAATTAAAAGAACAGCATGATCTATCTGTAACCCTTGCCGTAGGATTCTAAAAGAAAATAAATACTTTGCGTATAAAGTTCATTTAGTGCACCATTTAAGAATAGGAGATAATCAACACAGACTGTCGTTTTTACAACAATGGTACTTTAATTAAGCATAATGCTCGATATTGGTCAGAAGATAATCCTATATGGATAAGACACACAAGAAATCAAACAGTTTTTGACGTTAACGTTTGGTGTGGAATTTTAAACGCATATAACTTAGGCCCCCACTTTCATCATGAAACATTAACTGGTGTGCGCTACTTACATTTCCTGCAAAATGAGTTACCACTACTTTTGGAAGATGTACCTACAGAGCTGCGAAATAATATGTAGTTACATCAACATAGTTACTGACTATTTTAATCAAACGTTTCCACCTCGTTGGATTGGTACTAATGGCGTTCTTAGGTGGCCGGCCCGTTCGCCGGATCTAACCCCGTTAGGTTTTTTCTTGTGGAGTTACTTGAAAGCTGAAGTTTACAAGGAACCCATAACAGATATGGGCGACCTTTATAATGAAATTTATGCAAGTGTTCAAAAAATTAGTAGAAATACATTGTTAAATGTTTGCGGAAGAGAACCAACAAGGCGATATACGTTATGTAGCAATCAAGAAGGCAACAATTTTGAACATCTTTGGTAGTTATATTTGATCCTTTTAAGTATTTAAAGAAAATAAAGACAAAACTTTAAAATTACTCTTACTTTCTTTAAACACGAATATCTATCAAACCGTTAAATTTTGGAAACTAACACAAAGAATAAAATTACATTAATTTTAATACTCTTTCAAATAAAAAAACAAATGAAGATTGTGGCGATCAAAAAAATTCTTTTCATCGCATCATCATCTATATCTTCACATAATAAAACACAATTGTGAGAGCAAACTAGAGTCAATCACATTCTTTAGTAACTACTTTTTACAAAATTCAAATATCTTTATCCGTTTCCGAGATATTTGACCTGGAAGTTTTAAGTGACCTGTATATCAACTTTATTCCAGGCGCATTGTAAAAATAATCGCCAACCCGTTCATATTACAATAAAACTGAGCACCGTTCGGCGTTTTATAAAACGTCTAATATGTTAGTATTTTATCATCATTTTACAATGTGCTTAGTCATTTCGAAAACGACTAATTTTAATTAGCCTACGACATCTACATGAACATAATACATTTATGCACTGATATTTATTTCGTAAATCAAACTAAAGTGGTAGAACAAAAGACGGAAAATATTTCCACGTAGTCAATTTACTGAAATGAAAATGTCTAAATGGCAATGCTTAATATCAGCTGAATGCACTAGCCCACTATATGTATATTAGGAAGCAGGTACATATTAATTCGTAAAAGATATATACAACGCTCGTTCAGTTTTTATGTTTGAAAAAGGTATTGTAAACCACTCTTCAACGACTAAAGTCAGTACAGGTCGCTTCAGCTTTGACATTCTGAATGTGAATACACTTTTTGTCACTAACCTTGTACCTTTAAAGTGATTCCAATGGAATTCGAGGTCAACCGTGTATGTATGCATAAACTGGGAAATTTAAAATGACCGTTACGTTACCAGACTGCCTGAGTGAAGTCCAGTTTTAATGTAATATCGTCTTCCTCGAGTCATTTATATTCGCACAAGAGGGACACTTAATTGTGGTAAGGTAATATACTATTCTTAACACGAGTATGAATTTAAGACATCAGCTTAAGATAGATTGTGCAATGTAAATAATTGTTGTTCTGGTCAATATAAATGTCGGTATCCCTTTCTTTCTCCGAGAACAAAAGAAATTGTAAATTACAAATATACAAATCATTACGTACTGAATATCGTGTACAACGAGGAAATAGAATAGATCAATATTAGGAATGTTTCAAACGAATAATGATCTTTTGTTGAGATAAGCTACTGCAGGCACAAGTTCGTAGAATGACTAATTAAGTAGGGGTGTTTTTGAATATGTGATAAAATGTATACGGGTCCATGAAGTAAGCTAAGCACTGCATTAGATAATGTTTATTCCATCTTTGAACTGGGTTAAATAAACCCCTACTTCGACCTTAAAGCGCGACGTGTTCTATAAATAACTTTGGACTTGTTGCACTTTCACTGGTATGTATTTTCTCGCCCCCTACATTGCGCTTTGCATACCCTATTTCAAATTTCTAGCTCACACAAAATCTCCAATGAACAAGCGAATTGCTTATAGATAATCTAAGCTATTGAACAAGAAAGAAATTGCTGCCCCCCCCCCTTTCTCTCTCTCTCTCTCTCTCTCTCTCTCTCTCTCTCTCTCTCTCGGAAGTTGTAGTTTAGTTCAGTGAAATACAAATTTTACCAATATCTCGTCTTATGCTACGTTTAGACAAATTTGTAGGTAATACATAAGAACCCAGAATTAAATTTGAAAATGTTTTTAAAAAAAGGTTTTACGAAATTCCTACCGGATGCAGGTCTTTTACTTTTTATTGAAAGACAGTTTCTTTGCGAATATCTTCCAAGTCATGGGATAACTTTAACAACATAAGAGTAATTGGTTTTGAATAATTTTTGTATAAAAAACTTAAAAATTCGGACGTACCGTTTAAATTTATTTTCTATTATACAGAGTGTTCCATAACTTGGTGAATTAGATGGACACAATTTTTGGTAGTGGTATTCATAAAAGGTCCTAATACAAGTTTATTTTATTTTTTACTAATTGTGTGTGCAGAAAACTTGATTAAAATTACATGACACGTTCTTGTCTAAAACTAATTTTTTTCAAATTGAGTAGCCTGTATATTGGGTTCATTTTTGAATAATCACTTAATTCCGCACAAAACCATGTAAGACATTGTTACTTTAAATGTGACTATCACTGAGCTATTGTCATATTTTGATATAATTTTTGCAACTTTAGAGTGTTCCTTTTAAAAGAAGATCTATGGTCAGGCACCAACTTATGGAACACTCTGTATAATGCAAAGAAATTTAGAAGGTGCTCCAAATGAATGGCTATTATAAGAAAGAAACCCCTTCCAAATATCTTATCTCATAAAGTCACAATCAGCCTTTTATTTTTCATTTATTAAAAATATTGCTAGCTACCGTCCACTAGTGTAGGTGGACAGTCTATAATGTAGTAAATTGTTTAGTTTGGGCTTTTCTACTTGATTTACTTGATTTTAGAATGTTTGTGTAAAGGTATCTGGAGAGGTGGAGAGAGCCTAGTACCTATCAAAACTTCTTAAAATAACATTCTCGGCAAAGATTGGACATTAAACCTTCTAAAAGTACACAAAATAAAGTGACCCATGCCTTGCCAGTAATTTAAACAAATGTTACGTATCTGTTTCTTAGGAACCTCTTGGCGTGTATTTTGCAATTTTGCCAAAGAATTTTAATATATTTTTATTAATAGATTGGTTGATGAAATTGTAGTTTTGGGGTACGTAAGGAAGAACAACATAGTTTTTACTATTTTGGCTGTTACTTGTTGTGATGTTTGTGAAAATTTTATGCAGTGATTGTCCTTCTTTTTATGATTTTATTTATAGGGTTTTCGTTTGCTTGATTTTTTTTTATTGTTTCTGGTCTATAAGAAGGAGATGTAAATTCAATTGCATGGTCAGCCAAGCCAATGATTACACTTTTTTTTTATATGCAAAAGGCACGATTGAATTAAAATTTAAGTATTTACCCGACCAAGTTTCTTTAGCATACCATTTCGTTAGTAGTTTGTTAGTTGTATGTTGTCTTATTAAGGTTATATCTAGGAAGTTCAGTGACTTATTACTTTCTATTTCTGTAGTAAATTGAATTGAATTATGAAATTATTAAAATGTTGTGGGCTTGAATCGACTTATTTTTCTGGCAAGGCTGTGATACAATCAAATGGAAGCTTATGCAACTTATATTACTAGCGGTACGGGTAGACGCAAGTGGGTGTGAGTAAGTGGAGCTAGACGATATTCGGTTTCGTCACAACGCTTCGGTTTTATTCACAGATTCTGTCGCTATGTAGATCGGGAAAAGACGTTCCGTTCTGAAGGAAAAAAATTGGCGGTTCTAAACTGGTAATTTAAATACGGCTACCTTCAATTAAGCTAACAGACAATTTTTATTTTTAAACGTTTTCAAAACAATTATTAAAAATTACGCGAAACAGCTACCGTGGGTTGAAAATTTTAATATATAAGTACATAAAATGAATCGTCAAATATTAAATTCTGAAATCTACTCGCATATTGGTATTATGTACTTAGTTAAACTAAATGGAATTAACAAATATCAAAATAAAATAAAATTGTAGACTAAAAATTACTTATGTCGTATTTTGATTTTTCATTCCATTTGCATACTTCCTTTTTTGTTTTGTTGATGTTTTATAATAAACTAATTTTCGCTTGCCCATAACTGTTATATTATTATACACTCGAATATTATAGGTATATATGACATTTCTTTTTAATTACGAACTGTCACACGGATTTAAGTCTGCAATAGCCGACCGATTCCGATAGATTTGCGTCTTCGCTAGGACAGGTATAGATACCGTAAAGTGGGGATAGACGACGCGATAGCTTCGAAAAGCACTCGTGTGAAATGTGTGTGACAATGTTTACTATTTAATGTTTTTTATCTTCAAATATAATTATATAAATTTAATTTTTTTTATATCGTTCATCAAATGTCAGCTGGCGCATAGAGGTTTTGTTTTTCTTTTGTGTACCAGTCTTAGTTAGTAGACATTAATTCAAATTCATGCATTTTTGTGGTTATTTCTAAAACAGATAACTTTTTTGAGAAAATAAATTAGTACAAAAACTGGCCTTGACATTATAAATTTACGTCTTTTGCATCGCTAACCCAAATTTGAGATTCTAAAATTACAAAATAAATTTAAAAAACGCAAAAATGGGGATGCCTTACGGGGCCATAGTTTTCGATACGTAAACGCTCCTCTTAATTCTGGTACTACAGTTTCTTCCAGATTTTCTAGTACTAATTGGGCTGTTGTTGCTGATATAGGCGAACCCATTGCACCACCATACGTTTGTTTGTAGAATTTGTTTTTAAATTCAAAATAGGTTGACGTTAATGTTAATTCTAAGGATGATGACTCTTAAAAACCAGACCGCCGGCATATCTGTCGATTTGAATATCAAATGCCTAAGAGAGATTTCAGCTACATATGTTAGCCAATCGCAACATACCATACGACATTGACTCGCAATAGTAAGGCTATTACATGAGCAACTGCAGAATACGTATTATATTAATTATATATTATATTAATTATTTTGTTAAAATGACTTTCAGTGTAATTTTGTCTGCTCAATTTGTAGACTTGAAAAACGAGCTTGTTTGTTTACTTTATTATTTTTTTATACTAAGATCACATTAGGTCATACATACGTTAATTAATAACTTTGTTTATTTCTTTTAAAACATTATTATTACATTTTTTGTGTAATGGATAAGACTAATAGATGTGTGCTAATCTATATGAACACTTACAAATTCTTTGACTAAGTACATAATGATAACAGTTTTTCTAATTGTATAAATTAGCATACACTATAAATCAATAATTTATAATTTCGTTAACACAAATCTACAATAAAATCCAAGAAGACAAAAGATAATTCCATCGCTAATATATAATTTGAATGAGATATAAAAAGTTCTAATTTATATACCTAACATTCCTGCGTATATAGCTGATGGTCTCAATTTCCTTACCTGTACAAGGTAATTTTACGCAGGTCGTGTTTGGCTTCAAGGTCCTTTTTTATTGTCAAATTTTTTATACTTTAATCAATTTGCTTGATGATCATGTTTCTTTTTTGCAAACATTTTCTGCGTCGGAACTGGTTTCGCAGGGAATTGTCAAATTAAGTATATTAACTATTGTAAGACTTCAGCTCCATGTGGTAATGATGTTATTCTCAATACGTGTGATATTCTGCATATACGTACATATATTTATATAGCTTTTGTCTCGCTTGCACTTACGTAAACATCAGAGAATCTAAAATGTTCTATTTTCTTTCTTCCCGAAAACAAACGTATTGAAGATTAAAATACGAAAAAATAATCAGGTCTTGCTAGTTGTGTAATATACTAAATGTCATTACATGAAACACCGCCAAGATAAATGAATTGGTCGAGTTTATTTGGAAAACCAAGAAAAAGTTCTTCCAAAGACAAGCTTTGTAGAAAACTCTGCAGTAGAGGAAACTATGAAACAATCACTGAAAACAAGACGAATATACCGAAAACCTTCCGACTATGGCAAAGTCCGGTGCGACAACCCGGACTTTCATTGACTGAATTTGTTGGAGTAAAATTACACGCGATCGTCCCTTAAATGGGTGTTCCTCAAATCCACACAAATCGGTACACAGCCGCGAATATTCTATAACCTCTTAGAAATACACACAAACCCCTAGTAAGACGTTCCCAGGAGAGTGACCCAAAGAGGCCAGCAGTCCACAGCCAGACTAATATACATAAACACGTAAATTATTTGTGTGTAATATGAATAAACCAAATTTCTAAAAATCGCAGCTTAATTAGAAATATCACGTAAAACATGCACAGAAATAACGTAAACATGTTCCTATTATACGTATGTTTGAGTTTAAAGCAAAAAATAAAATTCTGTATAGTGGTGTCAAGCTGTATTTCAGAATTGCACATTTTAACGTAAATTAATTTTTCTTGTTTTGACAAATGGTAGGCATTAGTGAGAAAACGTTCGAAAATACTTTTTAGATAATATTTTTATAATTTATCTAATAGTCAGTACAAATAATAAGGTATGGCCAGCACACGACTTTCTTATACGTAAGAGCGTTTCAAATTATAGAACTTTTTATACAAAAAATATGCAAAATCCTATTTTAAGTACTTCTATTCTCTTAAAAATCTAAAATATAGAATTCATACTATGTAAGATATTCGGAAAAAAGTGCTACTCGCTAAGAGTAAAAGTGTTCGAATTTTGCCATTCCATGTATACAAAAATATTGCAAATCCAGCTCTAAATACTTTCGTACTCTTGATAAATACATATAGAATGCATAATTTGCGACATATTTGCAAGATTGCAAGATTTTATTTTCTTATACGTAGTATAAGGAAGTATTCAAAACGTGGACATCTGCAAAAATCTCGAGGTCGAAAATTTTCCACGTTTTGAATACTTCCTTATACTACGTATAAGAAAATAAAATCTTATCATCCTTCCTATATCAATCGATACTTAAACCACGTTGAATTCTAAAATAAAATGCTGAGTTCTCAGGATTTTACTAGATTATCTATTGAATTATCTAGATAAATTATACTTTATCCATCATTTTTATCTAGATAATCATTTGCAAAATCATCTGTTATCTGTATCTAGATAATATTTTTCGGAATTATCTGTTATCTTATCTAGATAAAAAAAGGGTTATCTGTGTACAACACTGCTTTTAATACACATCCTTGTTTTAGTTAAATTCGTCATTGTTTTTTCTTATGATGGTTTTATTATTCCTGTACATAATCTCTACTAATTTTATTGTCATTTTTCTTTCTTCTCTTCGTGCTTGACGGAACGTGTATTCGTCATTTATTAGTGGGTAGTATTAAGTGCAATAGTGCTAATAGATTTTTATATTGAAAATATCCTGCCCGTGAGACCGTTCAATTAGAACATTCGTAAGCTTTAGATATTCTTCATCTACTCCCACATTAATACAAATACTCGAAATCGCCGTCCTATGTTATATTGACATCACATATTAACGTATTCGACCTGCCATCATCACGAATACGAATCTAGCGTTGTTATCGTATACCTACTTCCTGCTTGTAATTCATATCAAATATTAATGCTTCGATAATTAAAAGGCATACGCAACTATAATGTCCGTGTTATAATTTGATGAGTTTAGGTGTAACTCTTATCTGTTATTATTGCCTAGATATACCTTTTATGTGGGTTATTAATTCCTTGATTTACATGAAACCAAGCGTATGACATATAGATTAAATGTAATATTATCTGCGGTTTTGTGAGAGTGTTCGTCTCTCCGATAAAAATTATTATAATCCCAGAAACGAAAAAATACCTTTTTCTCCATTCAGTACGTATTTTTATCTAGAAGTATGTAGTGATTATCAGTGCGGATTTAAGTGCATCTGTCAAAAGGCAAAAACGCGTTTTTGTGTTATGTGTTTTATTAATTAAAATGTGCTTAGTGTTAGTTTATGTGTATGTTTTGTTTGTGTTTTAGAGACCATATCAATTATTATGCCATATGGATCAATTGTCTAGGGAACACAGCTATACCATTAATTTTAGTGGGTGCGTACATAATATTTATTTAATGTTTTCTCAGTGGAGAAATGTGTATTATGTGTACACTTAGTTGCAAAAATAAGTCTCCACTAACCACATTGGAGCGGTGATATTCGAAATTTTAGTGGAAACTAAGTGTGGAATATTTATCACATTTACAGGAGTTGAAACTCTTTAAACTGTTGAAGAATAATATATGTATGTACATTGTTTATCATTAATATGCACTTTTTAAGTCTAGACTCACTTCGGTTTAAACTGTGTTAAGATAAGAAAATATTTGGGATACCTTCTCTTAATGATTTTATCATTTAGATTTATTGTCTGTGATAAAATTAAGTGCATATTATTACGTGTCTTACATATTTTGACATTAAGATAATTTGCATTATACATATACAGGGTCCCAGACAGAGATTTAAAATTACCGTAATTTATGATTTTGGTAAATTACTGCTCTTTTCTTACCAAGATTTATTCTCGCGTAATTTACCATTTTTTTGAGTAAATTATTATGGTAATTTACCACAGTTTTTTTATTGTTTAAATAAAACCCCTCTGACAAAAAAGTCTTATACATTTTATTAAAGGAAAAAAAATAAAGAGTACAATATTAACATATTTTAAAATTTAACAATATTCTGAAAATAGAACAAAACAATGATTTATCATTATTACCATTATTAATTACATAACTATTCCATATCAGTCTCAGACTCAGTATTGCAATTCGAATCAGAACATTCCAACTCTTCTGTTGGGAGATCTTTCAGTGCCGGATTTTCTTTCAGTTTTAAATTTAAGTTCACATATGCCAACTTAGCAGCTCCTTCAATTGTTAATCTATTTTGTTTTTTATTGTGTATAATTCTAAACATTGAAAAACTTCTCTCCGTCGCACATGTTGTTGGTGGGCTGTTCAAAATTTCTATTGCGATTTTACTTAAAGCTGTAGTACAACAAAGTGATTTTCACCATAATACAGAATTCAATTTGTCTGTCTCCAATGCTTGCCATATAAAGTCTTTTGAAAACAATTCTTCTTTCGATTTGTAATAGCAACCTCAGTCATAATTTTTGCTATATCAGATCCACTAACTAGATGCGTTGATAGTTTGTTAATATATGTCAGTCCTGTGATATATTCCTCGTTATTGAGATTTTTGCCTATAAATTTTGGATCTAGTAAATTGGCAGCCAAATCCATAGGTGTTATAGCCATTTCTCTCCGTGATTTTAAATGTGATAAGACAGCATTTAGTTCTGAAACTGGGCATGCAGCAATCAGTTGATCATTCAGGTCTTGAAAATATTCAACAACATGATATTTTACTATAACTTTACAATCAGTAATTAAACATGCAAATACTTCTAATTTTAAAATATCTTGTGCGAATAAATTCAAAATATGAGCACAACATCCATAACAAGCAAAATAATTCGACGGGTACATATCACTAATTAATTTCCAAGTTGATTTCATATTGCAAGCGTTATCAGTCACTATGCTTATAACTTTATTAATACCTAAGTCGTCAATAACAGAACCAAGCAAACAACAAAGATATGCAGCATCGTGGCGATTTTCCTTGCAGTCAATTACTTTAAATAAAACTGGTTCTGGACATGTAATTATTATATTTATAATGGATTCGTTTCTATTATTACTCCACCCATCAACTTGAATTCCAATTGTTTTAGACTTTGCTATTTTTTCATTAACTAACTGATTTATTTGAGAGTGTTTTGTTATCTAAAAGCGCATTGAATAACTGATATCTAGTGGGCAATCGTAAAGAAGGTTTAATTTTTTTAAACAATTTTTGCCAATGAACATTTTCCGTAAAATTTAAAGAAGTATTACTAGCAGAGCATGCTGTTGCTAAGAGATCCCAAATTTCCTCTTCTTCTGATTTATTCATTACATCCACAAAAAAAAATCCAAATTTTCACTGTAAGCGGATTTTGTGGTGTTTGCAGCAGATTGTGGGCGAGAATCTCTTGAAATCGTCTCTCCATCGTCGTTTGCGGAGAACTTTCTCTTTCCGGAATTTCTAAAATGTTAAATATTTTTCCATAAAACTCAATAGAAATCAATCAAAATTACTCACCATTGCTTTAATTTTCTTAACACTTAATGCTCTTGATTTTGATTGTATTTCATTCTTTATTTTACAAGAACAACGAATACACTTATTCTGTAAGTGACTGGACATTCTGGTTACAATTAAAACATAACTTTGCGAACAGAAGTTACACGAATATAATTTCCAATGTTCTGTGGATTTTGAGAATGCTGTTAAAATAACTTTTTTTATTTTATCTTTACGCCCCATCCCAGCGCACAGTACTAAGAGTAGTACATTCGCAAACTTTATATAGTTTAACTTATACACCGAAATCTTTTGAAAGACTACTTCACTTGTTATATAAACGGCTGATTCACGGGCTTTTACATTTGCTAGAAAGGGACTTCCCAAATCACCGAGTGTACAATGTCATACATGTATATAGATGATGTTTTACTTTGTTGCTAATTTACGAAAATTTTATGTGGTAATTTACCGTAAATGACGGTAATTAATTCGGTAATTTACGGGGTAATTTACCGACTTACATCACTGGTCCCAGATATCATTCATTCCTCAATACGTATAGGTTTAGGCATTAACTTTATACAACCACCATTGCATTGAATATATTAATTGATACTAATACTGAACGGTTGTAAGTATAGAGTGAAATATGTTGCTATTATATGTATTTAATAGGTATAATTTTTTATCTAGATTAGACATTTATTTCCTACTACGTATTTTCATAAAGTCCGTAACAATCTAGCGAAAATATCGCCAAACAGCTTCAGTAATCGTTTACTTTTTACTGCTCATGACCGTACATATACGTAGCGATAACATTACTAAAGATCGTAAATTGAAAAATTTCCATATTTTCAATGTTACATATCTTTCTAACTGCTTAAAATAGAAAAGGAAATTTCAATGGTGTCTTGTAGATATTTTATGGGAAATTTTACAATTTTATTTACTAATCCACAGAACTCTTTGTTTTCAAAATATAGCACAAACCTTAATATAACATATATATTGAGTTAGGCGCCATAAATTATCGGCCTGACAGGCTTATACAGGTTCAAACGTGTTCAAACTCCGTCACGTCATGCATGCACATACGCGAGGTGTACACTATAAATATGACGGTTCGAAGCCTAGTAGATTTCAATAACCAGCCAACCGACGTGACTAGTGCACGAAAATGTCTGAAGTAACGAAAATTTAGTACCGCGCGGTCATTAAATTTTTAACAAAAGAAGGGCATACACCTTATCACATTAAACAACGTTCAGACGGCGTTTACGGTGATTAATCTCCTTTGTATTCAACTGTAAAAAAGTGGGCAAAATGTTTTCGTTTAGAACAAGAATCCCTGGAAGATGCTGATCAGTCGGGTCGACCAATTGAAGTGATAACTCCTCAACAAATTTCAGTTATTGAACATTTAGTGCTAGAAGATCGCCGTTTGAAAGTGAAGGAATTAGCAGTGATAACATAGATTTTCGAAACAAGTGTTCGCTGAATTCTCCATGAATAAAATTAGTGCTAGATGGTTACCACGACTTCTTTCTGCTCTCCAACGTGAACATCGAGTCGAATTTGCGCAGTCGTTTTTAAACATGTGTGGAGACGACCCAAAACCGATTTTGGAGTCCATTGTCACAGGGGATGAAACTATGTTCTGTTTTACGATTCTCTATCGAAAAAGGAGTCCATGGAATGGCGACGACCTGATGAACCTCGTCTCAGAAAGGCGAAAGTCGTTCAATCAACGAAAAAGGTGATGGCCACAATATTCTGGGATTGTGAGGGCATTTTGCTAATTGACTTTAAAGAGCGCAATACAAGTGTGAACGGCACATATTATGCGTCTTTATTGCATAAACGAAGGGACAGTATTCGTGCAAAACGTCGTGGAAAATTGACAAAATGTGTGCGATTATTGCACGACAATGTTCATGTCTATACTGCCGCCATTTCACAAGCTGCTATCCGCGAATGCGGCTTTCAAGAACTGGAACATCCACCGTATAGTCTGAATATGGCTTCTTGTGATTTTTGTTTGTTTTCTAATTTAAAAAAAGACCTTAGGGGACGTAGTTTTAAGGACGACAGTGAGTTGCAAGCAGCTGTTATAGAACATTTTGACGGAAAAACTTCAGATTATTTTTACAAGGGTATCGCATTATTAATTAATCGTTGTAGTAAATGTATAGAAGTCAGGGTAGATTACATTGAGAAATAAAAATTCTTTTTTGTTCCAAGTTTCTGTTTTGTATATCAGGCCGAGAATTTATGGTGCCTATCTCGTATATATAATCGTTGGTGCGTCTGTATGGTATTCAAGAACTTTTTAATGGCTCAACCAATCTTCTTGATATTCTCAGACCATATTTATATCGTCAATGCACGTAAAATAGGCTATCAAAATATTCGATAGGTGGCGCTGAAGTCAAGTTATTAACAAATTCTATATTTATGGACCAACAGGAGTCATTATAAACAGAAATGATGCTTATCTTGCAATCGCACTAACGACCTCTTCTGTCCAGACTTTAAATTCATCGCGCCACCTACCGGTAAGAGCAGAACAACGTCTGCCAGGCCAGCTAGTATATATATCGGGTGTCCGAACGCAGCAGCAAAGTTTTGGTATCTAATAATGTAGATAGCGAATAATTTTTAATACAAAACTTGTAGATAATCATAAGCTTTACAATTTAAAAATATCTTCATTTATACAGAGTGTTCGATAACGACGAACGAACTTAAGTTTATGTTTTTTTAAATAGAATACTATACATTCTTTTACATTATATGATAGCCCTTGAACAGCTGATTAAACTCACCTGACTTTGGATTTGCCGATTTTTAACTGTTTCTGAGATATGACGATTTTTCGTTAAAAATTGTAAAACATTTGAAAAGTTGCTAAGAAATAAAGAATAATGATGAAATGCTTATTATGAGCACAATTAGTAGAGATACATTTTCAGTGCGTGAAATTAATGTTTATTTCGACATATCTACGCATGTTTTTTAGAATTGCATGCCATTAACAAAAGTTACAAATTGTAAAAAATGAAATGGAACATCCTGTATATTAATATGCCATTGAAAAGTACTTCAAATTTACTATTTAAAAACACCAACTTGTTTGCATCTGTGAGCAATATTGAAAAAGTTATAGAATATTATATCTGAATGAACCCGATTACGACTTAAAAATATGAATTGCCTTCAGTTACACTACACATAGCATAACTAAAATTAATCGAAAAGAGTTACTTCTAATATTTACCTTTTACAAATAAGTAATTTTTACAGAAATTTTAAAATTCATGAAAAATTTGGAAATTCATGAATTAGCAATAGTATAAAAAATATCGCAGTCGCTGTGTGTTAAAATTGGTTAAATGCAAACTTTGATTTATAACGTCAGTTTAAAGGGACCTCGTCGTTATAAGTACATGAATTTACGTTAAGTGCAAAATGAAATATTTAAAATTTGAATTAATAAATTTTAATATGGTCTATGTTTTGGGGGGAAAATGATGGAAATTGTTTGTTGGCACAACGATATATCCAAATATGAGACTGCCATAGACAAAATCTTTCCAAAAATTGTTAACAAGATTTGATGAAACTGGAAGTATTTTGTTTGAAAAAAAGGACAGTGCCATAGAAAACGCAGATGCGCAAATTGATGGTTTGTTATGCGTTCAAGAAAATCCTCATACAAGCGTGCGTGAACTTACAGTCCTTGATGTAATTAAAAATAAAAATTATTTAATTTCAAAAGGTATCAAAAAACAATTTGCAAAAGGAGTTATTAGGACATGTACTATACAAACATGAAGAGTGTGATTAAATATGAATGCATAATGATTATTCATTTGTTTAAATAGATTATTAACTAGATGAAGAATTAAAAATATATTTACAAAAACCACATCCTCGCTGATAATGTCTTAAATTTAGAAATTTATCACTTTTTATCATTTATATACCGTATATACACTCGCCGGCAAAATAATCGATCCACTCAAAAAATTGATGAAGTTTGTTCGTTAATAAGTTTGTTATTTTAAATTCGATTTGATTCATTTTTTTTTTGCATATTGTAGGTAAATTTAAATGTAATCTATCACATCTTTGGAATTTTAAGAAAATTTGGCGTACATCATTTTATACAGGGTGACACAAGGTCTGTTTTTTTAAATCAACTTTAAAACCACATATGGATTGTCAAAGTGGCTCCACCTTGTATTTTCTTATTTTGTGAACAAGACACATCAATTCTTTACAATTTCTTTTTTTATTTTTTACAATAGCTTAATTTTTGTAAAAGATACAAGGGTTTAAGAAGAATCTTACATTTTTACATTTTTCCTATGGTACTAACAATAAGTTTACGAATTTAACTTAACACCGAATATAATGAAAAGGAAATGAAAAGAAAATGAAAAACATAAAAGACTTAATACGAAGTGTTTCCTCCACGTGCACAGATAACAGCTGCAATTCGTCTTGGCATGTTCTCAATTAAGTTTTGAATGTAAGCCTGGTTGATTTGATTCCATTCTTCAGTTAGAACGTCACTAAGCTGCTGTAAATTTGCAGGCGTTGGTACACGAGATCGTATTTTCCTCCCAAGTGCATCCCAAACATGCTCAATTGGGTTTAGGTCTGGGCTTAGAGCAGGCCAATTTACTACTGGGATTTGAACCTCGGCTAAATACTCGCGTACAATTCTGGCAACATGCGGTCGGGCATTATCATGCATCAGCATGAAATCATCTCCGATGAACGGTGCAAAAGGAACAATATGTGGCTCTAAAACTTCTCTTATGCATCTATCGGCTGTCATGGCTCCCCCGTTCATTATAACCAAGTCCGTCAGAGCTTCAAAATCTATGCCACCCCACACCATTACCGAACCGCCTCCATAACTTACTCTAGGAAAAAAATGGTTTTGAAAGAAACGTTCACCAGTTCTTCGGTAAATTCTTTCACGTCCATCTGGTGTTCTAAGACAAAATCTTGACTCATCCGTGAATAGGATGTTGCTCCATTCTTCGTTACCCCAATTTACATGTTCCCTAGCAAATCTAAGGCGTTCAACTCGATGGTGTCTCAATAACTCTAGACCAGTTGCAGGTCTCCTAGAACGCAGTCCAATATCAAACAGCCGCCTTCTTATTGTTCTATCACTTACTTGAACTTGCCTTACGTCCTCTAATCTGTTTTTCATTTGCACAGAAGTAACTTTTCTGTCCCTCAAAACATTTAACGTTATAAAGCGATTATCTCGCTCACTAGTAGATTTCTTTCGACCACAATGATTTCTTCTTGTGTATACACCAAATTCATTAAACCGTTTAACAGCTCTTTGAACTTTACATCTTGAAACTCCCAACACTCTGGCCACATAATACTGTTACCTACCATCCTGAATCAAAGCAACAGCTCTCGCTGCGTCGGTTACAGAAAGATCCATATTTTAAATTACTATTCGACAAGAAACACGTTAAAAAACGTAATTGACAAGTTTTAGATTTCACAACTGACAGTATTGCAATAGCCCTCTATGCAAAAACGATAAATTCGTAAACTTATTGTTAGTACCATAGGAAAAATGTAAAAATGTAAGATTTTTCTTAAACCCTTGTATCTTTTACAAAAATTAAGCTATTGTAATAAATAAAAAAAGAAATTATAAAGAAATGATGTGTCTTGTTAACAAAATAAGAAAATACAAGGTGGAGCAACTTTGACAATCCATATGTGGTTTTAAAGTTGATTTAAAAAAACAGACTTTGTGTCACCCTGTATAAAATGATGTACGCCAAATGTTCTTAAAATTCCAAAGATGTGATAGATTACATTTAAATTTACCTACAATATGCAAAAAAAATGAATCAAATCGAATTTAAAATAACAAACTTCATCAATTTTTTGAGTGGATCGATTATTTTGCCGGTGAGTGTATAATATTTATGAGAACTGATAATTGCACGCTTCGAATTTAAAAATAAATCGTCTTTTATTGCAACTGCATACCTTTTCTTTTGTTGTTGCAATCAGTAGATTGAGTAGATTGATACTTACCAGGAGCAGATGTGAAGATATTAAAAATCATACGCGCTTTTATAAAAAGTTTTTTTTTATTTCTCTATGGAAAAAGAACAATCTCATTCTAAGCTAAGGTCAAACGTTATGAATTTTGTGTCCGGATGATGCCGCCGTTTCCGCACGATTAGTCTTTTCATTTTCTTGCTTGTCGTACTCCGTTCTGACAGAACAATTTCCAACGAGTTTCACTGCGAATGAACGCTGGAGTATGTGTTCTTTTTGTTTGCCTAAACAAAAAAGTAACTGAAATATCAGATATCTTGAAAGTGCAGTGCAAGACTTGATTTATTAACAAAAGATATGTATGTGTGTATTATTGATATTTTTCTTTTAATGTTCTTTTATTTTGAGACACAAATGGGTCAGTTTGAGAATGAAAAAAATCTCAGATAAATAACTATTGATTATTATAGAACCTTCAATTAGATAATAGCAAGGTGAATTTGTAGATGTTCTTAATGTAATTTGGTCAGACTTTGTGATTAAATTAAAACACAAATGCTGGACACGTCAATAATTATTTTACACTTAATATGTAACTTCTAAATGTCTCACTAAAGTACTGATGGTAGAAAACCCCTAATTTCTTTAAACCATATAATGTATAATCATAATTTGGGTAACGTTGGACTAAGGATTTCTTTAAGTGTCTCTGAACTGTGACAAAAATGTAAAGCAATCAAATATGTAAGTAGAAAAATATTGTCGTACGTGGACAAATAATGGGTGTCTGTAATTCATCTACTCCTGGCGATGGAAATTTTCTTATTAAGTCGATAATTTGAAAACGTCTTTCTTAATTTGCTCTTCGATTATAGGCGCGCCTAAATATTTAATTTATGATTATGTTTATATCCAGCTACAACATTACCAATATTATTATATAGCGTTATTAACCCGTAATTCCAATTTATATTATGTTAAAGTTGATTAGTTTATGTCGATAATTGTCAAAATCACTGCTAGACAACCCTTTCAACTGCGCTTATGGGATTCTAATTTGAATTCAGGCAGGGGTGAAAATTCTCAAACGTTAAAATCGCTAAAATGCAAGATGAAGAGGTGTATATCAATTACAGACACTTCATACTTCACTTTACTTTCAAGTTGCCAAAGCTTTAAAAACGTGCAAATTTGTCAGTTAGAAATAGAGGAAAATTACAGACTAAATATTAACAATAAGAATATTTATATGAATGATTAATATTGTCCACCCTGATCTTTAGAAGAAACCTTTCGATCAGTTACATGACAATAATATTGTCACGAAACATCCGGGCGACAACAAAAGAAAGGCACACTTCCGAGCGTCAATAAAAAGAGGTTGTAAGTCATCTCGACGCGACTGGTAAACATCATAAAGCAATAAATCATCCATTTGCGTTGTACTGTAAAGAGACAGAATGTCTCTTATATGTTCTACAAAAATCGAGAAGAACACTGGCGTTTATCTGGTGTGTTCCAGATGTTTCGAACGCGTATATAAAAAGGCAGTTGCACCGATGGATGAGTAATTCGGGATTAAGAAGTTCCTTAAGTAGTTTCGTGCGGAACAGTAAAATAAATATAAGAAAGAAATAAATAATTCCTGGAATGGTAGTCGCACAGTAAAGATAAATATAAGAAATAAATATAGTAGTGTTATATAAATAGAAGTGATATAAATACGGTAGTGTGATATAAATATACGGACATTAGTAATAGAAATAAATACATGTGTTAATTTTAATTTATTAATAGTAGTTTTAAGTGTGATAGGTTAGTTTTATATTTTTATATTGTTATATAATTTTAAGTGTATGAATATACAGACTGTTTTAAATAAATAAATTGCACGAGTTGTTTATTGCGAACCCGAAAACGTTGTACAATATCTTAAATTAATCTCAATAAAATTCTACAAAAGACCACTAGATAATGCTCAAAATAATAGCCCTACTAAGATTGCTTTCACACATACCAAAATCGGTGTCGGTAACGACACTAGGCTTAGATGCAATATATAGAGGAAACGCGTTACATTCAATTGTACGTCATACTAGATCCATGGCGAGTTGTCTTGTTTATGTTGTCGGATCTATTTTTATTTCTGTCAGTGACATTTGATATAACCAACAAAAAAAAAATATTCACAATACTAATAAACTATAACGTAATATATTTAGTACTTGAAATGCTCTAAGACTTCAGTCTTTCTCAAAACCGTCTTTCATAACGTAATCAAAGCAAAAATTTTACAGGAAAATGTACACAACACACGACTCCGCACGCAACACCGAATTGAACTATTAGTCTATTAAAAATATGTAAAGGATAAATTTAATATTGAAAAGGAAATTATGTGTTTATTTGCCACGAATGCGTATATTACGACAAATTTATATATTTTCTATTTAGACTAATGAAATAGAAGCCTTCAAATATAATTTAACAAAGTAACTTTTTTTAGTTTCTCTAATACAGTTATGACAACATTGAAACGTCATTCATAACGTACAATTGAATATAACGCGTCTTCTCTTTAGAGACAATCAGCTCAACTACGTATCGAATATGTTACAGTAACATAACATATTATGTAATGTTTCGCTAACGATAAAAATAAACGTACTAGGTAACAGGCGATGTTAAATTTAATACTACCCACTTGGCAAAATCACAATTTTAGAGAAGGATGAAAATACGTATTTGCTAATGTAGAACAACTGAGCATATAGTGATTTTGCCGAGTGGGTATGTATCTGTGAGTAACAGTTTACGTTACCGTTCACGTTAGGAATTTGAGTTAACAGAATACATTCGGATGTCATCGGGAAAACTGAAATAGTAGTATACATATTGCATGTAGTTAAAAAAGGATAAATCACCAACTCTTTATAGTAAACATAACCTTATTAAACAACAGTAGTGCTAGCGTATAGAGAGTTTTTCTATCCTTTATTTTCTTAGTTTTAAAATGAATTCTTACCTTCTAAAACGTTTGAAACGAACCACAAATGCCCAATATGAGGAGCTATTGCAATTTTTAGAGCAGAACAAAGTTTTAATTTACAGAAAAACTAAACCGCAAGAAGCAGGAAACGTTAATATATATAAATCCTATGGGTTTAGGACCTATAAAAATAGGCGAACAATGGAAAAAAGTAAGCACATTATTATAATTTTATTGAAAAGCGAATAATGAGCCGTGCAAAATAAACAAATTGAAATTTTATCATATTTGATTAAACGTTGCTTAGTTATTTCGAATTAGAAACGTACTTTTTAAAACCCCAAAAAGCATTTACCCATATATAAATTACCGCTACAAACACAGGATACTCAACAACTGAATTTTCATGTAATTTGAATAATCATACCATTACTTAACTACAAAATTTATTGTTTAACTTATTGACATATCAAAACTATAAACATTTTGTTTAATAGATTTTTGTGGAATGGAAAAGTAATGTCAAAAGAAAAAGCAGTCAATCAAAAACCGAAAGAGATCGCACTGGTGGCGATGGAAATCCAACCAATAAATTAACCGATCTGGAAGAGAGGCTTTTCAATTTAATTTCGAATATATATTTAGGACTAGAAGAATTTCCAGATCGTCTAGACTCTGCTAATCAACAAGTGGTAGTAGAAGAAAATAGCAATATAGGCAGTGATAGTAACATTTCAAATGAAAGCCCTACAGAAGAAGTGGAAGAAATTCCAAAGTTGATTGACAATATTAGCGAAGCGAAAGAAATTCCATAGTTGATTTACAATATTAGCGCAGACGAAATAATGATTGAGCCAACTGATGAATTGCTTGCTTCCCAGGACACGATTTCTAAAGAAATAAAAACAAATCCACTAACTACTAACAATAGAAAGAGCAAAGAGTGCTCAGAAAAAAGATACACAAGTAGCTTTTTAGAATCGCCTGCGAATTCATACAACGCAGCGCAAAATATGCGATACAACGCCGCAGTAAATATGCGATACAACGCCGCAGTAAAAAATGCAGAATCATTAACTTATCTTGCTGAAGCCATCAACAATTACGCCGAGGTTTACAGGGAGCATTTGGAAATAGGAAAACTGAGAGTAGAAACTGAAGCTATAAAGGCACGAGCACAATTAAAGCCAAGACAGAAATGATGAAGATGGAAGAGAGTTTATTCGAAAAGCACTAGACTACCTACTTTATAAACATATAAGAATTTTTTCCTTATTTCTTTTTGTTATATATCTTAAGCAATAATTTTTTTTAGTTACATAGCTTTTATACGTTATATGTATATACATTACAAATATAAAAGTGAATTGACTGCTCTAAAAAAAATATGCCACAATAATTTTTATAATGTTGAAGATGGAAAAAAATATTTTGAAACGTCACGTCTCACAAATGAAATTATCTTGAAATTGTAATATACTGACGTCTAATATTTATTCAACCGTATCCCCTAGAAAAGGAAAATATACATTTGTGTTTGAAGGAGTAAAACGCAGTATTTTATAATAATTGTTTTTATTTATTTCGTTGCTGCATTATAATTTATTTAGTAAGTTAGTAATAATTATAATCACAGGATTATGTAAAATGTTGCCTAATTAGTAAATTTCTGATGCGGCGTCCCTCAGCCAGAAAATATTGATCCAAACCTACAAAAAAGACATATAAATTTTCTACTTGTTGTTAAATATACTCATACCATTGTAATTTTCGTCATTTTTCTATTTTCCGCGTTATTTAGTGGAGCCTCATCTAGATTCATAAGTGGATCAACTTATAATGCCATGTCAGGCAGAACTGCGCAACACAAAATGATTTTTTGTTTCAAAACTCCATTACATCTCTCAATGCAGATTCTAGCTGATATATGAGTTCTGTTATATCCGCCTTCTGGGGTATTTTCTACAGCGTCTGCTATAGGTGTTAGTAGCCATGGCTGAAAAGGATATCGCTAATCTCCAATAAGCCAAGAAGAACGTAAAGCTTCATCCCTATATAATTCTTGTAAATGCATGTTAACTGTTGATAAACTCCAAATTGCAACATCATGTGATGAACCAGGAAATCTTGTATCACAGTTTAGTATTCTGAGATTAGAGTCACAAATTAATTCTACATTGATACCGTAAAAGCCTTTTCTATTGTAGAAAGCAATGCCTGGATGTATAGGATGATCTATAGGAGGGGCAATAATAGCAACGCAAGTGCAGTCTATTGCTCCTATTATACCAGAAAAATTAAACTTTTCTAAAAACCCTTGCTTAATACTGCTTCGCGCGTATTCCGTTTGCGGAAAGACTACCCATGTTTGCAGCAAATTATCAACAATAGCGTTTGTTATATTATTAAGACATTTACTCATAGCTTGTTGAGACAATGCCCAATTAAAATTGCCACCTGCACACGTTTGATATGATCCGTGTGCAAAAAACAACAAACAGCTCAGAATTTGTTTTTCTGCGGAAATTGTGGTACTTCGTTCACGATTCCTCAAAAATGGATAAAGCTCGTTAATTAAATACATAGTTAGCTCCTTACTAAGTCTGAAATGTTTTATAAAATTTTTGTTAGGCATTTGGAAAGGATCAGACTTATCCCTCAATATTCTTCCTTGTATTTTTAGGTTATACCTGAAAAGTTCGATAGAAATATTATATAACATAATTTGTGAGTAAAATTTCTCATCTTTGGTCTAAATTCTGAATGTCACGCATTAGAAATAAATTAATTAAACCAACAACTTCTTAACGACACCCTCATACCACTTGATATAATTCGACCGTTAAGGAAAAATAAACGGAGGATGATAACCATTTACGTTAAACAACATTTAACTGTTACACGATACATGGTACGAATTTAAGACGTTAGCCTAACAGCCATGTTAAAGTCTCATTGACGTGTATGTTACTTTAACATACATGATACATAGTTGGCCTGATTGTACCCTCCACCACCTTTCACACATGGGCTGGTCCGTCAAAATTACCGCTAGCTGCTCGGTTTCTATGGTTTTTTGTCTGCACTTGTTCCCTTGTGTTTTGTTTATTTCAAATTGATTCAATGTGTCTTGTTTTCTGAAGAGCATGCATTATAGAGATGCTAAATGAGCAAATTATTTAATTATGACGTGATAACCCTTATTGAATTAACTGTCAACTGTAAATAATGCAACCTGGCATACTAAATAGAATATTAATTAAGAAACTTTACAAATGAACTCATAACACAATCGAGATGACAACTGTCAAAACTGAATTGCTTCACAATGACGTCAATACACGTCAAGTAAGCTTACCGGTACCAGTGTATCGTGATGAGATCGAAATAGCAAACCTGTGTCACGATGATTAACCAAACCACAGTATAGAGCTGTATAGACACAGTAGTTTCTCTCGCCGTCGGCACCTTTGATGTTTGTGTCCCAAAATAGTACTGCGCATTCACGCACGCGCAACCAGAGGCGTAGTAAATTTTTCTACTCAGGAATAAGCCAGTGACGCAGAACCAAATCGTGTATGAGATAATTATGTTAATCTATTTTTAAAATTATGAAAAAGCTATATCAATAATACAAAAAACGATGATAAAACACTGCTTTTTATTAAGTACATATTACACACGCATTTAAAATGTAATACATTATACGTACAACACAAAAAAAGGCTCCTCTAACCTAAAGATTACTTAAATTTCTTGACACAATTCATCAATGGTGTTGTAAAATTGTTATTTTATTTGAATTGCCACTAACTTTGAAATTTCTATTGCAAAATTTCAAAGTATCAAAAATTCTTACACGAATAAATAGCTTTATCAAAAATTCAGTAGGAAAATTTTCGCAGGGATGTTTATATGATATCTCCTCCAACTTCTGTTTTAATTTAAAGCTAACATTTGGTTCGAAGGAAAATGAAGAAAAAAATTCACAGAAGGCTTTTTCCTAATGCGATATTTATATACAGGTATACTGAAATTATGGTCGGGCGTTGCCAAATTAGTAAAGCTGTTTCACAAAGTTAGGACATGCCTTAAAATAAGTGTAAAATTTGAATTCATTCATTTCTTGTGTTTTAAACGTATAATTGTTGGAAAACTATGCTTTTCAAAACATTTGTGTCCCAAATAACCTATAAAGTAAGTGAAGGCATTTTGTTCAGTTATATTTTCCCATTGTCGGTAATCAATCTTCGAAAATTAAATTTTGCGTTGGTGGCCAAAAGAATGTATAATTTAGTTTTACAAATGCCTTGTTTAATCTGTGTACACTACCCATTAATTTGTAAAATTAGTGTTCATAATAAATTGTTTGTCAAACATTTTGTATAATTGGTGTACAGCATAACTTATATTAACGGCCATTCACAAATCGCATGCCCTGCAGTCGCATCAAATAATCCCGCCAACTCAACAGCTGATGGCTGACTACTGCGCATTCAGAAATTTTCACGCACGCGTCGGTTCAAGGTCGTCGGTAGGAGAACAATTATTTTCCTCGAGAGAAACTACTGTTTCTATTACATAGCTATATACTGTGACCAAACTCTATTCCAACTGTCATGGCGGTTTTGAAAATTAGCTGCAATTCAATTATTAGATATAGTTGACATAGAAATTTAATCAATGACCTACCAATTTAACAACAAAGACTACGAAGTTCTTATATTGAAATGAAAATTTTATAGCTAACAAATTTTGTGAAATATTTCAGATATACAACGAACGACTGGGGAAATAATCGGTTTTATTCTGTACGTTTATTATTTTATAAAGGCATGTATATTAGATTTGGCTTTGGACACACTTTGGACTTTATTTTAAAATAAAAGATTAATTTCAGAACAGCGTAGTGAAACATCTGCTTATTGTCCGCTTTGTGTCAATTAATAATAATAGTGTTTTTGAGCTAGGCAACTTGAGCTTGTACACATGTATTTCAGTCTGATACAAAACGTTTCCTAAAGTCAAATGATCAGATGGGCTGTAATAAAGTAGCACATTTTTAATAATATCTCAGAGATATACTAATAAATATGCCGCTCAAAATGCTTGTGAACATAGAAGGCACAATTGAATAAATAATAAATAAAAATACTGCTATAAAAACAATAAAGCAAGTATTGGAACATAAAATTTTATTTCTTAGAAATGTCCACAAGGAAATTAACTATTTTTACTTATCACTTATTTCCTCATTTTCTTCATATGGTTTGCATTAAAATTTTTTTTTTGATTTTACAGTTTATCACTTTAATCATTTTCACTTTTATAGCACTATGGTTTTACAGCCTCTTATTTTGTAATAGATAATCATATAATACAAATATTTATTAATTATTTATTCTAAAGGCTTGTTTGATCTTCCAGAACAGACAGGATGATCTACCTTTACAGACAGTATATTCCTTAAAAACGATTTGTGGTCATATAACTTAAATTTAATTCAAGTATTTTTGAAAGACATTAAGCTCAATTATTTGAATATGAATATGTCTCTGCTGTTTGAAAAATGCATAATTACTTATTACCACATTTACAATATTGACAGTATATGGACAATAATAAACATGACAGGGAGGCCAATGACAAATTTGAATTACAAATTAGTAGTTCTTTAAAAAGCTACCTTTACAATGAAAAGTGGAAGTAGATATTGACGTCAAGCCCGCGGAAAACAGAATAAGATCATGTCAATTAAATTCGATCGATAGCATTGCAGTTCAATTGCACATTCTATGATACATAAAGAGATGAATATTATATTTCTGGTACGTACTAATTTTATATTTGGGCACGCTTAATTTGTGCGGTACACTGCTATAATTACATGTTAGATCCATAAAGATGAATATATGAATATTTACACAAGATTAAGCTTTCTATCTTGACGCTCTTAAACGTGGATTATGCCATTACTAAAAATTTCAATTTCATGCGACATTTGCGACGTTGAAGGGATATCCACAAGTTTAAATGACACGCCTACATTTATACATATATATGTATATTAAATTAAGTACGGAAGGAAATGAAAAGACTTACATTTCACCACAAAATTGTTATTTCCGGACGCAAATTGCATGGAGATCTCTGTGTAGATATGGGATAAGTAAAATGTTGTAATCAACTTTCTACTTTATTCCGCCGAAATGTTAGATAATGTATAAATGTATATACATATATAGAAAGCCTAAAGGAGTATAAAAAAAAGTGTTTCGTACGTTTTCCGTTATTGATGTAATTTAAAATTTCCTCAAGGTGAGTTCTCCCGTAACGAGAAAATTTAGATAAAAGTGAAATTTTATGAAAAGTTTTGCGGGAAAGAGTCAAAATTTAATGAGAAGAAAAAGGAAATTTTGAAATGATGCAAAGTAGTCTTTTGCTTCCTGGCTAATCAAAATATGATTTCTAATACTAGGTGGAAAGAAATACAATATAACTAAAAATATGTTTCTATTCAGTTTATACATACATAATTTAAAAATAATGATAATTATATGAACTATGTCAGTAACG
Source organism: Amphimallon solstitiale (assembly GCA_963170755.1). Classification (NCBI taxonomy): domain Eukaryota; kingdom Metazoa; phylum Arthropoda; class Insecta; order Coleoptera; family Scarabaeidae; genus Amphimallon; species Amphimallon solstitiale. The sequence continues at coordinate 103,935,916 of OY720683.1, forward strand.
CACATTAATCTGGATATCGCTGCATAGCATTCCATGTCGTCGGCGTATTTTTCATAAAATGACAAACCGGCGTGAAGTTAGCAGCTCTAACTCAGCAGCCCAAATCACGGAAATGCCCGAATCACCATAGGCGTGCGGGTTCATGAGTAAAGGCAATATCTAACACAGTTATTAAAATAATAGTAATAATAAACATGTTTCATTAAAAGTAAATATGTATGACTAATGACGTCTGCTTCAAAGGGTGAAATCTCTCTCTAGGCAAGAAAAAATAACATTTATATCCGCAATCTGGTGGCAAGTTGTAACACCACGTACACTAAATTTACATAAATATGCCACAACGCAGCCAGTAACAAAGTCTCTTACACGGTTCATGGGGGTGAAATCTTCCCTTAAAGCACTAAAAAAATTCTGACGCTTAAAGGCAAGCGGGTATCAAAATCAAACTAAAGTTGCTGTAAACCTACACTAATATGTCACATCGCAACCACCAACAGAATCTCTTACCGCTCGTCCATGGGGGTGAGGTATCCCCGCAAAGCACTTAAAAAATTCTGACGCTTAAAGGCAGTCGGGTATCAAATTCTAACTGAAGCTGCTGTAAACCTACACTAATATGTCACATCGTAACCACCAACAGAATCTCTTACCGCCCGTCCATGGGGGTGAGGTATCCCCTCAAAGCACTAAAAAAATTCTGACGCTTAAAGGCAGTCGGGTATCAAATTCTAACTGAAGCTGCTGTAAACCTACACCAATATGTCACATCGTAACCACCAACAGAATCTCTTACCGCCCGTCCATGGGGGTGAAATATCCCATCAAAGCACTAAAAAAATTCTGACGCTTAAAGGCAATCGGGTATCAAAATCAAACTACTGCTGCTGTAAACCTACACTAATATGTCACATCGCAACCACCAACAGAATCTCTTATCGCCCGTCCATGGGGGTGAAATATCCCATCAAAGCACTAAAAAAATTCTGACGCTTAAAGGCAATCGGGTATCAAAATCAAACTACTGCTGCTGTAAACCTACACTAATATGTCACATCGTAACCACCAACAGAATCTCTTACCGCCCGTCCATGGGGGTGAAATATCCCATCAAAGCACTAAAAAAATTCTGACGCTTAAAGGCAGTCGGGTATCAAATTCTAACTGAAGCTGCTGTAAACCTACACTAATATGTCACATCGTAACCACCAACAGAATCACTTACCGCCCGTCCATGGGGGTGAAGTCTCCCCTCAAAGCACTAAAAAAATTCTGACGCTTAAAGGAAGTCGGGTATCAAATTCTAACTGAAGCTGCTATAAACCTACACTAATATGTCACATCGTAACCACCAACAGAATCTCTTACCGCCCGTCCATGGGGGTGAAATATCCCCTCAAAGTTGCTCCAAACAACTGGAATGTTCCAGTTGTTTGGAGCGTAATTTTTATTACACCCCATCTGATCATTTATTTTAAACATATACAAATATTTGTTACATCACTTGCTTTGGTTTTGAGATGTATATCAGAAATCCTCTGCGATACCACATTTACACATTTTAATTGTTACTGATGCATGATTAAATCGCACGGCATGACCATATTGTTCTGAATAATGACAAGCATTAAAGCACAAGAAGATTATTTTATATTGCACAGACTGTTAATAGACACATTAGAAAAACGCTGTTGTTAAATGAGCACTGCCTCCGTCTTGCTGGAAATAGCCCCTCGTTATTTTATCATCATGCAGCTGATTAATAAATTCTGTCAAAATCATAGTTGGATATTTCTCTCCATTAATTGTTTCGTTAAAGAATATTGGCCCTATTATTCTCCGCCTTGAAATCGCAATCCAAATTCCAACTTTTAATGAATGCAAATCTTTTTCAACGAAATTGTGAGGGTTCTCCGTAGTCCACGTTCGGTAATTCTGGCTATTTACATAACCAGATAAATAGAACCATGCTTCGTCAGTGAAGAAGGTTAGGTCCAGTAAATCATTATTATTAAGGCGCTCGTTAAATCATTGACAGTACAGTATGCGTTGTTGATAATCACGGGGATATAATTGCTGCAGAATCGTAACTCGATAGCGATGCATATGTAAATTTGTATGTAGAGCTTTTGCACAACTAGCTCTACTAATACCTGAAAAGAACCCATAATTAAGGACTTGCGCTTATTTAAATATACTCTAGTTCGTGTAACTGACTGTGCTGATAGTCTTCGTAGTGATTTGTTGGAGCCTTGATTGATTCGTTCTTCAAGATCATTAACAACTTCCGGTTGATTTATCCTTACAAATACAATTTTTTCTCTCAAAACGCTTTACAATCTCACGGTTGTGATGTCCGAAAACCTCATAGTTGACATTTTCATTAGGAAACGCCACAACAAGCTGATCGAAGCAAGACTGCAGACTGTACGACCAAGTTCCATCCTGATTGCGAGTTGCACTTCGAAAGTGGGCAATAAGAATGTACGCATCTTCTTCAGGCGTAAACATTTTTGGCTTTCCAGTCCATACTGAAAAAAAGTTAAAATAGTGGTTACTCTAAAACAAGTTGTATTTCAAATTAAATTATTACTTTCCTACAACTTACAAACGGTAATTATTGAGCTCTAAAAAGAACTGTTCGAAATTAAAGGTATAAATATCAAAAATTCAAAGCAAATAATTTTTACAAGACCAACGATAACAACTGACAATACAATTAATGACAATTTATTTATCTACGTCTATGTATATATACACAACTCAAGCGGCAGAGTTTCTGTCCTTTAGGGTTCTAATTCAATTAATTTTATATTTTTTAGGGCAGTTTGATTGGTAGTTTCAAAGTCGATTAGAAACTGATGGTTTTCTATACAGTCTTACTTTAAGGGTGTTATTTTTCCTTATTATCTCTGTATCTAGGAAGGGGATGGTATTGTTTTGTTCCATCTCTATTCTGAAACTCAACTTATTATTATATGCGTTGAACAGTTCTAATGTAGACTCTACTTTATTTATAGGGATGCCGCACATTAGGTCTTCAACATATTGCGAAACAAAATGGATATCAAAATCTACTTATCTATTACATATTTTATAATGGTAATATAATATATAAAGCTAATATAATGATAATAATATTGTTGCGTTTTCGGGTTCGACATAAACAACTCGTGCAAATGTTTTAAAACTGTCTGTATATTTACACACTTAAAACTACTACGAATAAATTAACACACATATTTATTTCTACACTACTATTTATGTTTGTAATATTTATGTAATAAAACTGCACCGCTTATATTTATGTTTATTTTAACTGTTCAGTAAATACCGCGCGCGACTACTATTGAATGAATTCCTTATCCCACCGGCGGCATTTATATGTGTAGACAAAGACTCTGGAATTTACGAGAAATCACTCGCTTCATTCTCGATAGCTCGAGAGACTGTCTGTCGCCTACGCAGTGGATGTATAGATGATTTGTGATTTATTTACGGTGCGTCGCGCCAATGTTTACTTCTCTATGGGCTTGTTTCGTTACAATATATATAAATAAAATATATTAAAATTCATTGCCGACTATACATATGTATTGAAGAAATGACCTGACTTTCTTGGCAGTAGCGGCAAATGATTTGCAAATAATAACAAAAAAGACAAGAAAGCTAGTTCATTTTTTCAATATACAGTAGAGTCGCGATAAGGTGAACTAATGCAGCCAAGTTCGGTTCATGTTATCGAAGGTGTTCACTTTAATGAGATTGTTTAAAAAACGACAACAAAATATAAATTATATTATACATACTATGTATATTTCTGGTGTTTAAGTATTATATGGATATAACCTATTAACCATGTAATGCACATGTGTTTATTATATGTATACATATGACACTTACAACTACTAAACTGTATCGAAGAAAGAAGTTAATTTTGTTTGTTTCGTTTTATATTGTGTACTTCATTGTATAGCTGCTTCTTGCAACCGTTTAAGCACCAAAATATCGTTAATATTATGAATATTTCTTTCTGCCCAAATCAGACACGTATCAAATGCTTTACAGGCTTCCGAATGTGATGGAATAATAACTGGAGTTTCTGTAACCACGTTGTCCTCCTCACTGCTAATTTGTTCAAAATCATTGTCTTGTGTATCTACTTGTAGATCTTCATTCCAATCCAAAACTTCTGTAGCAGTGTAATTTACCTGAAATGCAGTTTTGGAGATGGACTTTTTTTACATGAATGCAAAAACATGAAGTGACTTACATTTGAAGCTATCATATGCAACATTCCAAGTGTCTGTTGAACAACACTGTTTATTTCACGTGGGTGATATCTTTCTCTTAAGGTACTTAATGGAATGTCATCTTCATCCGGCTCATCAAACTCCAAAACAGGTTTCCAACATTTGACAATGGTTTCCATTGAAACTTTTTCCCAGGCGTTCAGTAAATTCAATATAGCATCTTTTAAAGTCAAATTTTTTATGAGGCCCTTGACATCATCTGAATCATTTCTTATTATTGTTGATAAAAGAGAACTTCTATAATGTAACTTGGTAAGTCTGATAACGTTCTGATCCATTGGTTGCAGCAATGGCGTTACATTGGGAGGGAAAAACAGTGTTATTATTTTTCCATCGTCACTTTTTAATTGATCTTCTGAAGGATGAGAAGGGGCATTATCAATAAGAAGAATAGCTTTTTCATCTAAATGTTTTTGCTTCAAAAATTTTCTCACCTACAAGTTCATTAATTTGTATTAATGCAAAAATAAATAAACAGAATGAGGAACATTTTACCTGTGGTACAAAAGATTTGTGAAATCAATTTTTAAAAATTTCGGTAGTCATCCACGCATTTTTAGAGTGGTCATAGTCTACTGGCAATACATAATTTCTGAAACTTCGGGGGTTTTTTGAAGTTGCAATTACGAAAGGTTTCAACTTATGTCGTCCCGAAGCATTAGTACATGCGACAAATGTCACTCTTGCTTTTTCAGTTTTTCGACCCGGAGCAATTTTTTCATCTGAAGCCACGAATGTTTTATCAGGCAGCAGTTTCCAAAATAAGCCTGTTTCATCGGCGTTGTATATTTGATCACGTGAAATGCCCAATTTATCAATTTTTTGCTTCAAAATTTTCTTGAAAGGGTCAACTGCGACGAGATTTGATGAAAGTTTTTCACCCGAAATTTTCAAGTGTCGAATGCCGTATCTCTTCTTAAAATTCTGCAACCAGCCTTGACTACTAGCAAAAGTTGTATTTTCTTCAAAGGTCTCGTACAGTTGTTTCGCCTTTTCTTTTAGCATTGCACCAGAAATCGGTAAGTTTTCACTTCGTTGTTTCAGAAACCATCTATACAAAGCAGTTTCCATTTTAGGATTTTCTGCTCGTTTCATTCTTCTACGTTTACTAATTCCGACATATGTATTTGACAGATCTTTTAGAATTTTTTGTTGATTTTTTCTAATGCCACATATAGTGGATTTGGCAACTCCATATTCACGTGAAAGCGAACTTACACTTCTACCATCATTAAGTTGTTTTATTATTTCACCTTTCGCACTTAATGTTAAAGTCTTCATTGTTCTTAGTGCACTTTACTAACTACACAATAACTCAAGAAAATACACGAGTAGAATGCAGGCGTTCAATCACAAACACGTTGTACTAACATAATTAGGGGGTTCCCCGATCGAGTCATCCAAGTGCGCGCACTCGCTACTAAATATAGGAGTACAAATCTACAATATGTAACTGGTTCATCTTATTGAGTTGGTTGTTGTTCACCTTATAGAATATTGTGTATACAAATTTATTTGTTCACCTTACCGAACTCTTCTTCTTATGGGGTGTTTACCTTATCGCGACTCTACTGTATTTGTATATTCGGCAAAGAATTTTAATATATTTTACTAAATGCCTGGCTGAGATTAGGCAATACACGTCATTAAGTGCACTGTTGACCACTGTTGTCTTATACTTGGACATTTTGGATTTACATTTTAAAGTAACCACCACACGACTTTATGTACCAAATTTGGTATACCAACATTGTTCCAAATTAATTTTTAGATACTTTTATATAAATATATATAATTATACTTTTATAAAAATAATTTTTTTTGAATTCTTTTTAGACAAAAATTATTCCAACTCCACCTCTAAGTACTTTTATACCCTTAATGTCTATAGAATGCATAATTTGCGAGATATTTGCAAAAAGAAAACTATTTTTATATAAGGGTAAATGACCTACTTCGGTAGGAATTTTGAAAAACTTCTTTATAAAATTGTTATCAAATTTACTGTTGAGTATATATATATTCTTTAAAAACTTGTTTAAACTCAGTCACTGAATATCTAATCGGTTTTTTGAGAAAGAGATTTTTGGAAATTTGAAGTTTGGCATTGATGAGTTTAGCCGTTTGGTCGCTATCGTGGTCACCCACTGAGACATGTTTGCAAAAAAAAGCTTTTTTGGTGTCAGGGGACGTCAAAACATGGGCATCTGCAAAAATCTCGAGATGATAGACATAAATAATTGTCGTCTTGCGAGTGAAATATCTGAAGAAAATGTCTATCCGAGATAGATAATGATTTACCATGACCTTTTTGAAAGTGAATATGTAATTCGCCCGTATGTAGTATGAAGAGATGTAGGCAACAAAAGCAATTTACTCCAATGCGTCTGTTATTATTACTAATTTAAATATACCAAGGCAGATGTAATTAAACTTATGCACAGTGGTGTATACACATCCATGTAGCTACGTTACATTGCAGGAACACAGGAATCAAATGAGACAAATGAGTAATATATGTAAGGTAATGCGACCCCAGCGCTGCTTGCGTTCCATGACTCAGTGTTTATTACTCAACTTCATATTAAATTTACATCTCGCGTGTCTGGTAATGTTTGTTGTTTGTCGTTGATAGTACTTTTTGGCGTCGTTGGTTGTCCCTTGGCTTCTGGATGCTGCGGGACATCAAACCACAGATTGACCGTAACGTTATTTAGCACGCAAAACGCGCAGAATTAAAATCTATGTGGAAACTTTACAAAATCTTGTATGAGAGGCATTCATAGATAATTTTACCAAAATGACATACAGTTTTGGGAAATCAACAAAAATGAGGTGTGGCCACCACACGACTTTCTTATACGTATGAGCGTTTCAAACTATACAATTTTAGGAATTTTTTTATACAAAACTTATTCAAAATCCTATTCTAAGTACTTTCATTCTCTTAATAAATCGCTATAGAATGAATACTTTGCAAGATATTCGAAAAAAAGTGCTACTCGCTAAGAGTAAAAGTGCCACTTCCGGTCCGAATTTTGAAATTTCATGTACACAAAAATATTGCAAATTCAACTCTAAATACTTTTGTACTCTTAATAAATATATATAGAATGCATAATTTACGACATATCTGCAAAAAATCGATATTCGGTAAGAGTAAAAGTGGTACTTCCGGTCCGAATTTTGAAATTTTTTTTATACAAAAGATATTTAAAATTATAATTTAAATACTTTTATACTCGTAATGTACCTACCTAGAAAGCATAACTTGCGAGATATTCGCAAAAAACTGATTTTCGAGAAGAGTAAAAGACCTAGGTACTTCCGGTTGGAATTTCGAAAAACTTTTTTAAGATAATTTGTCTCAAATTTAATTTTGAGTACATTTCAATTCTTTATAAATTTGTTTAAACTTAGTAATTGACGAAATATTGGCAAAATTCGATTTTTTCACTGAAGTAAACTGCTGCTTCCGGTCTACCGATTTTACTGAAAAACTAATCAGATCTCAAGAGGGAGATTGTACACGTAAATACAAAATTTGGAATTGATATCTACAGCGGTTTGACCGCTATCGTGGTCACACACAGACAGACACACACACACACACAGACATTTTTTAAAAACCACTTTTTCGGTATCAGGGGACTTCAAAACGTGGACATCTGCAAAAATCTCGAGGTCGAAAATTTTCATCATCACAATACTTCCTTATACTACATATAAGAAAGTAAAAGTGCTCCTCGCTAAGAGTAAAAGTGCTACTTCCGGCCCGAATTTTGAAATTTCATATATGCAAAAAATATTGCAAATCCAGTTTTAAATACTTTTGTACTCTTGATAAATTTATATAGAATGCATAACTTACGACATATTTGCAAAAAATTGCTATTCGATAAGAGTAAAAGTGGTACTTCCGGTCTGAATCTTGAAATTTTTTTTATACAAAAGATGTTGAAAATTATGTTTTAAATACTTTTATACCCGTAACGTACTTGTCTAAAAAGCATGACTTGCGAAATATTCGCAAAAAACTGATTTTCGATAAGAGTAAAAGACCTACTTCCGGTAGGAATTTCGGAAAACTCTTTAGATAAAATTATTCTCAATTTTAATTTTAAGTGTATATGAATTCTTTATAAATTTGTTTAAACTTAGTAGTTGACGAAATATTGGCAAAATTTGTTTTTTTCGCTGAAGTAAACTGCTACTTCCGGTCTACCGATTTTACTAAAAAACTAATCAGATCTCAAGAGGGAGATTATACACGTAAATACAAAATTTGGAATTGATATGTACAACGGTTTGACCGCTATCGTGGTCACACACACACAGACACACAGACACACACAGAGAGAGAGAGAGAGAGAGAGAGAGAGAGAGAGAGAGAGAGAGAGAGAGAGAGAGAGAGAGACATTTTTTAAAAACCACTTTTTCGGTATCAGGGGACTTCAAAACGTGGACATCTGCAAAAATCTCGAGGTCGAAAATTTTCATCATCACAATACTTCCTTATACTACGTATAAGAAAGTAATAGAGCTTTGGTTGATTTGTAGTGTAATTTATTTAATTTCAGTGACATTAATTATACTTGCACCTATGTGACAGCTCTAACAATGAAAATGAGGTGTGGGCACCACACGAGTTTCTTATACGTATGTCAAAGTAAGTTTTAAATTCTGTATCTTCTTAATAAAAGGAACCTGTAAGTAAAAGTGTTACTTCCGGTCGAATTTTGAAAATGTTTTTATACAAAAATTATTCAAAATCCACGCTACATAATCCAGTACTATTATACTTTTAATAAATCTCTACAAAATGCATAATTTGCCAACATTTTGCAAAAGCTTCTATTTGATAAAAGTGTTACTTCCGGTCCGAATATCGATTTTTTTTAACGGAGAACCTTAAATTGAAATAAAACACAGAACAATGTTTTTAATATCCATGAAGCGGGCTTTATTTAAAAGAAAATTTTATGGCATTAATGTTTAAATATAATTTCGGACAAGTGGCCGCAACGGCTGGCGCGTACATGGCGTAGTTTGGAGGTTCAATTATCACAGACTCCTCGCAGGCTGTATTTCGGCAGTAACGCGTCGATGTTGGCTTCCAAGTGTTCAATTGTTTCTGGTTTATCGGTGTAGACATACGTCTTTACATATATCCAGAGAAAATAATCTAATGTTGCCAAATCGCACAAATAATATGGCCGTTAACAGGTCCATTTCGTGAAATTAAACTTTCGTCAAATGTTTCTTGGAGGCCCGAGAAAGTTAGTAACCATGTTCCTTTACCAAGTACACAAGTTTAATTATTGAGCACGATGGCGAATTGACACATTTGGATCATCATCACCACTACGCTGCACACCACAAAGAGATTGGAATATACTAGAGGAAGTATCAGGCTGCAATGTTTGGCCGCAACAACTGCAGGTGGGGTAAGGGAATCGATACATTGCCAAGCGATTATAGTACTTAAGGAAATCCGACGGCGTGCTGTCATTGGTTGAAGTGTCGTGCTCGTACTTGATTCGTATGATTTCGTTAAATTCTACACGAATTTGTTTTAAAAGTGTTTGTGCCTTGTGATATGTAAGCACGCGAATTAAGCACTTGTAATGTGAAATACATAGTAAAAATGGTGCGATTGTGCTATTTACAAACTGCAGTCAAGCTTCTGCTAGTACATTCCACTGATCTGTAAACATTGTCAAACACATTTCACACGAGGTTTTTCCAAGCTATTGCGTCGTCTATCCCCACTTTACGGTATATCTACCTGTCCTAGCGAAGACGAAAATCTATCGGAATCGGTCGGCTATTCCGGACTTAAGTCAGAGTGACAGTTTGTAATTAAAAAGAAATGTCATATATACCTATAATATTCGAGTGTTTAATAATATAAGTTATTGGCAAGCGTAAATTGGCTTATTATAAATTTCTTTATCTATGACAGAATCTGTGAATAAAACCGAAGCGCTGTGACAGAACCGAATAATGTCTACCTCCACCTACTCACACCTTCTTGCGTCTACCCGTTCCGCGAGTAATATAAGTTGCATAAGGTTCTATTTGTTAGTAAACGCCCCTCTTAAATGCAAAATGAAGGACCCTATAATGAACTAGTTTATAAATTATATTTGTAAGTTGCATGTACAATTAATTATGCAAGTAGTTCTTTTAGTGATCCAACTAGGTATAACAATTTCTAGAAAAGTACTTTTTATATGTTAAAAGCCGTTCATACCCACGAGGCAAAATCACTATATGCTCACTTGTTCTACATTAGCAAATACGTATTTTCATCCTTCTCAAAAATTGTGATTTGGCAAGTGGGTAATCACCGGTCTATGCTTTTAAATCCCTAGTAGCAAAATCACTATATGCACACTTGTCCTACATTAGCAAATATATGTTTCATCCTTTTCTAAAATTGTGATTTTGTTGGTTGGGATATGGTATGCCTGTGACTGACCAATATTGAGAGATATGTTGTTCCATAAATACCTTCTCGGAACTATTTGACAATGCTTTTCACGTATTTCAAAAGTTACATTACAAGTTAAAAGCAAAATTGTATTATATTGTATATTTATTACTAGACACAAAAGTGATGAGCGCCTTGGCAAATGAATGTTTACGAATTACCTCTAGTTAAATATATTTTAAACTAGATATGAAATTCATTAACTGAAACATTGTTTACACATTTTTATTTTGAAATAAAATCCCGAAATGTATGGTAGATCTACATAGTGGTATAATGGATACTATAAGACATGTTTAATAATTCGTGATAACAGATGTAATGTGAAATGTAATTTTTAATTTATCACAAATTTAGAATATCAAATTATTTCTTAAAAATTGTTTTCTTAGGCTCTATTGAAAATTATTCATTTTCATAAGTAGTGATTTATATTTGAATTTTGTTGTGTTGATATAGTGGGAATCTTTTTCACTCGTAATTTATTTACAAAGTTATAACAGTTGTTTAAAAATTCTAATTAAATTTTACAAGTATATTTATAATATTTGTAAATAATCAATTTATGTACTAAATTTAACAATTCAATCTAGCTAACCGTATATTTATTCCTTTGTAACTAACTATACCTAAATGCAGGTAACTGAATTGATAAAAAGCTTCGTATTATAAGTACTGGATTCGCGACGTCAGATGGCGTGTTGGTTCTATAATCCAACCATTTTAAAATAGAGTATGTAACTTCATTATTTTTCCATAAAACAATGAATTATTTAATTAGGTACTATTATTTTATGCTCTTATATTAATGTCGTTTTCTTAGGTCACGAAATAAGTAAGTCAAACCTGTAATTGCGTACCTATTTTTTAAATAGTAATTGTATTGCAGTAATTTAATGATGTTCTTGTTTATAACAAAATTATTTCACAGATTCATTACGTAGATAAGTAAACAATTAGCCAAGTGTTCTATATATTTTTTAATGTTATATAATTTGATATTCATCATGTCAGCGTTGCATTAGCTTTAAGTGCCTCTGCTTGTTATTGTAATTTTTAAAATAAGTTCCTTGAATTCATTTCTTATACTTATTTCATTAAATTCATCATTCCTGTTGTTAAAATTATTATTTTTTAATAGAATTAAACTGTAAAACACTTATTTCCTAACTCCTTGATTTTCTTTGAGTTAAATGTTGAGGTTAGGTGCATTTTAAGTAGAACACAACACAACAATAAACAAGAATCTATTATTATCTCGCATTTGCTAGATTTTCGGTGTATACCAATGCAGGCGTTTTTAATTGGAAACACATATTTTTATGTACAGGCGTGTTTTATATACGGACATGTGTTTAATATCGCGAAAAAAATAACTTCTTAAATGTGCTACTGTTTGTTTTTTCGTGTACCCGTTCTGTGGCAGGTGATCTTGCAAATGATGAAATGGGAACGATCGTGTCAAACTTTCTGGATGTTCGTGGTATGTTTTTAGTTATGTTGAATTCCAATAATACGACTTTATTGCACATGGACGTATAAAAACATGTTTCGGTGACAAAATACCTGTTGAATGCTTACTTATGTAGATATGTGTAATACGTGCCTTATCGATATCTCTGTTTATGCCTGAATTTTCGGTGATCCATTTATAACAGATGAAAATAGTGTGTCTAATGGGTAGGCACTAGAAAATAATTCAAATATTTAGAACTACCTAAGTACTTGTTTATTTTAAATTTGTGCGTAATTTACTTTAATTGCTTATCTTCCACTTACTTTTTATCTTACTGAATTCATAACAAATTGCTATCATTCATTTGTATAAGTAATTATCTTTGTTTGTTTATTAAGTTTTATAAATAAAAACGACCATGAAATAACCTGACAAATTTGTCAAATTATGTGTGATTTATTAATAATTTAATGAGAATATCTGACAATTTATAAAAGTAATTATGTAGGTACTAGCATTGTAATGTTTATGTGTTGTAGAGCTAGGTACCTAATTATTATGGTGATGTACGGTAAATGTTAAAATTGATGATCCCTGGCGTAGATCAAAGTAAAGCTCTCCCCCCGACTGATTGCTGGTACAATAATTGTATATTCTTATTTATAGTTTGTTTGAAGATATAGTGCGACGTCATAAATAAATTTATATTTTAATGAATTTATAATTTTAATAATAAATAATAATAAATTAGCCAGCAAAATGTATTCTTGTATTTCACATAGCCTAGGTGAAATTTCATATAAATATACGTTCATATTATAATACACGTAAATTTTTACTATTTCTAATCAAATATTGACAATACGGGCCTGTAGCGTGTTTCTCATATGGATTACTTTCATTGCATACCACCTGCCATGTTCAAGCAACCTGTGGGAGCTTGCATTCGCTGTATCTTGAAACAGGCTATAATTACAAATGCCTCTACCGCGGTTCAATTATTTCACATGCAAATATATTCCTATCTCTTTGAAATATGAGTAAAAAATGCACATTTCAGTGTGGAGTAACCAACTTCTAGAAATATGCTTTGAATAAACACATTTATTATTATTGTTGTATATACAAACACAAAATTCGTTAATTCAAGACTCGAAATAGGTAAGCATCCTAACATGCATACACATACCGGGTCTTACATCGCACATTGACAGTGTCTCACAATTAAATAAGGACGCTCAAGTGTTTAGTTTAATATGAGATCTGAAACTCCTACAACCCAAATAGCCAGGATTTACTAGCACTATGTTCAGATTGCACCCATATGTATATATGTATGTAATAACCGTAGTTGTTTCCTAAATTGCTTTCCTTTTCAGTAGTATATATAAACAATTTATATTACGATAGTTTCTGCATATTCTATACTCTTCCAACATGCCTCCCAGCAACTCTATCAAGCCTAAACGAACTCTAGAGAATAACAACTCAATTCCTACTTTGGCAAAACGATAGATTTATAGAATTCGTATTTGTCAATTATAAATTAATTTGATTACGTATTGAATTTTCAAGTACACTGAGAGAAATAAAATGTTCAGTCAACCAATTTCTATAGTTGACTCAATAGTTTTCGGTGTTGAGTCAACTAGAAATTGGTTGACTGAACATTTATTTCTCTCAGTGTACGTATATAAAAATACACAATTTTGGACTTAAGTATGTATTTGCTCTTCTTGCTAATTTAATATAAGAGAGATATGTACGCTCAAATAAATTCATAAAATATATCCGATATAATAAGCAATGAATCTAATAAGTAGGGCGCGGACACGAGCGAGTCATAACTCATCGCCCATGGGCGTACTATTGAGATGTTGTATTTTTAAAGAGGTTTTAATTTTATTTATATAATTGGATAACAAGTGGCTGGTGATCTATAAAATACAAAATACCTTATTATTTGTTCATTTTCTCTTCTGCAAGACTTGTTTTCTTTGAATTAAGTGCATCCTTGTAGATAGAAAATGTCCTTTCTACATCGCAACTGGTTATATGTGCGTACTGGCAATATTCTTTTATTTCAGCGTATTTAGCATACACAATTGCCGCAATGTTATTAAATCTGGATTTCTATTAAAAACTGCGTCTAACTTTTGCCGAAGGCCACATCCGAAGTCACTTGGAATACTTTTGAAATTATTAATAGCCACATCTAATATGGTTAATCCATTTTTTAATTTGAGATTCGATTTTCAAAAAATGTGATTAGTTTAGGCAAATTTTCAAAGTGTTCCTGGAGGAATAACAACTGATTTTTTAAATTTGGGATTTGTGTTAGTTCCTTGTAATCAGAAATACTTCGAGCATCGTCATTTAAACATGTAACGAAATTTTGTAAACTATCGAAATTCTCTGCATAGAAACTATTTATGTATATGTTTTAGCAAAGCTAAGTGACGAACGTGCGATATTTTTGCATTCTGTAACGATATTTTACAAACTTTGTAATAAATTTCGGAATGACTGACAATTCATTTTCATATTAGAAAAAGTAACATAAACAACGTTCTATATCTAAATAAATGATAACTAAAAATGTACGCGTATGTTATTGAAACTAAATATCAGTAAGTATATACATATTTACATTATTTCTCTTGCGAAATATAAGGTAAATATAATAAATTTTAAAAACCCCTCAGGCTATCTACGCCGATGTAGAAAGAATTTTACTCATAAATTCCTTATTTTATGGCCATTTTTTGATCTCATTCTCGGGCTCTTCTCGAGCGTAAACAGATGTTGCAGTTCACCATATGAATTAGATAAAATTCAGTAAATATGTGTTGTTTACATTATTTCTTTACTCCATTGTAACTCCGTCGTAGTTTAACTTGGTCATGTCTGCGCCCTACTAATAATGTAATGTATGTAGGACATTACCACACAACTCATTTATTAGTTTTAATCCTTAGTTGCAAACATAGTTGTATAAATTAATATTTATTTTCAAAATTAGATTATTGAGTCATCGTTCTCTAAAAACCTAACCACATTCAAATATGTTTGACTTAAAGTCAATATCATATAATTTTTATAGTTTTTTTTTAACAAATATGTTATTTGGCTCTTTTCATTTTAACACTTACATGATTAAACAATTGAAGACCACTGTAGAAAATATCGAACGGATTTTACTTTCTTATACGTAGTATAAGGAAGTATTGTGATGATGAAAATTTTCGACCTCGAGATTTTTGCAGATGTCCACGTTTTGAGGTCCCCTGATACCAAAAAAGTGGTTTTTAAAAAATGTCTGTGTGTCTCTCTGTGTGTGTGTGTGTGTCTGTGTGTCTGTCTGTGTGTGTGTGACCACAATAGCGGTCAAACCGCTGTAGATATCAATTCCAAATTTTGTATTTACGAATATAATCTCCCTCTTGAGAACTGATTAGATTTTGACTAAAATCGGCAGACCGGAAGTAGTAGTTTACTTCAGTGCAAAAATCGAATTTTGCAAATATTTCGTCAATTACTAAGTTTAAACAAATTTATAAAGAATTCAAATGTACTCAAAATTAAATTTGAGAAAAATTCTTTTAATAAAGTTTTTCGAAATTTCTACCGGAAGTAGGTCTTTTACTCTTATCGAAAATCAGTTTTTTGCGAATATCTCGCAAGTCATGCTTTCTAGGCAGGTACATTGCGAGTATAAAAGCATTTAGAACATACTTTTAAATATCTTTTGTATAAAAAAAATTTCAAAATTCAGACCGGAAGTACCACTTTTACTCTTATCGAACAGCGATTTTTTGCAAATATGTCGTAAATTATGCATTCTATATATATTTATGAAGAGTACAAAAGTATTTAGAGTTGGATTTGGAATATTTTTTGTATAAATGAAATTTCAAAATTCGGACCGGAAGTAACACTTTCATACGTATAAGAAAGTCGTGTGGTGGCCACACCTCATTTTTTTATATATGTATTTAACTCCTGTCTTTATGTTTTTCCAATTTCTTCGCGAACGAGAGGAATAACTTCTTGCGCAAATATAGGTTGACCAAGAATATTAGAAAAGACAAGGTCCAACAAGTTTTCACGACAGTTGCATTGTACCCGATATAAGGTATAAATGAAATGTCTCTATGACGTAACATTTGTATATACTAATTGCGTTAAAACAGTTTATTCAAATGTCTTCATGTAAAGTGAAACCCACGGTATATTACGAATATAAAATTATTTAAAACTTTATTTGCTTCAACTTTTATATATATACAGGGTGAGTCAACGATCTGACAAACATTACTCTCTGATGTTTAATGAAATAAAAAATTCGCGCACTGTATTTGATAGGGCTGCTATTGCTTCACAATTTAAACATACCGTGTGGCCGCCGTTCATAGCGCGATGCATGTATTAGTAACTACTGGTCGACTATAAATGGGCGTGCCAACTTGAATTGCCACACCGACAGCGGGCGTATAAGTTATACGTATAAATGTATTCGTAGGCAAATCAAGTGAAAAGCAGTGTAATAGGTATTGCGTTCCCCTTGTAAGTAATTATTTGTAGTCGTTTGAAGCATCAGATAATCACTGATAATATGTCAGTGAAGTAACTCATCACGGCTTCATAAACAACATAAAAGAGCAAAAATAAATAATAAATAACTCCTAGACTTTAAAATAAAAAAACTTCTTAACTAAAATAATATTTTTCAACAAATATTATAATCTAAAAACTTAACTATAATAAAATACTGAAACATAAAATATTTACTTCTTAAAACAGAATTGTAATTCAATATTGCAATTAACTTGCAATTAGCTAAAAAAAAATGTTATTCTTAAGCAATAATAAAACTCGAAATAAATTAATTAGTTAAGTGTTCAAATAAACCTCCCTCTTGACCCGAACAGTAACCCAACCGATTATAAAAATTCCGACGCACATTTGTTAACATATCTGCTGTGACAGTATTAGTGACTTCAATAATTTTTGCACGAAGTTCCTCTAGGTTTGATGGCCGTTCATCACCGTATCCGTAGATCGAATTATGTAAAAAAGGCCATAAAAAGAAATCATTAGGTGCTAGATCAGGAGATCGCGCTGGCCATTTAATAGGACCCGAGTTACCGATCCATCTGTTTTCAAAAACCGCGTTTAAAAAGTTTGTTACATTACGGGTATTATGCGCTGGACAATCATCTTGCTGAAACCAAACTTCATTAATATTGAACCGCTCCCGTACTGCGGGGATAATACTATTTTCAAGTAACTCTAGATATCTATTCCTGTTTAAATTACCGTCAATAAAAAAAGGCCCAATTACATGATCCCCAATTATACCTGCCCATACGTTTAGCTTCTCTGGATACTGCGTTCGCGTTGGTATATTTATACTTAAGTTTGATATTTGTTTAATAAAGTATGTATTTGTTATTTACCTAGTTATGACGCCTTTTAATTATTGTGAAACAATACCAATCAAACCGGTAGGTTAAAAAATGTTAGCCTTTAAAAAATGAATTGCAAGAAACTAGTGTTTGAAATTGAAAATCTTAAATTAGTAGTGTAGTTTTTTAGTAATAATAGTAAATAAGGTATCTGTTTGAAGTAATAATAACATTGTCAAAGCCTATTTTTGAAAAATAAATTGCAAGAAATTAATGTTTAATTGAAAGTCCTAAATTACTAAAAAAACTATAAGAGATAAGTATAGGAAACCTTAATGCAGTTTTGAAAAGAATTAAAATTAGAATCTAAATATGGTAATAAATACAGGGGGCTCAATTTAAAATAAGAAAGTTATTTGTCTTTAATATTAATCAAAACAAAAATGTTGTTTTTAATCACCCTGTATAATTTTTAGATAACAACTTTAACTTATCTTAAAGTCTGATGCTTTGAGTAAGCAATAAATACAATTTAAAAAATTCGCTGAAATATGTAAGACAGAAATGTCTCTTAAATTTTGATCTACGTTTTCAAAAATAGTTAAATATCTCGAAAATAGGTTGAGTTAGGTATAGGGTATAACTGTAAGTGGCCTTCATTTAGCCTTTAGTATCAAAATATGCCATGATATACAAGATGTTCCATTTAAATTTTCATAACTTTGGTGCCCAACATTTTATTGAATCACTCTGTATATTTCAAAATAATTTTAACACATGCCCCTGATAAACCCACACAACTCTTGATAAAGAAATTGTAAAATATTTTGCCACTTTTCGTATATAAACCGACGGAAATGTGGTGCGCCACCCTGTATATATACTAGAATTGTTCTAAAATTAAAATTGGAAAGCATGCGGTTCTCGTTTTACTTTCTTATACGTAGTATAAAGAAGTATTGTGATGATGAAAACTTTCGACGTCGAGATTTTTGCAGATGTCCACGTTTTGAAGTTCCCTGATACCGAAAAAGTGGTTTTTAAAACATGTCTGTGTGTCTGTCTCTGTGTGTGTGACCACGATAGCGGCCAAACCGCTGTAGATATCAATTCCAAATTTTGTATTTACGTGTATAATCTCCCTCTTGAGATCTGATTATTTTTTCAGTAAAATCGGTAGACCGGAAGTAGCAGTTTACTTCAGCGAAAAATTCGAATTTTGCGAATATTTCGTCAACTACTAAGTTTAAACAAATTTATAAAGAATTCATATATACTTAAAATTAAAATTGAGAATAATTTTATTTAAAAAGTTTTTCGAAATTCCTACCGGAAATAGGTCTTTTACTCTTATCGAAAATCAGTTTTTTGCGAATATTTCGCAAGTCATGCTTTGTAGACAAGTACGTTACGGGTATAAAAGTATTTAAAACATAATTTTCAATATCTTTTGTATAAAAAAAATTTCAAAATTCAGACCGGAAGTACCACTTTTACTCTTATCGAATAGCGATTTTTTGCAAATATGTCGTAAGTTATGCATTCTATATATATTTATCAAGAGTACAAAAGTATTTAGAACTGGATTTGCAATATTTTTTGTATATATGAAATTTCAAAATTCGGACCGGAAGTACCACTTTTACTCTTAGCGAGGAGCACTTTTACTTTCTTATACGTAGTATAAGGAAGTATTGTGATGACGAAAATTTTTGACCTCGAGATTTTTTCAGGTGTCCACGTTTTGAAGTTCCCTGATACCAAAAAAGTGGTTTTTAAAAAATGTCTGTCTGTCTGTGTGTCTGCCTGTGACCACGATAGCGGTCAAACCGCCGTAGATATCTATTCCAAATTTTGTATTTACGTGTGTAATCTCCCTCTTGAGATCTGATTAGTTTTTCAGTAAAATCGGTAGACGGGAAGTAGCAGTTTACTTCAGTGAAAAAATCGAATTTTGCCAATATTTCGTCAAATACTAAGTTCAAACAAATTTATAAAGAATTCATATGTACTTAAAATTAAAATTGAGAACAATTTTATTTAAAAAGATTTTCGAAATTCCTACCGGAAGTAGGTCTTTTACTCTTATCAAAAATCGGTTTATTGCGAATATTTCGCAAGTCAAGCGTTTTAGAAAGGTACGTTACGGGTATAAAAGTATTTAAAACATACTTTCCAATAACTTTTGTATAAAAAAAATTTCAAAATTCGGACCGGAAGTAACAGTTTTACTCTTACCGAATAGCGATCTTTTGTAAATATGTCGTAAATTATGCATTCTATATATATTTATCAAGAGTACAAAAGTATTTAGAACTGGATTTGCGATATTTTTTGTATACATTAAATTTCAAAATTCGGACTGGAAGTAGCACTTTTACTCTTAGCGAGTAGCACTTTTTTTTTCGAATATCTTGCAAAGTATGCATTCTATAGAGATTTATTAAAAGAATGAAAGTACTTAGAATAGGATTTTGAATAAGTTTTGTATAAAAAGATTCTTAAAATTGTATAGTTTGAAACGCTCATACGTATAAGAAAGTCGTGTGGTGGCCACACCTCATTTTTTACTTTCTTATACGTAGTATAAGGAAGTATTGTGATGATGAAAATGTTCGACCTCGAGATTTTTGCCGATGTCCACGTTTTGAAGTCCCCTGATACCGAAAAAGTGGTTTTTAAAAAATGTCTGTGTGTGTGTGTGTGTGTGTGCCTGTCTGTCTGTGTGTCTGTGTGTGACCACGATAGCGGTCAATCCGCTGTAGATATCAATTCCAAATTTTGTATTTACGTGTATAATCTCCCTCTTGAGATCTGATTAGTTATTCAGTAAAATCGGTAGACCGGAAGTAGCAGTTTACTTCAGTGAAAAAATCGACTTTTGCCAATATTTTGTCAATTACTAAGTTTAAACAAATTTATAAAGAATTGAAATGTACTCAAAATTAAATTTGAGACAAATTATCTTAAAAAAGTTTTTCGAAATTCCAACCGGAAGTAGGTCTCTTACTCTTATCGAAAATCAGTTTTTTGCGAATATCTCGCAAGTCATGCTTTCTAGGCAGGTACATTACGAGTGTAAAAGTATTTATATTATAATTTTAAATATCTTTTGTATAAAAAAAATTTCAAAATTCGGACCGGAAGTACCACTTTTACTCTTACCGAATACCGATTTTTTGCAGATATGTCGTAAATTATGCATTCTATATATATTTATTAAGAGTACAAAAGTATTTAGAGTTGAATTTGCTATTTTTTTTGTTTACATGAGATTTCAAAATTCGGACCGGAAGTGGCACTTTTACTCTTAGCGAGTAGCACTTTTTTTCGAATATCTTGCAAAGTATACATTCTATAGCGATTTATTAAGAGAATGAAAGTACTTAGAATAGGATTTTGAATAAGTTTTGTATAAAAAAATTCTTAAAATTGTATAGTTTGAAACGCTCATACGTATAAGAAAGTCGTGTGGTGGCCACACCTCATTTTTTGATAATATCTTGCAAAGTATGCATTCTATAGCGATTTATTAAGCGAATGAAAGTACCTAGAATAGGATTTTGAATAAGTTTTGTATAAAAAAATTCTTAAAATTGTATAGTTTGAAACGTTCATGCGTATAAGAAAGTCGTGTGGTGGCCACACCTCATTTTTTAAAAAATGTCTGTGTGTCTGTGTGTCTGGCTGTCTCTGTGTGTGTGACCACGATAGCGGCCAAACCGCTGTAGATATCAATTCCAAATTTTGTATTTACGTGTATAATCTCCCTCTTGAGATCTGATTAGTTTTTCTGTAAAATCGGTAGACCGGAAGTAGCAGTTTACTTCAGCGAAAAAATCAAATTTTGCGAATATTTCGTCAACTACTAAGTTTAAACAAATTTATAAAGAATTCATATATACTTAAAATTAAAATTGAGAATAATTTTATTTAAAAAGTTTTTCGAAATTCCTACCGGAAGTAGGTCTTTTACTCTTATCGAAAATCAGTTTTTTGCGAATATTTCGCAAGTCATGCTTTTTAGACAAGTACGTTACGGGTATAAAAGTATTTAAAACATAATTTTCAATATCTTTTGTAAAAAAAAATTTCAAAATTCAGACCGGAAGTACCACTTTTACTCTTATCGAATAGCGATTTTTTGCAAATATGTCGTAAGTTATGCATTCTATATATATTTATCAAGAGTACAAAAGTATTTAGAACTGGATTTGCAATATTTTTTGTATATGTGAAATTTCAAAATTCGGACCGGAAGTAGCACTTTTACTCTTAGCGAGGAGCACTTTTTTGATAATATCTTGCAAAGTATGCATTCTATAGCGATTTATTAAGCGAATGAAAGTACCTATACTCCATTCAGTCTAAGAATAAAGCATTGGGAAAGATAGGGCTTAAAATAAACGTTTGTGATTGGTTGAAATCGAGTGTGCATTTACACCGGCAAAATAATCGCATTTAGCTCGTTCTGTCAAAAATTTGTTTACTGACAGTTTTGTTCAAAGATTTTGTCGATTTCCGTATTTTACATAGTTATTTGTTGTTAATATTCTTAAAAAATAGTTCTTCTTAGAACTCGCAAGTGAAATATTCATTTGTTAAGGTATTTTATCAATTTCGTTAACTTTCTTTTCGTAATCGCTAATATTCTATAGTATGGCGGAAGCAGTTTTACCAGGTCCTTCAAAAAATCGTAAAGGGAAACACACAAGATCTGGACAACGGCAAATGGCTTATAATGTGTACATTAAGCATAAAGACAATATGTCTAAAACAGCTGCAGTCAATCAAACAGCAGAGGAAGTGGGTATTAATAGGAATACAATGTACTGCATTATTAAAGAAATGGAATTATATGGAGTTCCAATTTCTCCTCCAAGAAAAAGAAATTATCGTCATACTTACAATAAATTGGATGAAGCACAAAAAAGTACAATTTGACGACATGTGCATTCCTTTTTCTTGAGGAATGAGTTACCAACTTGTTCAAAAATTTACGTAAATGTCAAAATATAATGATATCAGATATGTATATCCCTGCTATCCATCTGACAGTAAACATATGTTTTACTTGTTTTCAAAATACAAAGTTCATCGTGTGTAAACTGTGCTCATATTGTAGCGCCATCTACTCCATTCTTAGACTGAATGGAGTATAGAATAGGATTTTGAATAAGTTTTGTATAAAAAAATTCTTAAAATTGTATAGTTTGAAACGCTCTTACGTATAAGAAAGTCGTGTGGTGGCTACACCTCATTTTTTTCATTTCCTTCATTTGTACCTTGTCGTACCTAATTTGTGCAGTTCTAGTACCAGTTTCAGTTATTTATAACATAATAATGTTAATTAATTTCGTATTGTATATATTAAAATTATAATCATAGTTTCATCTGTCCAGAGTTTTGTTTTCTTTTATTTCCGGTGTTATCTGCAAGCATCACTCGAGTGATTCTTGTATCTTCATAACCAACTTTCCATTTCTTCAGTTGCTTGTGTCTTTCATTTATACTGCCGTCTGCTAAAATTAAGAATAGTGTTCGCAATACTTCCTTGTTTCACCCCTACTTGACTAGTAATTCTAACGAGAAAATATAAAATACAATTGCAATAATCTTTCTTGTTGTACATATACAATAATAAGTAGGGATCGGCAGTCAGGGGTATACTAATTAAAATTGCGTTCTAAAGATTTTGAGTTGAGAGCTTTACTGATTAATAATCAGTAAAGCTCTGTACGCCTAACGCCTATCCCTAATACTAATATATAAATATCATTTGAGTGTATTACACTGGAATATAACCCTAGATCGGAAGCAAAACATATTTTCTGATTATGTGTTGACAGTTTCATTTTAGTTCTGCCTTATTGTTAATAGTTGGCGAGTTTCCAGCGTATGCACGGATCCAATGTTTTTTGTTGTTTGTCAGAAGCAGACAAATCGAAGGTTTTGTGTTGCCAACTTTATAGTATCGTTTAGGTATTAGAATATCTCATAGAATATTGATGTGCAGCAGTATATCTGAACATAGAATAAAACGTCTATCGATTAATGAAATTTGAATTTATTAAAAGAAATAGTTGTATTAAGTAATGACATAGATGTATACTTGATTCAGTAAGATATTGTAATCAAGTAAGTATACGTCTACCTGCATCCATGTCTTAAATAATACAAAAATTGTCAGTAGTAAAACTGAAGAATTAAAATATAGACATAGTTAAAAACATAAACACAAGTCATGGTTATTTGGCTTCTGCAATTATCGTTCATTATGTTTAGGTTTCCGGGTTGAAACTGTGTCGTTTCTACTTCTACTGATTGCTACGATTACCTGTAGCATATTGGCCTTTGTTGGCAGGGGTTTATATTATGTTTGCGGCCGGTTTCATAATCAAGTTAAAGTGACTTTGAATTTCAAAGTTAACTTTAGATCTGAATATCCATTTCATAATTTCACTTTAAGCCAAAGTCATGATTTTCCCGCTTTAACCAACTTTAATATTTGCTTTAACGACAAGTACAGTATAATCTCACAATTTACTTGCGTTGTTAAATTTTGAATCAGTTATACACTGGTATTTATTCTAATTCTATATAATTAAATGAACCCATTTATATTACGAACGGGTTCTTATTTCTCATCAGAAGATCAGGGACATCTAGTCGGTAAGACGACGCAAAGTTTATAGAAATAGGGAGAACTGTTTGAATAAATTTAATAAAAATATTTTTTTTGATAGATCCAAATTAACAAAAGATGCAGTCGCTTTTCTATTGGAAAAATCGAACTTTTAATTTCACTTCCTACAAATCGGTAGGTATTATCATGAAATTATTGTCATCACTACTAATAAATGGTATATTTTAGTGGAGGATGCATACAACCACTGACACAGTTATTGTTGACATTACGGTTTTATGCCACTGGCAGTATGATTATTGCAGTTGGAGATTTTGTGGGAGTATCCAAGGGCTCATCTTGTAGGATAATCAAACGGGTATCCAAGGCTATATGCTCATTACTTCCAGATTATATCTATATGTCTCCCCACAATGTCGAAATTGGTAGAATTACTGAAAACTTTTACCATATTGCAAGATTTCCTCGAGTGATTGGTGCTATTGATTGTACCCTAATAAGAATCTAGTCTCCAGGAGGTCAGGATGCAGGTTATTATATTATAGGATGGTTATTTTGCATTGAATGTGCAAACTGTACCTGATTCTGACTTAAACATTAGAAACATCATTGTAAGATGGCCGGGATCTTGTCACGACCAAACAGTTTTTAATAACTCTAATATTAAGAGAGATTTTGCTGCTGAGAGATATGGTCGAAATTTATTATTAGGGGATAGTGGTCATAGACTCGAACCCTACCTTATGACACCACTACTTCATACAAACACACCAGCAGAAAATTTATATAATAAAGTTTTAGTGAGATCCCGTAATGTTGTGGAACGGCAATATGGTATGTGGAAACGGAGGTTCCCTATTTTAAGTTTGGGAATACGATTGCAGTTACAATCGGCACGAATGTAAACTTTTCTTTTTCTACTTCCTGCACGAACAACAATTCTCCCTCCTTGCTAAAATTAGCTCCTCTATTCTTCTTTTTTCCTTTTTCTGTCTTATCACACATTTTGAACAATATATTTAAAAATACCACAAAAATGTCAAGCATAAAGAACACTACATGAAATTAATTTCAGCTAAAGTGACATCCCAATACCATTATGAAACGCATTTACTTTAAGGTCACCTTGAAGTGAGTTTTAACTCAAAGTGGACTTTGGTTAAAGGACTTTGACATATGTATTATGAAACCGGGCGATAGTGTTACAGATGTATGGACCGTGTATGTTAAGGTTCAGTTAAGTTTGGAGTGGAACTTCCGGCATTGATGGAGATAGTATACTTTGTCTTGATTCAAGTTGTTGGGACATTGCCCGATTTCGATAGATTATCAGTGTTTTCAACTGTAGTAACAACGAACATAAATTAGAAGCATTTATGACCAACATTAATACAAATAACAAAAATCTTAATGAAGAGACATCATATCTTTCCAACGTCGTTGTCTTCCGGAAATTCTTTATTATTTTCTTCATGTATTTAATGAAGCTTTGAAAGTTCAATTCTCGTATATTTTTGGGACTGTGATTTAGTGATATTAACACGGAATATTGTGCGTCATGGAAATACGCATGTCATGATAATCGCGGGCGTTGAATTCATTTTGCTAATATTCGGCATGGTGACATTCAATATGTTCAGTGACTGGTAGTATTTATTAACATATTCGTTTCAAATATATGAGAAGAAATATAATATTTTAACACTAAATGTAGTAAATTTTGTTACAAGAAAATATAAATACACCGCCTTCAGACCCGAAAGGCAGACCATATTATTTACATGTAGCGAAATATATTAGGAAGAAGGAAGGAAATCGGAAGGTAGTTCTTGCCGGTATTTGTTGATCTAAAAGTAGCCTTCTATTCAATAGAAAGGAAATAATAATAATCTGGAAATGTCTCGAAAATGCGAAAACCCGAGGCAAACCAACACAAGTAGTAAAAAGCATATATTAAAATGTAGTAGAAATAATTCAACTAGAAGAAGAAAGATGGAAATGCTTGGATTGAAAAAAAGGGGTTAACAAGGGGATAGCTCACTCCGTTGCTATTTATTATAGAAATGAATGAGAAAAACGAGAAAGGAATAGTAAGGAATAGTTATTGGATACTACAATCAGTAAAAGTAAAAGCACTGATGTATGTGGTTGATATTACATTGCTTGCGGCGTTGGAAGAAAAATACTGAACTTAATGAACATATAGACAAAGTAAATAGAACTGAAAATGGAAATAAACAAGGAAAATATGAAGAGAATGATAAATAGAATGGAAGACAGCAGTGCAAGGATAAATTGCAAAGGAGTTGAATTAGAAGTAGTGATAGTGAGTCATGAAATAAATCTGAGAGTAATTAACACTATCGTTTTGCCGACTATAGTATGTATATACTCACCTGAGAAAAAGCACCGGAAGAAAAACGATGCGGCATTAGATACGAAACAAAATGAATGCAACAGACATGCAGGAGAAAGAAAGAAGACTATGTAGGAGATGAAAATAATGACAGAAAATCGAAAGTTATGGAAAGAATGGATGAAGGAAGGCCCAGAAAACTAGCCCAACGCTAACGCCCGAAAAGGCAAATCGAAGTGGAGAAAGAAGAAGAAGTTGCCAGGACCATTTCTTTTGCTCTAGGATTCTATACCCAATTACTGCATTTAGGACCTCTGTTTGTTATTTAGTCCGTTTTACTATCTTATACAAATCCGGTACAAACAGCATTGGGCTCAGACTGTCGCCCTGTTTTATTCCTTAAACTGTTTTGAGTTTTTCTTGCATCTGTATAGGCCTCTACCGTTTCATATGTGCTCCTGATTGATTTTTCCAAACTGGTTGATATTTTTAATTTCTCGTCTTTTTTTCACACCTGTTTTATTCCCTTTGTCTGTTGGATGCTGTTTTAGGTCACTAAATATCAGGTAAACTTCTTCTTTTGTTCGATTAGGTGCCTTACTATAAATATATTATCACAGGTTTGTCTTTCCATTCTAAGATCTACCTGATTACCTCTAATTTTCCTTCCAGGTATTCCCTTCATCTTCTTTCCAATATTCTTGTGTATAACTTGTAATTAGTTTGTATTAAACTTATTGCCCTGTAGATTTTGCAATGTGTTTGCAAGACAATAATAACAACTACAAGAACCAATAACGAATCAAGAGAGAGTACATGAAGCAAGAAATATAATAAAGAGAAATATGGATAGCTCCCGCAAAAATGGACGTAACAGATGGCAGATACAGGGGTAAGAAAGGCGTAGACGATAGAGGAGATGGAAATAATGAGACAAAATAGAAATAGATGGAAAGAACGGACGTAGAAAGACTCAGGAAACTGGCATAAATCCGACGTCCGATAGAGCAAATGGGAGGGAAAAAAGTAGTGGAAAATGTAATTCACACAAACAATAGTTACAAATATTTCTTTTCTACAACAGCTTTCTTACATTTGTTAAAATTGTAGTAATTCATATTATTAAGAATTTTACTATAAAGTAATAATAGTACAATATGATGTCCAATTTTTTTAATCTAGTGTTTTAATTTACTTTTTTCTTCTTTTCTTATTGAGAAACACTTTCCATAACACTATGACTAATAATTGAATATCTGACACATATTTCTATTCTCTTCATAATTTTTAGAATTCTTGTCTTTAGTTTGTTCAAATAATAGGAAAAGTAATATTTAACAAGATTTCTTTTGTATTTACAAAAAATTGATTTATTTTATGGAATAAAGTACTTTTCTTTTCATAGTTAGTTTTTGGAGATAAATCCAAATTAGTTTATACCTTGAAAAATTTCCAACAATAATCAGGAATGACTTGCATTTTCTATTTATTCGGGATAAATCAATTATATGAAAGCAAAAACCTCCACGAATATTATCTATAAACTTGTTTGTCTGGAACTTTTGCAAAAGTTGTCAGGCATATCATAAATTATTTCAGTATTTTCTTACACTAATATTATATCCTGATTATGCAATTAAAGTATCTAATTTATTAATTAGTTGATTGTTTGCATTTAATTAATGAATCAAAGTAATTTTATATATATATGTATAGTGGTAATGGTAAAGGTAGTACATAACTACTTGATCAATTTATGGTTGCAATAGTAATAATAATTATAAAAACATACGAGAGTAGTCCAAGTATGAAGAAGACAGAAAATGAGTTTATAAAGTAAATATATGGATAATAGAATGAATGCGAGTTTAACTAGAGACGTTTCACTATTTCTTCGCATTTTTAACAGGAACTTTTTAATGCTACACGAGTTTTTGCACCTCTATGTCACTCTCAAATTTATGAGGTGCTTTACGAGGTTTATTGATATTTTTCAGTTTTATCTCTATATGTAGAGTATATGCATCATTCTGAAATGACAAAATGCATTCAGTAAACTCAATACGTACAGTGTCAGAAGATCTATTTTCTGCAGATATAAAGTAACCCATAAATTCTATAAAAAATAACTACCAACATGTTCTTTATTTTATCATTAAATCTTTTTAGTGACAATTTTTTTGTTATTGTCAGTTTATTAAATGCTTTAACATCAAGGTAATGATGACTTTCTCACTAAAAGCCAGTCTGAGTTATAGAATTGCTAATACTGTTATAAAAGTGTCTCAATAAGAACTTGAAATTTAAATCACGCGCTCTTTTATTCTGTCAAATGTTAAATCAGCCGTAACTGGTAGTTGTCATAGTGATTGAGAAACTACTGATTTCTAGTAGCTTCTTAGCAGATATGGACAACTGAAGACAATATCATTTTCAAAAGTGACTCTTTCACACTTCAGCTACGAGGCGATATATGACCTTTCGATATTGCTCTTTTACCATGTGAAGATAATGCAGTTTTACAATCAGTTTTGTAATTTACATCAAGAGCGTCGACGTACTGCGTAAATGGATACCTGGAGGGGCTAGATTCGGTGACGTCAGGACAGTTGGGGCACAACCTGGAATCGTATTTTATTCAGTTTTTCTCGAAAAATTCGACTAGTGTGTGATGGCGCATTGTCCAGATGGAAGAGCACTTTATTTCGAGGCAAGCTGATCTTTTTTCGGTAATTGTAACATTCTGTTAGCCCAGAAGGGCAGCATGTATCACTTTGATAGTTTGACCTTTTGCAAGACAGTCAATAAAAAGTATCCCCTTTGAATCTCAAAATATCGTTGCAATCACGTTTCTAGCAAAAGAAAACGTCTATTGGGTGCGCCGTTCCATTCTGGCACATAGTAACAGTGCCAAGTTTCATTGACTGTAACAAACCGACTTAAACAGTCAACCGAGTTGATGTTAAGGAGCTTTAAATTCTTGTTAGAAATGTGTGTTCTATTATGTTTTTCACTTGCAATCAGTAAACGCGGCACCCATCTGATAGAGGTCTTAGATATTGTATGCCTAATGCGACACGCAAAATGTGGTATACACGTTCAGTAGACTTGGCCACAGTGTTGGCAATCTCCTCACTTTCTCGTGACTTATGTCACACTTAAGACGAGCAGCCAAGCGGAAAATTGTGACTTTCGACGGAGCATCATTGTCCAATGTTCGCTGCATATCCGATCCGTCAAAATCTCATTTGTCATACTTTTAGAAATCAGTACTCAATTGCACCACGAACAGGTATTTATCCATATTCCAACTCTCACTAATCATGTCTTCTTTAACCCATTAGTGCATAAAGTTTATCTGTGTTATTTTTGAAATAAAAAATACATAAATCTTTTATTTTTAGTCAATATAAGAAGATAAATTAACAAAAAAAATTTTTTTTTTTTTTTTTTAAGAAAAATTGTGTCCGTTTTAACGGACACTATGCATACATTTTCGATAACAAAGTTTATTCACTGAAATATAAAATTTATTTTGTGTGATATAATTTAAAACAATTCTTTGGATGGAGTGCACAGTTACATTTTTCACATATGAAATGTGCTTTTTTCCCACAAAGTTTGCATCTACGTTCGGTTTCATTGTACACTATCAGGTGGTTGCGTTCATCGTAACGTATATTATCACTTGGTGGTCGAATCAACTTTCCTCTTGATGATGGTGTCCCATATGTTGTTAGTAAATCTAAGGCGATAGACCAGTGGTTCCCAAACTTATTTTGCCTACTGCCCACTTTGAGAATAAATTATTTTTTAGCGCCCCCATTTTTTCACCTACTCAAAAACCACTATAACTTCAAATTAAATTAATTATTGTGAGCTATATTAGCGGAGATTAAACATTCATTCTAAACGAGACTTTTACTATGGGTTATAGTAAAAGTCTCGTTTAGAATGAATGAGTTAACTTGAGACCTGAGCGTAGTAGGTAGTACACAACGGCGCTCAGGTCTCAAGTTAACTTTTACGGGCTACACCTGCCAATGAGAATGATTATTGAAACGCAACTTTATAGTATTCAGACAAAGTATCTTTTATTCAAAATTCAAAATAAAACAAACATAATCGATTCTAATATAAAAACTAATGTGAAGGATGAATCTGATGCTGTTTAATAAGTTTGTTGATATCAGGTTCCAATTTACTCAAGAACAGCCGCAAGTCACCACGTTCGGTAACATGCAAACGATTTCTCTTTTTAGTAAGCAGCGTTGCTACAGCACTAAATCCACGTTCACACAAATATGACGATGGGAATGCTATCAAGAATCGTTGAATGATTGACCACAATCCAGGGTACAATTGCGGGATCGGTTTTTGTAGCCAAAATTCTTGGTAGCCATTTTTGAACTTGATTTTTATTTCCTCGTTCGTTGTCAATTCTATAAGTTCTTCTTCCAGATGTGGTGATATTGCTGTGTTGACATTTGAAAACGGATCCAACACCCAGTCTGGTATTTCCAAGTTCAAAATATCCTGGTATCGTTCGGTGAAGTCAATGTGGAGCTTTTCCAAATGTTGGCAGTAGACAAACAAGTCGTCGTTACTGCAGGATACTGATAAATTCGGAAAATTATGAAACTCACGTCTGCCCATATTCTTTTTGTGTAGAAGCAGTTTGGCTGCGAAAGCAGCAACGACATTTTTTGTTTTAATTAAATTTAGTTCATCGCCTTGCAGTTGGAGATTCATGTTGTTGAACAATTTATACAGGTCTGTCATGTAAGCTATATCATTTTTTGATGTAATGAGCTTGTTGCGCAATTCTGTATCTTTAGTTTCCAAAAACTCTATCACAGAGTCAGACAATTGCCTCTTGATAGCCAACGAACTTCGGTATGAAACAACAAACGGTTGAAATCTTCGTCATTAGTAACACAAAGCTGATGAAATAATCTATCATTCAAAGAGCAGTTACGGATTTTATTGACTGCTTTGATGACATATTGCAGTGATTGAAATAGTCGTTCACTTAAATTTCTAGCAACCAAATGTTGTCTATGAATAACGCAATGTACAGCAAGGACATCTGGAATTTTATTTTTTACGTACGCTATGAAGCCTTTATGGCACCCTGTCATAGCCGGAGCGCCATCCGTAGCAACTGATATAATATTTTTCAAGGGAATCTCTTTCTCATCACAAAACTTTTCCAATGTATTGAATATGGTTTCGCCTTTTGTATCGGTCTCTAAATTTCTAGCAAACAATAGTTCTTCACATATTTTCTCATCTTTAATAAACCTCACGTAAGACAGCAACAATGCTTCATTAGTTGGTAAAGTGGACTCATCGAGCTGAATTGAGAATTGACTAGTCCTCAGATGATTGCACAATGATTCTTCTATGTTTCCGGCCATTTCATCAATTCGTCTTTGCACAGAATTATTACTCAAACGAATTTTTCCGATAATATCTGCGGCCGGTTTATGAAGCACAGTAGTTATTACTTCCTTTATTGCTGGCAAAATTAACACTTCTCCGATGTTGTGTGGTTTGCCTTTTTGAGCAATTAACAAAGAGATGTTGTACGAAGCTCGAAGTCCGTCGTCATCTTGCTTAGCAGCCGCCGAAAAGAGTTTTGCTACACTTGGCCGAGTATTATGCTTCTTCTCTAGGTCTTGAAAATATGCTACATTCTTGTCTTTCTTATCTGGATGCATTTTATTCAAATGATCTTGAAGTCTTGAAGGCTTCATTGCTTCATTCGAAAATGTTTTTAGGCATAGAAGGCACAAAGGCGACGATGGGTTTGTAGGATTTTCAATGAATCCGAATTTAATATATTCCGCACAGTATTGCCGTCTCTTCTTTTTTACTTCCGACATTGTTTTGTTTTGAGAAATACGTAAGTATAAGTGTTGAACTTAAGTACTGCTTATCTATTACGCGCGAAACCGCAAATGAAAATAAAATAAATATTACGTTGTTTATATAGGATTGCATAAGCAGCACGCACCGACAGGAATAAGACAAACATGCATAAACTCGTTTATCTCATTCGACGCTCAATCGTACTCAACAAGTAAGAACAAGTATTCTATGAACCAGCCGATTGATACAGTTGCCTTTTTATTTGTTTGTTTGTGTCTCTTTTCGTTTCGAAACGGAGCGACCGATTGATATGTTTTTTATTTTATTTATTCAATAAAACAGGACAGATATATGAACTACTCGGAGAGAAATATCGAACCGAGTTGGTTTGAGCAATCTCTTAATTAATATTAGTTGATGTTCACAAGCTGTAGTCGAGAGTCGAGAGCTCAGTCGGTGTCTAAGAGTCCTCCTAGATTCTAGATGAAATTACAAATCGCCCCCTAAGCCTTTACACAACGCCCCCATTTTTTTTCTGGGTCTCTTACCGCCCCCCTTTAGACCTGCAGCGCCCACAAGGGGGCGTTATCGCCCACTTTGGGAACCTATGCGATAGACCTTCGAAAAATCAGGAGACTTGACGATGAATTATCTTTTGGACAAACTTTCCTCATAAGAAGCCAAGCGTTTCAAACAGAAACATCTAACAAATAGGCAAAAATAGGCCACCACCATTTTCTTTGTCTCATTCGGGTGCGATAACTAGCTACGGCTTGGTCCATTTTGTCGACTCCTCCCATCCCCTTATTATAATGCGCTATCGGTCTTGGTTGTGAAACGGCAATTTTAGCCTTACTGTCACGCGAATATCTATTACAAGTCCCTTCTTCAACTGGATCGTAATTGGTTATGCATGTAACTGTTTTATTGTCTTTCCATCTGATAAGTGATATTTTATTGTTCGTGTCTGTTTGATAATCATAACTACCCCTTGGCTTTTTATCCATTGTTTTTATATCGATTAGCGGACATTTGCTAGTTCGTGAATCTTGAATAGTCCCAGTTGCACAATATCCTTTTTCTGAGAGATGTTTCAGAAGATCGCTTGATGAAAAATAATTATCAAAAAAAATCTTGAATCCTTTATGAGGCGGAATCTTTGCTGCATTGATAAGTGAAACCACTGTATCACCTCCAATGCCAAAAACTTTGTTGTCATTATTACCTTTTCCAGTGTATATATCAAAAGACAATAAGAACCCAAAACTCGTGCAACAAGCCCAATTTTTAAAGCCGAATCTTATCGGTTTTCCTCTAATATATTGCTTTGCGAAATGTTTCCCATAGTAGGGTATCATACTTTCATCTATAGATAACTTTTCTTCACATCCACCGTGGAGCCTAAATGTTTCATTTAGGTGTGTTATTAGTGGCCTCAGCTTGAATAAACGATCTGTATTATCAAGCTTACTATTATCATTTAGGTGAAGGTTTCTTAGGATTTCTTCAAACCTATTTAGTCGTATACTATTGTGTAATATAACAGGTACGTCTGCTGCATTTGACCAATAAAGTCTTTTATTTGGATATTTGGCATATCCAGAAAACAATAGAGCCCCGAAAAAAACCTTCATTTCGTCCAATGTTACATTCAAGAGTTTATTTTTTTGACCTCCATATAAATTGGTTTGCTCTACCAAATATTGAAGGATATCATTTGTGAAAAATAATTGAAAAGATTCAAGAGGTGTTTTACATGCCTTTGCTGTCTCTGATGGAGGAACTTCTTCACAGTTTACAATCATATTGAATGATGGTTTCCTATGTAACCAGCTATAATTTGTTTTGATATTCTTTTGGTTTGTTTTTTTAGGATAGACTCTAGCATATTTTGATAACTGTTCGTCGTCACTTGAATCCCAATGGGAACACGAAGGGGTTTGCTACTGGGCCGTAGTTTCAGCAAATTTTCTTGTTTTCATTTCACATGTTGTTTTTAACATTTTTGGACCTAGACAATTGAGATCTGCAACGTGTTCGTCATCACTCAAATCTTCGTCCATATCGGTATCATTGCCATCTTCTGGCGGTATAGCATATATGTCAACTGGCGCATAAACATCATTTTCTTCGAGAGCTTGTAAAAGTTCTTCAAGAGACAATCTGAAATAACATGTACCTATGTAGTTACTAAAGAACATCTGACGCATTGTGTCCGTTATAACGGACGTGCCATAAAAACACGTATAAAAAAAGTAAGTTGCATTATTAGGCAAATAAATAAAGAACGTCAACAACGTAAAACATAAATATTTACAAATATGACATATATAATGTTACTAAACAAATTTGAGACACAATAAAATATTTATAACTTACCCGTTACCACGCTTGGTGTAAAGTGAGGGGTCCATTTTGAAGAAAATTGTACACTAATTACATATAAACAGTAATAACAGCGTACTATATTTTTTTTTAATTGAAACACACATCAAAGTAAACTATCGTACCACTGAATTTGTATAGGTTATGTTTCTAACAACGCGCATGACTCTTAAAACAGCGTCCGTTTAAACGGACATTATGCACTAATGGGTTAAGCAACTGTATTTGTCAAACTAAACATCAGAAGATATTGAAAATTTGTTCATCCTCTTATGAACGCATGGCCTAGTCTAGCAACTCCCATTCAATAAACTAAACGTAATTTGAAGTTTGTTTCCATACTGATATAAGGATACAGTGGAGAATCAATTTGGTTTAATAAATTCTTCCATCTAGAAATATCTCATTTAATTATTCAGTCATCATTAGTAGATATTTTATACTTAGAAAATGACCTTTTCGTAAAAATTGTATCCTTGACTCTTGAAAAATATTATTTTATCATTCATTTGAAGTACCTTTAAACATTTTTTATACATTATGTGAAAATTTATTTCTGTAAGTGTAAGTATATATATATGTATATATGTAAATGTTTAAATCATTAACTTTATAATGTGCATTATCTGTTGCCATTTCTAATATAATGTTATGCAAATACTTTTACTTACCGTTTCAAATAACTCCCACGATTATAATAATTATATTTACAACTATGTATTATGCGTAAGTGCTTTATTGATTAATTATTTATTAATTAGATATGCATAAATAATAGTATTGTACAATATGTTCTAAATGTCAGTTTCTCACTATCTAGGATACATTTCAGTTCCTTTCAATTAATATACCATTTACATATTACATTTTGTTTCATAATTATTACATTTTTTAAAGGCAAGAAACGAGTTTATTACGGACTCCAGCACAGAAAAGCTAAAGGACTATAATATTTTTGTAATTTGAGTCTTACACATGTAATGCGTACCCTATAAGTGCAAGTCAGAAGCAATTAGGCGTTAATCATATTTTTCCCCAAAAAAATTATCACCAGAAAATCTATTCTGAATTATTGTAGAATACGATACTCTTTTTCGTATAATCGAGGATTGTAAGTTCCAAAAAAACTACAATCAAATCAGTATTTCTGTGAATATGTAGTATGTAGCAGCTAATATACAGGCTGAGTTATCTCCGCGGTTGAGACCGATTGTGCCTTTACGAGTCAAGGTATTTCGAAGCGGTTTTTTTCCCTTGAGATAGCTGCTCTGCTCATTAGGAGCACATTTTAAAAATATCTTGTATTATACAGCGTGTTCCATAACTTGATGGCTGACCATAGTTATAGTTTTTTAAATGGAACAGCCTATATATTATTACATTTTAGTATTCCGCGTATAAATTTTAGGCAAAAAGTAATAAGACAGTACAGTCTTAAAATCTAAAGTGTTCGACTTATTCCCACTTTTCTGAAATTTTTTTATAAAATTATATTTCTCTAAATCGACTTATTAGATCAATGTTTGTAGTATTGTTCATAATAAGAGCATTTTCTTCCAGTTATTAATTGCATGTGCAGTAAACTAGATTAAAATTACATGACGTTTTTGTATAAAAATCAATTTTTTCAAATGGAACACCCCGTATATAAGGTAATTTTTGAATTGCTTATTAAATTTCACATCAAAAACATATAAGATGTTAATACTTTAAAAGTGACTATTACTGAGCTATTGTCGTTTTTTGATAAAATTTTGCCAACGTCATGCTTTTTTATTTGGATACGGTATAGTGAGCTATGATATTTGTTGCAACACTGATAATTGAATTTTTCTAAAAATTAGCTTAGAGATGTGATACGTATTGGGGGAATAACAAAAAAATGTTTACTAGCTTAAGATTTTCAGTTGTTTATAAAACTGCATTCTAAAAATATATAATATACCATACTCTCCTTTTTTTTTACTTCTATAATCTTAGGCGATATAACGCCACGATTTTTACGTTCAAATGTAAATAATTATAATTGCCGCCGACGTTGTCCTCGAAGCGATTCTCTGTTCGGAGACATAAAAAAATCGTGAACATTTACTTTATAATATGACAAAACATCGTATGTGTTATGTGAATTGTAAATCGAGTTTTAATAAATATTCCTGTAATTATGTGAGCAGCTGCGAAACTTTGAACCTGACAAAATATCATATACTATATGCTGCAAATAAATCATCTGTCAGTTTTATAATGATTGTGACAAAATGTACCATGTTTAATAATATATTAAAATACAAGTTTCGTAAGACATGATTTTTGCGCACGCGTTCAAGTTTTGAAAACTAGCCCCTAGGGGAGTTTTCTAAAGGCCAAGTGCGCAAAATTTCGCACCGAAATAGAAAAAACAATTTATTAAAATGCAAGTAGACAATAAATGCATTCCGACAAAAGAGCATATGTGTCACATGTGTCACAAAATTTGTTTGTTGACTGTTAATAGTGTCCCATTCAAAAGGAGAAGAGCTGCCACAGCCAATAAGAAACAAAAAAAATGTTGGTTATATCTGTCATTTTAACAATGGTAACAACAGGTCTAAACAAAAAATTTTGCAAAACTCTTGATATAGGCGAATGAACTATTTTTGTGGCTAAAAAGAAACAACTTGATGAACTATCTACTTTTGTCTGTGAAGATAAGAGAGGACGTAATCCTCCATACCATAAACTATCAGAAATAGATGAACAGAGAAGTAAAATTCATATTGCATGATTTCCTCGCTTAGAAGTCACTACTGATTTAAATGAACAAAACGGCAATATTTCAGTTTAGATTTGAGCATATCTAAGACGCTTGACCTTTGTAAAGACAAAAGCAACCAAGAAAATGTACCGGTGCTGTGATACTAAGTTTGGGAGCTTCAGCAAAATATTCAACACAGAATATAACCTCAGCTTTTATCATCCGAAAAAATATGCATGTAGGGTATGCGAAAACCATAAAAATGTAAAATATAAAATATCAGAAACAAGACAACCAGAAAATTTTGGAAGGTAATTTAATAAACAAAAATTTGGTTAGAGAAGACAAGTAGAACACAAAATAACAGCAAAAGAAAATCCAGCTCATAAAGCATTTACATTTGATTTACGAACAGTACTTTGCTCATCATGTGCAAATATCTCTTTTTTTTACTACACAACAAATTCTGCACCTACAATTTGACAGTGGGTGGTAAAGCAGAAAGGAAAGGCATATGTTTTATCTGGAGTGAAACACGCGAAAAAAGAGCTTCTGACGACATCGGAATAGCCGTATTTAAATTATTGCATTTTCTACAATTAACCGTACGGAAAGTAGCACTGACTAGACTCATGGGGCGGTCAAAATCGTAATAGCCTCATGGAGCTCTATTACTGAACGTTACAAGTAAATCACATTTTGAAGGAAATAACTTCAAATTTTTGGAAAAATAATACGATGTCAATGCAACGGTTACCTGCCTGTAGTTCAATTTTTATAATAGTCTACTTACGTCATTTATGACATGAAAACCGTACCAATAGAAATTTATTTAAAAACAAACTCCAGCATGTAGAATTCATAGTTGCATGTTTCTTTGTGCAATTTTGACATTAGAAGTTACTTGACAGTTTAGTTACTGCCATTATAATCTTTACAAATTTACAATAAATAACGTCTCAACGACTAATTTTGTTAATACTTTTAAGTAGGTCCTCAATTACACAATGGGTATTAGATTTTTCCTTTCATTCTTGGATGAGGGAGCGTTTTTAAGTTCCCGGAATACGGGAGAGGACAGAAAGCAAAAATGCAATATTATTTTTCTTTTTGCACGCAGCTCTTTTTTTTATTTCATAGAATAAGTAAAAATCGCTAGCAGCCAGGTCTGGACTATAGAGTGGATGATTCAAAATATCGAAGCCCACTTTATGCAGGGCAACTAGCGTAACAATACTTTTGTGGATGGGCACATTGTCGTACAGGAGCAGGTCATTTTTTGTCGATTTCTCCTTCGTTTTTCTTTACTGACCACTGTTAAATGCTCCAGGATGGAAACGTAGTATTCTCCAGTTATGGAAATGCCTTTATCTTTGCAATTAATTAACAGAAGTCCTTTTAAGATCCAAAAAAACAGTAGCCGTGAGTTTTCCGGCCATCTGTGACACCTTAAAGTTCTTGGGCTGTGCCTTCTTTATGCCACTGCATGGAGTTTTGTTTCGACTCAGGTTCATAATGATGAACCCTAGCTACCATCCTTGCCTTCATTGCAGAGGAACATTCCACACGCTGTTGTTTTTGCGACGGCGTGATCATTCTTAGCACCAATATTGCGTTGATCTTAGTCATGTCATAATGATCATGAAGAATTTTAAAAATGACTGTGTCAGATACCTCAGTCATTCCTGCGAGTTGTGTCTTCTTTAGCGTCTTCCATTATTTATTTTTCGACTTGTCTTTGTTAAGGAATGGTTACATCGATGAGCCGCCCCAGGCCGTGCGTCGTCCTCTAATGATTCCTTGCTTAAAGCAAGTATGCTGCTTAAAAACCATAGCTTTTTCCGGACAGGAATCGATAATGGGTAAGTCGATGGGATCTCTTCCAGTATGGTACGAACAGACATTTCTTGTTATGTAATGACTTTGATGACGGCGCGATACTCGATTTTATCCATATTTCATACTTACTTCCAGATTAAGTTGCCTGCTCGATGATAGCTTAAAGACTACTGACGTAGAGATGGGTAGTTCGTGAACGACCGATTCAATAAGAACGACTCTTCTCACAGAACTAAATAAACTAGTTCGCAATTTCAAAGCGAACTAGTTCTCGGCGACTACTTTTTACAAAAAGGAGTAAACTGTGTGCGACTACTGAAACCATCCTTCGGTCAGAGAAATTTAGTGCGCAAGGGTTTAAATTCATTCCTCATATACCTGTATGAAAAATATTACTAACATTGAAAATATATTTTATAAATAATAATTTTTATTTATATGACAAATACATATGTGTATAAAATAAAAATTAAAAAAAATGATTTCGTATCAATGTTATTTTCCGAAGCACTCATTTGCAGAATAAAATAAATGTTCTGTGCATTTCTAGAAACATTATTATTAACATAAAGTAATAATAATTTATTATTTCAACAAAACCCACATTTCATATTAGCGCAAGATACGTAAATAATAAAAATAACTTCAGTGGATGAATAAGTGAATGATAAATTATGATTAAGAAACATAATTTCTTCAAAATTTTCAGCACTAAACTTTACAGGAACACTCCAGGCTATGCTAGAGTTTTCCTGAAAATTTCATCAAAATCTGTTCAGCGGTTTCGGAGTCTATAGGGAACGTACAAACAGACAAACTTACATACATCCAATTTCATATACCGTATGTGTCAATTTTCATTAGGTATAGGGATTCAATGTTTACGTGCGATTTATACGTATACAAATAATACGTGGCAACGTGTGCCACCCCTACTGTCCGTCACCAATCCCGGCAATAATCGACATACAACGATTTTCTCCGATCTCCCCACCAGATTTTACATTCAATCTTTAGCTGCGAACACGTTGCGATCCAGTCTGCAATAAAAGCCGTCTTATTACTGGAACGGGAAACATCAAATGGCCGCCGCGATCTCCTGATCTAGTAGTTTATTATTATTTTCAGAATCCTTTTTTATTTACCTTATTTTTAATTTTATTAGAATTACGCTTTTGTTTGTGTCATGCAGCGTGAACGCAGCGTAATAATTCTCTGCATTTACTGAAAGGAAAAAGAAAAACAAATCCTTGCAACGCGTAAATATTATTTCTGAACGCATTACAAACACCCAAGTCAGTAGTCCAACAGTTACTGCTAACTTGAGCTTGTATCGGTCGCGCTTGCATTGGAGAGGAAAGTAGGGGTGCCATGTTGTCACGTATTGCATGAATTAATCGCCTATGGCTAATGAAAATTGACACATGCTGTATATAGATTATATTACTTGCCATAAGGCCCTAATACTTTTTTAGAGAATACACGAATAATAATATATTAACAATATTTTTTTTACAAAAATTAAAAATATTAAACTGTAAGGGAATTAAA
Organism: Amphimallon solstitiale; assembly: GCA_963170755.1. Classification (NCBI taxonomy): domain Eukaryota; kingdom Metazoa; phylum Arthropoda; class Insecta; order Coleoptera; family Scarabaeidae; genus Amphimallon; species Amphimallon solstitiale. Next base: position 103,976,974 of record OY720683.1, read on the forward strand.
GGGACCTTGTAGATTTACCGCTCTAGTCTTTGTTGTATCGTCTCATATAAACTCTCTTGTACTATAATTTATTTTTTTGCAATCTCTATAATATGGTGATTGTCGGTTGTTAGTTTAGAAATATTACTGTAAAATACTAAACTGAGTTGCCTCATTTCTAACTCTACCATGTCAAGTAGTTCGCTTGAACTAGTTCATCGATTCGAACTATTATACCCATCACTATACTGACGCGATTGTCTTAAAACATTATATTTATACTAATATTGAGTCACTGAACACGTTAAGACACGAAAGAACTGTTCTACTATCATACAACTCCTCTAGTCCGCGAACTTAAAACCGCTCTATTGTAGCAGTCTGCTGGGCAACCGATTTTACCGCCGAAACTATTCACGATGAGCTGCAACAACTGTTATTTACAAATATTACTGTAGGTATATGTTTTTAATGTATAGGAAAGTAATTATACATCAAAGATATCTACTTTAAATAACTGATTGATTGGAGAGTTACTTGTTGAAACTTCATTTTAATAATTAATAAGTAAATAACACAAAGTTTAGTTCCAAAAATATTTAATGTAGACATTACGTATGTTTCACCACACTGTGGCTTCATCAGACGATGAAAATATACAAATTCAATTTCTGTTACAATGGAACTTATAAATACAGATAATGGATGACACAATTATTGTTGTTGGGAAGGAGTATTCAATTACAGTTTTAAATTTAGTAGGAGGGAGCTATTTTGGTCCAACTGATCGTTTAATATTATACCTATTTTACTAAATTTATTTATTTCTAAACTTTCAAGTAAGTAAAGTTTTTTACTTTTTTCTTGAATATGTAAAATTTAAAATTGTTTGTTAAATTTATGATTCAATTCCAGGCAGTGGTTAGCAAAGGTCACATCTATTTTCTTATCATTGTAGCTTCTTTCATGTTCCTTCATCCTGGCTTCAAAAGTCCTCCCCGTCTGTTCGCTGTAAACTTTTTCACAATCTTCACATGTTAACTTATAAACTCCTGAGTTCAATTTTTTGTTCGTTTTGTCTTTCTTATTGTTAAGAGTTCTTAGTATGGAGGTATTAGTTTTGAAAAAGGTTGATTCGTTATTCGCTTTCTTAATAATAGTCCCTACTTTATTTGAAATGTTTCCCAAGTATGTGATAAGATTGTAACTAGAAGGTATCATTTTTGTTTTGGGGTAAATTAAGGAGAGTGTTTTAGCCACTAGTTGTTTTGTTAAAATGCCTTTTATCGTGTCTATTGAATACCCATGGGAATGTTAATTAATCTGTGAATCATAGAATCATAAGCTGATAATTTGTGTATATTTTCATCACCTGATGAAGCTACAGTGTGGTGAAACATATTGCAGCGGTTTGCATAGTCACATGGTTTATAAAATAAAATGTATAAATGTATTATTATTACACGTTGGGCATGGCCATATAATCTATGCTGTAGTCTGTATCAGCAGAATTTAATTAAATAATGACAATAATTATGCTATACCCTGCGTTAATGATACAAAACTGCATAATTTTTCATGAATGCAGAGATTGCAATTATATAATTAAAACTACTCCAATACATTTTTTTAATCTCAATCCCTGTTAACATTCACACTATTTTCGTAGGTTCTGTCAATGATTCTTTCCTTATTCGTTAGCAACATTTCTTATTTAAATTCAATTAGGATAAGGTCAATAATAAATAAGTATTTAAATTTCATAAATATTATATTCATATATTTATACATTAAACAATCAACACAATAAAAAAATTCTATTCATAACATGTGGCTGTTATGAATGTCTTTTTATTATTCCAACCATAAAAAATATATATATATAGGAAATACACATTGCTTTTATCCTTTATGTGGATTCAAGAAAAATATTATTTATGCTATCCTTAATCTTTTAATGTATTCGTAGATTTAAATAAATATTTTTTCCCCCTACGACGCTAAAATTTCCACAGAGACATTCATTCGCACGTAATGCCTTCGAAGATCTAAAATTTCGCAAAGAACAAAATACCTTGAATATAACCTTTACCAATCCCCATATGCAAACATTCACAAGTTGTACATACTACAGATTGGCTTTTGTCCATCAAGAATACTTGTATCCCTACGTATTCAAAATACTTGTAATGTTATTAAATTTTCCAACATAAATTGTTAATAGTGCACAGCAAACACCGCAAGTAAATATTTTCACAAGTTAATTTAATTTAACAAAAATAATATTTGTATTTAAGTATTAATGATGTCTAATGCTTTACTAGAAATGAATATTCACACATAGCATCTCTAGCGCACGTCGTACACCATCAATTATCTGAATCATAAATTTATTTCGAATAAAACTTACTTATAATACTGATATAAATCATCAAATTTTTGTTGGTTCATGTCTACCAATATGATAATTTTAAATATGAACTTAATCAAAGTAAGAATGAATTAATAATAATATGAAAACTAAACCTTTACTGAAATTAAAAATAAACTTAATACATTTAACTAGAATGATTTAGCGCAGTGTATTTGAACACCTGCAATCATACGCTAACAAAATTTTTTTTTTTTGCGTCCGGCAAATTCAAAAGATCGGCAGCTTCTCCTTTTCTCTCGTCATTCGCGCCTTTTTATAACCTCGGCCCTCAAAACAAAACACGACTATCCGTCTGCAGCGCCACAACTCGCACACTAATGTTTATGTTGGTGTGGCCCTGTTCATGTTTGTTTTCTTCAAGTTTTTCCCAGGTCGAAATATGCCTATACAGTTTTTGACAGTTGAAAAATGCACTGAATGTTTACACACAAATTGTTTATTATTAAAGTCCATGCACATTCGCGATTCTTTGTCTTCAGTAGGTATATCCTTCTTCTATTAACGCCATCCCTCATTATATTTGTAAATGAATTTATTGCCTCTTTCATCATTGTTTATGTACTTCCTTTTCCCATTGTTTAAAACTATCCGTATTTTCTTTTTGTAGGTATCTTTGTTGGAAATAATCGGAAATATATTAAACACAGATGGGATTCTTCTTTTTATAATCACATTACCAGGAACACGGACCTCGACAGCATCACCCCTATCTTCCAGCCATTTTCTCTCATCTTCATGTAGGTTGATCTGCACGTAACTGTCAACAACGTTAACATTATTTCTTCTTTGTAGATTCTTCAAGTCAAACAAAATTTAACCTGTTATTTGTGAAGCCCTTACTTTATGAAAACATTCCAAGGATGTATTTCTATCTTTACTTTTATTATATCGTGTCGAATAAAGAACACTTTCTTGTATATCCTTTTAAAAATGCTATTTAATATAAGTATCAGGTATTTATTGTATTGTTAAATGTGACCATAAAATGTCTAACAGATAACAATCTTTTTACAAATTTATGTACAGTGTCTATTCATTTTGAAAGATGTTTTCATGTCGAGCATGTCTAATTTCACCTTTTTCGTACAATTTTACGGCATTTAAATGACTTACTCTCTTCACTGTTCCATCTTTCAACATCTCTCTCTCTCTCTGTTATTTATTTTTAGTACATTTTTAGTTTTGAAAAGTGGTTCACTTTTAAATATATTCAATGCCACTCCCACACAATGCGAAAAGTTTGGTTCGGCCTTTTTATACTCAAACCACATCTTGTACTCATCTTTTCTATAAATATAGAATACATGAATTTATTTTTGTGTTTATTTCTATACTTTTTCATATATATTTATTTCAATCTTAAATTACTATATACCTTTCATCATAATGTTGCGCCTTAAAGGTTATGCAACTCATAATTATTTTTAGCAATTATCTTTACAACTAAAAATTTATTTTCTTATCCTAATGCTTAATTATCTAACTATTTTAAAATACTTAAACTATAAGGATCACGGCAATATGTAGTGTCTACATTAAATATTTTTGAAACTAAACTTTGTGTTATTTACTTATTAATTATATCTACTTTATTACTTTAATATTTTATTTTATTTTTATCCACCATCTTTGACATATTTTTTTCTCTTCTAAATTGCCCATAATTGTCGATTTATATCGTAGATTATATATAATGTTGCGCCATTAAATCCACTCTTGACATTATATCATTATGGACTATTTTGTCCTAATATAAAACTGATAATTGAGAACTCAACAACTGTCAAGAGAATTATTATCAAAATAATAGTAATAGTAATTACTGTAATTATCTATAATTGTATGTAAATTTCAGTGTTCTATATCTCCGAAATACGCGAACGAATAGTGTTATACAAATATTTATTTTATTATGTCTTGTTCCAAAAATGCTGCTGATAATACTACATTCACCGAACGTTTGATAAACCTGAATATCTCGTATACAAATATATTAGACTTGTATAAAGCAAGGACGTCTGTTATCTGATTAGCGAGTGATGTGGGAAGTTTTTTTTTTTTACAAATCGTGTTAACTTCTGTGTATTAACGTGATTTTATCTGTACCAGGAAAGACTGATTTCTGTAACTAAAAATATGGATGATGTGGAAATTCAGAGAGAAGAAGGTAGGACAATTTAGACGATTAACGCCTGATAATATAGAAATAAATATTCCTTTATGTAGATATTATTTGAAAAGTTATTATTCCGTACAATCTTATCTTTTATACGGCTATTATATCCGGTTAGGCTTATAAAGAAATTGTTATCATTTCATACTCCATATAATTTAATGCTTTACTGCACGTTTATGAGAGATTATGTACAGTTGGCGCGGAAACTATTAATATAGTTAATGATTTGTTGTAAAAAAGTGAAAATATATTTTACTTTTAATACTGAAAACTGATCGCAGATAATTACTAATCACATACTTAAATAGTTTGTAATTAAACGAATTGAAGCAATATCTAATTAAAAGAATAACGCCAAATGAGAATATACATAAAAATGTTAGAAAAGAATACTTTGAGGCGTGAAAACACAATTCTAGGTTGAGATGAATTTAATGTTTTTTAATATCTTACTTGTAGTACACTCTATACCAGCAATATATTTCATAAATTCATAAAATATATAGAATATGGCATAATAAATAAATTTTAAAACCAAGCAAATTAATCTGGAACTGGTAAATGGATGAGTAATTAGTGAAACAGAAATTATAAAGTAACAATAAATATGAACATTAAAATAGGTAAATATTGTTTCAGTAAATGTTCAAATGAATATTCATTATATTATATTGTATCGAAACCAGTAGACATCCGGGCGACAACAAAAGAAGGCACACTTCCGAGCGACAATAAAAAGAGGTTGTAAATCATCTCGACGCGACTGGTAAACATCATAAAGCAATAAATCGTCCATTTGCGTTGTACTGCAAATAGACAGAATGTCTCTTGTATTTTCTACAAAAATCCAGAAGAACACTGGCCTTTATCTGGTGTGTTCCAGATGTTTCGAACGCGTATATAAAAAGGCAATTGCACCGATGGATGAGTAATTCGGGATTAAGAAGTTCCTTAAGAAGTAGCCGACGCGCGTAGAAATAAATAAATAGTGGTGTTATATAAATAGAAGTGATATAAATAAATACAAGTGTTAAATTAAATTGTACTATTTTAAGTGTGATACGTTATTTTTATATTTTATATTGTAATTAGTTTTGAGTGTATAAATATACAGACTGTTTTAAATGAATAATTGCACGAGTTGTTTATTGCGAACCCGAAAACGTTACAATATATTGCCGACTCAATAGAAACATTTTAAAAGTATACCAAGTGCTTGCCGGCAAGCTGCGGATGGCATTTACTATGTGATAAAACAACGACACCGAGAGTTTGTATGAGTTAGTACGAGAAAGCAATATACAAACTGTTCTATTGGTCGAGTGTAGTGATGCCGACTGACTCGCGTTTAGGATAGTAGCTGTACATGCGCATTTCATTTCAATTTTGTTAACGGTGGGTGTTTAGTCGACTAGCAAGCACATTTTTAAATCGCGTTTCGTCCATCTAATTTAGAACAATTACGCTCCAAAATTATTGAAGTTTCGAATCATGTTACCCTGGAAATGTTAACAAATGTCCTACAAAATTTTTATAATCAACTGGGTTACTGCTCAACTCAAGAGGGAGGCTTATTTGAGCATTTAATAAATAATTAAAAGTACTTGTAGAAATTCATTTTTCTTTAATAATTTCATTCTTAACTTCCAATTAAATTAATTGTTTCTGCGTTTATAGTGTATCTTACTGAAACATTTTGTTTAGTTTCATACAAATTTATTGTCTTCTTTCAGAATTCTAGTTTGTTTTCTTTTCTATTTTACAATACTTACTTTACTTTTTATCTTAATAAGAGCTTTGCTATTGTTGCGTTTTTTTTTATATCAGCTATATTTATTATCTTTGATATTTTAAGAAAAAAATTGTTTTTAAGTTTTTAGAATTGATGATGATTTCTTTTATTTACTCATACAATTTGGGAAGCTGTGATGAAATCCGTTACTTACTAAAATTGTTTACTGCGATTATTTGATGCTTCAACAAGTTTCTACTTATAAATTATCCAGGTAGTGATTTTTTATTGATTAATATTATTTCCATCTCCTCTAAAGCAGTACAGTAAATGACTTTATTCTTGGTTAAAGAATTTGTTATTAACAGTAACAGTAGCAATTTTCACGGACTAACGCAGTAACGATTTCTGCAGTGTCGACTTTAACGTAGCTCTAATGTTAGTAACAGAGACCCTCTTATTCTCCCACTTATAATCGACCAGCTTTTCTAGTATATTCATCCACAAGTAGACCGCCTGCATACTGTATGTAAATAAGAGTATTTAAAAAATGCAGCTTAATGCTACCATTGCTTACTATAGTTTCTATTTTTTATTAAAATATTTGTCTTACAGTAAAATATGTCAATAATAAATAAGTTACATCTACTTGTTTGAAATTCTGCAATTGTGAGAATCTCTTTTGCTGCCTTATTAGTTTTTGTATATTAAAAAAATGAGAATGTTGTAATTTCTTCTATCTATAGTACTACATGAGTCCTGTGTATTACAAAACGTATTCATTCCGAATTTTTCGCCTTTGCTTTGAAATGATTAATGTATTTTAGTTTATGAAAATGTAATGGTATTTATTGTTACCAAGACAATATTATTCTGAAAACGAATACTTTCACAACATTTAGGAAATTGTTCGAATGAAATAATTAAAGAGATTGATTCCCAAAAAATAAGGTAATGAACGTCCAACTACATGCACTTACAATTATGTAAGTGTCCTTTTAACGCATTTGCACAACAAATATCGTAAAGTTCTGATGGTTTAATTTCACTGCATTATATGTTTCGCGAAATATGAATGTAACAGCATTATAATAAAACCGTTCAGTTTTGCGTTTCTTAGTCATAGTTTTGTCACGTCTTTAGTTTTGTAAGTACGTGGATTATGAGGATATCACGCGACCGAGATAATCTTCTAGATTTTGTGAGCGATGGGCATGGCTAGCCGCCGCTTTATTATAGACTCATGTATATTTAATGAAATTTAAGTTCAAGTTTCACAAATACATTCATGAATGTGTTTCAATTTTTTTTTGCGTGTGGCATTATTTGTATGCTAGTAAACTATAATTATGTATATCATATATTTATAATTACTGTTTTAATAGGGAACATGTTTGTATGTACGTATTACAAATTGCATGTTTGTATATATGCTAAAAGTTTCAGAAATGGTTTAAATGATTGCACTACTGTTGGTGTCCACGTTTGAAGTTTCCTGATAGCAAAAAAGTGTTCTTGCTATCAGGGGGTCAGTGTGTGTGTGACCGCGATAGCGACCAAATGGCTACAGCTATGAAAACCAAACTTTATATTTACGAGTATAATATTTCCCTTGACATCTGGCTAGATTTTCAGTAAAATCCGTAGAAATACTAGTTTACTTCACTAACAAAATCAAAATTTACTAATATCTCGTCTACATATTAAGTTTAAACAAATTTATAAAGAATTCAAATGTACTCAAAAGTAAATTTGCGAAAAAAGTTTATAAAAAAAGCTTTTCGAAATTCCTACCGGAAGTAGCTCTATTACTCTTATCGAAAGTCAGTTTTTTGCAAATATCTCGCAAGTCATGCTTTCTAAGCAGATACATTAGGAGTATAAAAGTATTTAAAGCTTGATTTTCAATACTTTTTGTATGTAAAAATTTCAAAATTCAGACCGGAAGTGTAAGACTTTTGCTCTTATCAAGTAGCACTTTTTTGCTAATATATCTCACAAAGTATGCGTTTTATAGAGATTTATTAAGAGAATAGAAGTACTTAAATAGAATTTTGAATAATTTTTGTATAAAAAAATTCTCAAATTTCCGACATGGCATGGACGGGTTTATTTTTTTAAGAAAATGAAAGTATTTAAAACTTAATTTAGAACAACATTTATATAATTTGAAACGCACATACGAAAGTCCTGTGGTGTCAACACCTCATTTTTTAACTGTGACCATAAGAATGTACATGGTAAAAATTGTACGTGTTAACTTATATTGTCGTACAATTTTTAATCAGACTATTTTAATTAATAAATAAAACTTGTCGATGAAATGTGTGTTTGCTGTGAAGATGAAGAAGTATTTAATTGTTTTTACGCTTTAAAGAAAAGCAAGGTGCCTCAAATGTCATTAGTCTGACTGACTGACTTATACCTACTGTTAACTAACAATGCTATATTAGACTTTATAAGCTAATTTTTATTTCAAATTATGTATTATACAAATTAATGCAATATTGTACACCTTAGTTTAATTGACTTTATTTAAGGAAAAAAATCCCAAGAACGTTTAACAAGGGTATTTGATAATAATTAATAAAATAAAAACAACAAAAATAAAACATTAACTTTGCAATAAAAAAAGGCATAGGTTACTAAATATATTGCTCATTTTTTCTCCTTTATTTGCTAAACAATATCGATCATAAAATTTTCTCCTGATATTTGAAGTTGGCGCGCTGTAATGCCGTGACATGCTTCTCTTATTCTAGCGTTTAATTCTTCCTTGTTTGGGGGTTGTCCTCGTGCATTGTCGTACACTTTAAGGGATAAATAGCCTCACAAAAAACATCTAAAGGTCGGGACTCCGTGCAGGCCATTTGAATGGTCCATGGAAAACTGGGTTAGGAATTCAGTTATGATGGCAGCACTGTGAGAGGTGCACTGCTGAAAAATAATTTCCCCATTGATTCTGAAATTAGCCAGATGAGGACCGTTTGCATCTAAATTAAATCTATATTTTTATTCTGATTTAAACATATAGCAATGAATAATGTAATGTAATAAATAGTCACCCAGAATTCCTGCCCAAACATTCTCCTTTTCATGCCACTGGGTATGAGTTTCTTGAACTCTGTATGGGTTCTCTTATGTCCAAATACGTCCGTTTGATATACTTTAGTATTTAAATTAAATGTGCTATCATCAGTTAATAACATGGTGTTTAAAATATTTTGATTTTCATTAACTTTTTCTGTCCAAAATTCGCAAAGTTTCATTCTTGAAATATAATCACGAGCCAAAATTAATTTTGTATGATTTATACATTTCACCTTTCAAAGCTTTAAAGCAACTACTTTTGGATATTTGAAAATTATGTGCCATACGCATTTGAGAGATGGATTCATCATCTTCTACAGCCAAACACATGTCGATTTTTATCTCCTCACGGTCATATGACAGGTATAATTTTTCAAATTTGAATTCATATTGTGTTTCTTTTAGGAATACTGGTCCAGTTGTTAAGATTTGTCAACTTAATATCTAATGTATATCCAAAGACAAATGTAACTACTTAGCGAGATTCGCGAAGGAAATGATTGCGACTCCAGCTTGTGATTGTGGAGTTGAGATTGAAACAGTTAAACATATTGTTGAAGAATGTCCTGTAGCTAAGTTTGAATTTGGATATACAGATTTACGTAATTAAAATCCAGAGACTGTTGCTTGGATCTTAACAAATAAATATCTTTAGTTTTGTGGCGCTGTGATGAAGGTTTTTTATTCTGCAAGTTTTTTCCTACATCCTAGACCAGTGGTTCCCAAACTTATTTTGCCTGCTGCCCACTTTGAGAATAAATTATTTTTTAGCGCCCCCATTTTTTCACCTACTCAAAAACCACTATAACTTCAAATTAAATTAATTATTGTGAGCTATATTAGCGGAGATTAAACATTCATTCTAAACGAGACTTTTACTATGGGTTATAGTAAAAGTCTCGTTTAGAATGAATGAGTTAACTTGAGACCTGAGCGTAGTAGGTAGTACACAACGGCGCTCAGGTCTCAAGTTAACTTTTACGGGCTACACCTGCCAATGAGAATGATTATTGAAACGCAACTTTATAGTATTCAGACAAAGTATCTTTTATTCAAAATTCAAAATAAAACAAACATAATCGATTCTAATATAAAAACTAATGTGAAGGATGAATCTGATGCTGTTTAATAAGTTTGTTGATATCAAGTTCCAATTTACTCAAGACAGCCGCAAGTCACCACGTTCGGTAACATGCAAACGATTTCTCTTTTTAGTAAGCAGCGTTGCTACAGCACTAAATCCACGTTCACACAAATATGACGATGGGAATGCTATCAAGAATCGTTGAATGATTGACCACAATCCAGGGTACAATTGCGGGATCGGTTTTTGTAGCCAAAATTCTTGGTAGCCATTTTTGAACTTGATTTTTATTTCCTCGTTCGTTGTCAATTCTATAAGTTCTTCTTCCAGATGTGGTGATATTGCTGTGTTGACATTTGAAAACGGATCCAACACCCAGTCTGGTATTTCCAAGTTCAAAATATCCTGGTATCGTTCGGTGAAGTCAATGTGGAGCTTTTCCAAATGTTGGCAGTAGGCAAACAAGTCGTCGTTACTGCAGGATACTGATAAATTCGGAAAATTATGAAACTCACGTCTGCCCATATTCTTTTTGTGTAGAAGCAGTTTGGCTGCGAAAGCAGCAACGACATTTTTTGTTTTAATTAAATTTAGTTCATCGTCTTGCAGTTGGAGATTCATGTTGTTGAACAATTTATACAGGTCTGTCATGTAAGCTATATCATTTTTTGATGTAATGAGCTTGTTGCGCAATTCTGTATCTTTAGTTTCCAAAAACTCTATCACAGAGTCAAACAGGTTGTAAAATCGAGTCAGACAATTGCCTCTTGATAGCCAACGAACTTCGGTATGAAACAACAAACGGTTGAAATCTTCGTCATTAGTAACACAAAGCTGATGAAATAATCTATCATTCAAAGAGAAGTTACGGATTTTATTGACTGCTTTGATGACATATTGCAGTGATTGAAATAGTCGTTCACTTAAATTTCTAGCAACCAAATGTTGTCTATGAATAACGCAATGTACAGCAAGGACATCTGGAATTTTATTTTTTACGTACGCTATGAAGCCTTTATGGCACCCTGTCATAGCCGGAGCGCCATCCGTAGCAACTGATATAATATTTTTCAAGGGAATCTCTTTCTCATCACAAAACTTTTCCAATGTATTGAATATGGTTTCGCCTTTTGTATCGGTCTCTAAATTTCTAGCAAACAATAGTTCTTCACATATTTTCTCATCTTTAATAAACCTCACGTAAGACAGCAACAATGCTTCATTAGTTGGTAAAGTGGACTCATCGAGCTGAATTGAGAATTGACTAGTCCTCAGATGATTGCACAATGATTCTTCTATGTTTCCGGCCATTTCATCAATTCGTCTTTGCACAGAATTATTACTCAAACGAATTTTTCCGATAATATCTGCGGCCGGTTTATGAAGCACAGTAGTTATTACTTCCTTTATTGCTGGCAAAATTAACACTTCTCCGATGTTGTGTGGTTTGCCTTTTTGAGCAATTAACAAAGAGATGTTGTACGAAGCTCGAAGTCCGTCGTCATCTTGCTTAGCAGCCGCCGAAAAGAGTTTTGCTACACTTGGCCGAGTATTATGCTTCTTCTCTAGGTCTTGAAAATATGCTACATTCTTGTCTTTCTTATCTGGATGCATTTTATTCAAATGATCTTGAAGTCTTGAAGGCTTCATTGCTTCATTCGAAAATGTTTTTAGGCATAGACGGCACAAAGGCGACGATGGGTTTGTAGGATTTTCAATGAATCCGAATTTAATATATTCCGCACAGTATTGCCGTCTCTTCTTTTTTACTTCCGACATTGTTTTGTTACGCGCGAAACCGCAAATGAAAATAAAATAAATATTACGTTGTTTATATAGGATTGCATAAGCAGCACGCACCGACAGGAATAAGACAAACATGCATAAACTCGTTTATCTCATTCGACGCTCAATCGTACTCAACAAGTAAGAACAAGTATTCTATGAACCAGCCGATTGATACAGTTGCCTTTTTATTTGTTTGTTTGTGTCTCTTTTCGTTTCGAAACGGAGCGACCGATTGATATGTTTTTTATTTTATTTATTCAATAAAACAGGACAGATATATGAACTACTCGGAGAGAAATATCGAACCGAGTTGGTTTGAGCAATCTCTTAATTAATATTAGTTGATGTTCACAAGCTGTAGTCGAGAGTAGGGATGGGACATCGGTGGGTAAACATCGATATCAAACATCGATGTTAACATCGTTGATCAACATCGATGGTTGCAAAATATCGACTACCAAACATCGATGTTTTTAAACATCGATAATTATATTTATAGATTTATTTTTTGGCAGTTTAACAAAAACTTTATTATAACTTAATTAATTTACGTCCTTAACAAAATGATATAAAAGATATCACTATTCAAAAAAAATAATAAAAGAAATATATACATTTATAATATGTAGTTAACTTTAGAAACTACTCAAAAAAAACTATATAAAAAAACAATATTATGCAATTACGCATGAAACAACCACATGACTTAAATCGTCTGATACTTAAAAAATATATACATTTACGTGTATCAAAGCTTTTTAAGAGAACGATTTTTATTTGGGATTTTATAGTCTTGCATTTTTTTTTGACTACGCTGGCAAATACCGAGATACATATGGATATGGTTTTATATTTCTGATGTGTCATCTTGCATTTAATACGTGTATCGTCGTGTATGATTGTACGCACTAGGGAATTTCCCGAAGAAGTATACATCGGTAATGTCTATCTCCCTTCTTTTTCTATGAAAATACGTTTACCTCCTTCACTTATTCTGCATGCATACATAATTTAACTTTTATTCTGCACATTAAAAGTACTATAAATTTATGTATTTAATTATATATTATTTAAATATTTATACTGAGTAATATTTAAAAGAGCCTAAAATGAAATATTCGAATTTATATGATATAGCACTGTGTAATTTAAATACTTCTTTTATTCGTAGACAATTTTACATCCTCGTAGCCTGTATGTGAGCTGTTAATTTGGAAACATTTTTGTATTTGTCAACAGAGGACGCTGTTTTATTTTGTGATTAGTGCAAATACATTTTGTCAAGCTTAAAAGTTCGATGTTCACTATATTTCTTCTAACATCGATAGTTTATCGATAAATCTAAATTGCAAACATCGATGCAAAAACATCGAACATCGATCCTAAAATATCGATGTTCAATGAACATCGATGTTTATCGCCCATCCCTAGTCGAGAGTCGAGAGCTCAGTCGGTGTCTAAGAGTCCTCCTAGATTCTAGATGAAATTACAAATCGCCCCCTAAGCCTTTACACAACGCCCCCATTTTTTTTCTGGGTCTCTTACCGCCCCCCTTTAGACCTGCAGCGCCCACAAGGGGGCGTTATCGCCCACTTTGGGAACCTATGTCCTAGACCAACTGGTGCAGTATTTTAAAGGGCCTCTGCAGTTATGAACCTTCTAAATATATTTCTACTTTTGTAATATAATTTATATACAGGGTGCCCCACCGAAAACGAAACAGATTGAATATTTCAAAGGAAAAACTTTTTTGAAAAAACGCAAAAAACAGGTCGATTTTTAATCCAGGGGGATACCTTGTGATACGTCAATCCCCTCCCCTCCATCATTCTAACCATTACAATTTAAATAGGGAAAGTACTAAATAGGATACATCATTGAAAAGGTAATTGTACGGAAAATTCAGCAAAGTGATCGTTGGTTGCGCTATTTTTCATTTTAGCGCCCTCAAGCGGGATAAAAAACGGTTACGTATTCCAAAATGTGACACATCATTTCAAAGCTAATTTTACTAGCAACTAAATACGTAATCTTTTTGACATTTATTTGTCATCATTGTCAAGTACAGTCTGTCAGCGTCTATTGTAAACTAATTAAGTTTGTAGTTTCTAATATTAGAGCTCTGCAAGTTTTTCAATTATTTAAATTAATATTTTTTTCAATTGTGCATTAAATTGCTACTAAAATTAGCTTTGAAATGATGTGTCACATTTTGGAATACGTAACCGTTTTTGATCCCGCTAGAGGGCGCTACAATCAAAAATAGCGAAAACCATCAATCACTTTGCTGAATTCTCCGTACAATTACCTTTTCAATGATGTATTTAGTACTTTCCATATTTAAATTGTAATGGTTAGAATGGTGGAGGGGAGGGGAATGACGTATCACAGTTGAAGATATGATGGAAGGGTGTCCCCCTTGGATCAAAAATCGACCTGTTTTTGCGTTTTTTCAAAAAAAGTTTTCTCCTTCGAGATAATCAGTCTGTTTCGTTTTCGGTGGGGCACCTGTACAGGATATGCAAAAAGAACAAATTAATCATTTGTTTTTATTTTTCATCTAAATAAACATTTAACATCATATCTGGACCAATTTATTCATAGTGTCATAGCGGTAATTATTTATCTTATCAAAACAATAACAGTCTTTATTTTCATTTATTGTTATTATGTTCTAATTTAAATATTTATTTTGTTGTTTACAAATAGCCAGTTCACATAATTATTGATTAGCAAAGCAATTTTCATAGTAGTAATCAACCAGTTGGTAAAAATAGGTATAGTTCAACAGCTGGTAGTTGTAGTGTTAAAATTGGGAACAATTTTATTATAAAAGTTTTTCGAAATTCCTACAGGAAGTAGTTCTTTTACTTTCAATCAGTTTTTTGCCAGTCATGCTTCTTACACAGGTACGTTACCAGTATAAAAGTATTTAGTACTTAATTTTCAATACCTTTTGTCAAAAAAAAAAAATTCAAAATTTGGACCGGAAGTAACACTTGTACTCTTATCAAATAGCAATTTTTTGCAAATATGTCGTAAATTATGTATTCTATATATATATTTATCAGAAGTACAAAAGTATTTTGAGCTAGATTTGGGATATTTTTTGTATAAATGAAATTTCAAAATTTGGACATGGAAATAACACACTTGCAAGTTTATTTTTCGAAGAAGATAAAAGTATTTAAAGCAGTTTAGAACATGTGTATAATTTGAAACGCTCGTACGTATAAGAAAGTCGTGTGGTGGCCACACGACATTATTTTTATACAAAAATGAGGTGTGGCCACCACACGACTTTCTTATACGTATGAAAGTGTTACTTCCGGTCCGAATTTTGAAATTTCATTTATACAAAAAATATTCCAAATCCAACTCTAAATACTTTTGTACTCTTCATAAATATACATAGAATGCATATCTTACGACATATTTGCAAAAAATCGCTATTCGATAAGAGTAAAAGTGGTTCTTCCGGTCTGAATTTTGAAATTTTTTTTATATAAAAGATATTGAAAATTATGTTTTAAATACTTTTGTACTCGTAACGTACTTGTCTTAAAAGCATGACTTGCGAGATATTCGCAAAAAACTGATTTTCGATAAGAGTAAAAGATCTACTTCCGGTTGGAATTTCAAAAAACTTAATTCTAAGATTCTTTATAAATTTGTTTAAACTTAGTAATTGACGAAATATTTGCAAATTTCTATTTTTTCACTGAAGTAAACTACTACTTCCGGCCTGTCGATTTTGCTCAAAATCTAATCAGTTCTCAAGAGGCAGATTATACACGTAAATACAAAATTTGGAATTGATATCTACAGCGGTTTGACCGCTATCGTGGTCACACACACACACACACACACACACACACAGAGAGAGAGAGAGAGAGAGAGAGAGAGGGGAGAGGGGGGGGGAGAGAGAGAGAGACATTTTTTAAAAACCACTTTTTTGGTATCAGGGGACCTCGAAACGTGGACATCTGCAAAAATCTCGAGGTCGAAAATTTTCACAATACTTCCTTATACTACGTATAAGAAAATAAAATTATTCAATATTATTCTCTTAATATATCTCTATAGAATACATAGTTTGTGAGATATTTGTAAAAGAGTGCTACTTGATAAGAGTAAAACTGTTACTTCCGTATTGGATTTATTAAAATTGGACGACAATATAAGTTAACAGGGGGCAAATCCCTGTGGTTACACAAACATGTACGGTATAGAGTTTATAATGTGTGGTTCACTTTTTAACTTTTTTCAGTGTACTGCATTTTTCTCGCACACACTGTATACACCAAATTTCTCAAATCTAGACCAACAAATAACAAAATTATAGATGTTTGAGAAGGTATTAGTCGGTTGAATCCATATTACAGATATACCTTTTTGTATCTCCTGATGTTGCCTATGAAAATATACTTTTTCTAATTCTTCAAAATGTGTACGTCCATAACTGAATTATGAATATGTATGTGCTTACAAAATTTGTCTTTGTAAAAGTTAATAAAATAATAATAATTGAAATAGTTATCCACGAAGAAATCACATCCCTGACACGTCACTCATTTGAATGCAAATCACTTATCGGATATGTTTCTTAGTTCATTCATAACACACGCAGACAGAGGTCTGACATCATATTATATCTCTGTTTTTATCCTTTATCATCATTAGCCTGACGTAATCCAATCCGACAAATGAACTTAACCAATTAATGCCTTCTCTTAAATGAACGGGACGCGCGCAACACAGTCTTTTCTGATTTCGTTTATTAAATAATAAGATAAACGGCTACCGTTCTCTCTCGTTCTCTGTCTTTGTCTTCGATAGGTTTATCTTTCTCTCTCTCGGACAAATTGAAGAAAGTGAATCATGGTTTTTAATTGCCTTGTAGACGACACATACAATTTCGCGGTATGATATGCGACGGGTCAAATCTCAGAAACGACTCCTAAAAATATGCATTAAGTATTGAGAGAATAGTTAATGGAAACAATAAGTTTTTACTTGTACATTTACGTTTTACGAGTAACTATTTAGATGCATCATTATTTGTACTTTTATGCATACGTAAATACGTAGATGTTTCTATATAATATTTACGTACAATCTGTACCCGTGGCGAATATAGGAGGGATTTACTAATCTTGCCGTTATTTATGCTTATTTTTTTTGTTTTGTTGTTTTTTTTTAAGTGAACTTATCATTTAATGATAGTGTTCAAGGGGTTTTGAACAAAGTGTTGGGACTAAACAGTCTAGTCATTATTATTATTACTTTTTTATGTTTACACTTTATTATATGATAGCCCGTTGTTTTATAATTATAGACGGGAACGTACCAGGTTTAAATTACGACGGAGCAAAGAAATAATCTAAATATCACGCAGTTGCTGAAAACATACACTATTCATATGGTGAACTGCATCTGTTCTGCGAAAGCGACAGCAAAAACAGTCTATTTAACTGGTAAATTCCTTTCCTCATCTGCGTAGGTAGAAGCGCGAGGGGTTTTTAAAATTCATTATATGTAACTTATATTTCGTAAGATAAATAAAGTACGGGTCGTTAGTTTCGTTTTACTTTCTTATACGTAGTATAAGGAAGTATTGTGATGATGAAAATTTTCGACTTCGAGATTTTTGCAGATGTCCACGTTTTGAAGTACCCTGATACTGGAAAAGTGGTTTTTAAAAAATGTCTGTGTGTCTGTCTGTCTGTCTGTCTGTCTGTGTGTCTGTGTGTGACCACGATAGCGGTCAAACCGCTGTAGATATCAATTCCAAATTTTGTATTTACGTGTATAATCTCCCTCTTGAGATCTGATTAGTTTTTCAGTAAAATCGGTAGACCGGAAGTAGCAGTTTACTTCAGTGAAAAAATCGAATTTTGCCAATATTTCGTCAATTACTAAGTTTAAACAAATTTATAAAGAATTGAAATGTACTCAAAATTAAATTTGAGACAAAGTATCTTAAAAAAGTTTTTCAAAATTCCAACCGAAAGTAGGTCTTTTACTCTTATCGAAAATCAGTTTTTTGCGAATATCTCGCAAGTCATGCTTTCTAGGCAGGTACATTACGAGTATAAAAGTATTTGAATTATAATTTTAAATATCTTTTGTATAATAAAAATTTCAAAATTCGGACCGGAAGTACCACTTTTACTGTTACCGAATAGCGATTTTTTGCAGATATGTTGTAAATTATCCATTCTATATATATTTATTAAGAGTACAAAAGTATTTAGAGTTGAATTTGCAATATTTTTTGTATACATGAAATTTCAAAATTCGGACCGGAAGTGGCACTTTTACTCTTAGCGAGTAGCACTTTTTTTCGAATATCTTGCAAAGTATGCATTCTATAACGATTTATTAAGAGAATGAAAGTACTTAGAATAGGATTTTGAATAAGTTTTGTATAAAAAAATTCTTAAAATTGTATAGTTTGAAACGCTCATACGTATAAGAAAGTCGTGTGGTGGCCACACCTCATTTTTTTCATTGTTTTGACTGTTACATACGAGGTAGGTGCCATAAATTCATAAAAGTTAGGAAATCTCTGATTTGTATGATTGGTTTTCAATATACCGTACACAAAGAGAAAACTGAATGGATGGTATTAATGTGAAGATTGTAAATGATGCTTTTTCGGTTGTTGTCGAAATATTGCTTTAAATTAAAATCAATCTTTGGAAGAAATATGGAACAGGTTGTGAACGATGATGTTACGATTGTGTAATGTGATTGAAATCACAAGCATTGCATATAATGGAATTCCATTAAATAAGCTACGAGAAACTGAGAAGACTAATTGTGAAAACTCAAAAGTGAGTCAAAATATGTGTGTGTGATAACATTTTTCCTTTTGAAGTAAAATAAGGGGTCTGCAGGAGCCGTCGTATTTCTTCAACCTCATTTAAAATATGTACTGCAAGGGGCCAGGAAGGAAAATTAACTGCGGAGGATATCCAGTCGATCTTTGGTCAGGCTGGCCACAATAGTAATCAGTCAACTGATGTTTTGCCATATTAGTAGTACTTTAACTGTCATACTGATCATATTGTTTTGTTTATATTTTATACCAATTTTAAGCATTGTTTTTGTCAATGCTGTAGAAGTCTTTCATAATGAGACTGTTCCATATTTAATTATGTGCAACGAAAAAAATTACCTTCTGACGAGAGTACCATCCAAAACTGGGGACACATAGAGTACCTAGCTGTATATATAGCTTCTTTTTCCGTATAAACGACGTGTAAAATCACATGTGTGACGTACGTGTTCTTTACTATATTACAGACCTTTACCCTATCGGGAGATACTGAATTTCTTTTTTAATTAAGTTAATAATTTGAACTCGCATATCACTTATTTTCATAATATACTATATAGGCTGTCCCAGCTAAGACTTTCGAGTCATATATCTCCATTATTATTCAACGAATTTTTTTGAAATTTAAAATGTAGATACTTCATTGAATCGGGATTGTTCTGTTACTTTTGAAATTAGTGAAAGTTAAAAAATGTAATTTTCACTCATCGGTCTTTTTTCTCAAATTCCACGAAAATATCTTTAGATGGTTAAGCACCAAAAGTCAAGTCTCTACAGAAAAAATTAAGTAAAACAAAATTTTGGTTTCAGAGAAAAATCAAATTATGTTGCTAAAAATGTAATTTAATTACTAATATAATTACTGCATAGAGAACTTTGAGAACAATTGAATAACGTTGCCGGGATTTAATTTGTACATCCCTCATAATTTTTGAAAAAGTCAAATGTCATTGTTGACAGTTCAGTAAAAAGTGTTAATTTCGATTTTTTGTTTTCCCTTTCGAATAAAAATGGCTGAATTGTCTATGTATCTCAAAAAAGAGATTATTTTCGCTTATGGTGAATGTCACAAGGACTTAAACGAAACCGTAAGAGTTCTTGTCGAACGTTATCCGAACGAAGGCCTTTAAAAATTTCAAGTCAAAAGAATAATAAATTTATTTGAAGACACAGGAAATGTCCGCGAATTAAAGCGTGTAAGGAAAAAGCCAGTCACTGGGAATCAAGAAATAGTGGGTGCTGTAGTGGTGGCATTCGAACAAAATCCAACAAGAAGTGTATGAAAAATTTCTCAAGTTTTGGACGTGCAGGTTTCAGGAAGTTCCATCCATAGAATATTAAAATCAAAAAAATATCCTTTTAAAATTTCTTTGCACCAAGAGCTGTCTGAAGATGACATGATTAATAGATTAAATTTTTGTTACTTCATGCTGCAAACCATTGAAGATGATCCTGATTTTATCAGGAGGATGCTTTTCTCTGATGAATCAATGTTTAAAAGCAATAGCGATGTAAATCGCCACAATATGCGTTATTGGGCAATTGAAAATCCGCACTGGGTTCCGCATGTTGATAACCAGCGTGTGTGGTCACTTAATGTGTGGGGGCGCTGTGATCGGAGAGCATGTAATTTTTTGATTTAAATTTGAAAGGCGCCATGTACCTATTATTTTTACAAAATGAATTTCACAATTTAATTGGACATCTACCACGTATACTTCGAAATGAAATGGTCTTTGTGTAAGATGGAGAACCGCCACATTTCGCTAGACCACTCCGTGCTCATTTAGATACAACTTTTGGACCTCAATGGGTAGGAAGAGGAGGCCCAATACCTTGGCCGGCCCGATCACCAAACCTCACCCCCTGTGACTACTTCCTGTGGGGATACGTCAAAACAAAAGTTTATTAAACACCGCCTACAACTCCTGAAGATTTGCAGAACAGAATCCGAGAAGTATTTGCATCAATAAATGCTAACATGATGCGAAACGTAATTGATCATTTTAGCATTCGTATTGAGAGATGTATTGAAGCGGATGGTGGTATATTCGAACATCTACTATGAAATTTTCATCTGATATTTGTTTTAGTGTTCTCGTTTTTTGGTCGTTCTTTGTTATTAACTTTTTTTTATTAAATTGACTATTTTCAGTCCTGAAATTCAAAGTTTAACGCTCTTGTTGCCCCGAAAATCCTACTTAACCTTTATTGGTAGTTTAGTGGAGTATGTATGGGTGTTCTGTGAGTTTAATTGTTTGCACACTGTAAAGACATTAACAATAAGATTCACTGTAAACTGGAAAGTCTGAAACCATTATCGTGCATTTAATAAAGAATGCTGCCTTTAACTCGCCTGAATAATAGGAAATAAAAGCTAGTTGAATTCACGTTTTAAAAACTATGGTTGTTTCAGTATAGCGCAACGGTTCTTCACTTAATAAATTGTCTATATTCCAAATTTTATAAGAATTCGTTCAATAATAATGGAGACATATGACCCGAAAGTCTTAGCTGGGACACCCGGTATGTTCCACACCATGTTACTTCAAACTAAATGTCTTGGGCATGTTATACCTGAAACTAGTGACTTTGATTGACCTATCATGCCTTGCGATTAACCCGACTTTTTCTTGAGGCTATTTGAAGAAAACGATTTGTGTTAACAAATCTGCCAGTTTTAGCGTTAAAAGAGAGATAACAGTAGACGTGCATTACGGACCTTTACCCTATCGGGAGATACTGAATTTCTTTTTTAACTAAGTGAACAATTTGAACTCTAATATCACTTATTTTCATAATATACTATATGTTCCACACCACGTTACTTCAAACTAAATGTCTTGACCATGTTATACTTGAAACTAGTGACTTTGATTGACCTATCATGCCTTGCGATCAACCCGACTTTTTCTTGAGGCTATTTGTCTATATTCCAAATTTTATAAGAATTCGTTCAATAATAATGGAGATATATGACCCGAAAGTCTTAGCTGGGACACCCGGTATGTTCCACACCATGTTACTTCAAACTAAATGTCTTAGCCATGTTATACCCGAAACTAGTGAATTTGATTGACCTATCATGCCTTGCGATCAACGGGACTTTTTCTTGAGGCTATTTGAAGAAAACGGTTTGTGTTAACAAATCTGCCAGTTTTAGCGTTAAAAGAGAGACAACAGTAGACGTGCATTACAGACCGTTACCCTATCGGGAGATACTGAATTTATTTTTTAATTAAGTGAACAGTTTGAACTCAAATAACACTTATTTTCATAATATACTATATGTTCCACACCACGTTACTTCAAACTAAATGTCTTGGTCATGTTATACTTGAAACTAGTGACTTTGATTGACCTATCATACCTTGCGATCAACCCGACTTTTTCTTGAGGCTATTTGAAGAAAACGGTTTGTGTTAACAAATCTGCCAGTTTTAGCGTTAAAATAGAGATAACAGTAGACGTGCAAATTCACGAAAGAGCGCCGCATTCATGACAAAAAATTTTGGAGAACATCGCAAGAAAAGTGGTATCGTCTCGCGGAATCGTGGAGATCATTTGGTCGATATCATATTTCCTAGACTCCTTTCACAAAAGTTTGATTTTTATCAATATTTTGCTTATTATTTAGAAAACAAAAAAAGAAATATTAAAATTGACTTAAAGTTAATACTAGCATTCCAAAGGTTGTAACACGCATGCGCCTAATATACGAAGTTTGTATA
This sequence comes from Amphimallon solstitiale, assembly GCA_963170755.1. Classification (NCBI taxonomy): domain Eukaryota; kingdom Metazoa; phylum Arthropoda; class Insecta; order Coleoptera; family Scarabaeidae; genus Amphimallon; species Amphimallon solstitiale. The sequence continues at coordinate 103,999,832 of OY720683.1, forward strand.
AAATTCGGTTAATGGTCTAAGTCTAATATATTGGTATTCAACATTTGAAACAAAGTCACTCGCATATGTAGGCATGCATGGACATGTCTGGACATGTCTGGACGGGTATTTGGCGAGGATACTAGAGCAGTACTACTGCATGCATATCAATAGAGTTGCAGTGTGTGTCGAAAGGCCATGGAGTAACGACACAACTTTAAGTTCTGCTTCAAATTGGGTAAATCGGTGATGGAAACCCATGAAATGTTGGTGCAAGTTTACGAGCAAGATGCTGTGAGTGGCAAGTGTGTGTACGATTGGTTTGTACGCTTTTACGCTGGCAAGGAATCGGTGGACGACGAACCGCGTTTGGGCGCGCCTTTCACACACAGGAAACCGGCAAACATTGAACGTATGCGGGTGTCGCTAGCAAAGATCGGCGATTGACTCTGCAATTAATAGCAGAAGGAGTGGTTATTGGCAAAGACACAGTGGGAGCCATCATCCATAAAAATTTGGGCAAGCGCAAGATTTGTTCACTATTTGTACCGCACATCCTAACAGACGAGCAAAAAGCAAGACGTTTTGACACCAGTGGCGATTTTATCGACATGTATGAATCCCTTCTTTCTGGGTTCTATTCTCACAGGGGACGAGCCTTGGTGCTATCAGTAGGCACGACCCCGAAACGAAGAGACAATCAATGGAATGTTGGTCACCTTCTTCCTCGCGACAAATAAAGAGCCATGTCCAAAAGTCCGAGGTGAAGACCATGCTGAACGCATTTTTCGACAAAGAGGCAATTATCCATAAGGAATTCGTCCATGCTGGCCAAATGGTGAATGCCGCATTCCACCAGGAGTTTCACAAACGTTTGTTGCAGCGCATCCAGCGCGTTAGGTCACAGATGATCGAGACTGGAAATTGAGAGTTACTGCACGTCAGTGCAACACATTGGAACAACCACCCTATTCTCCAGATCTTGCTCCTGCTGACTTTTTTTTATTCCGACGTTTTAAAGGGACCTTTGAAGGGATCACCGTTTACGGACGTCGAGGAGATTCAGGACCGCATGACACCTATTCTGAAAACGGTTTTTTTACAGTTTCTAGAAGCTATACGAATGTTGTCAAAAGTGTGTTGTGTCTGGTGGCGACTACTTCGAAGGTATATCCAATGTGCATTCTGCTCTGTGTTTTGATTATACCATTTACCGGATTTAATAGACAGGCCTCGTACATATTGTGCACTACACAAGTTATGAAGTTCACATTATCCTTCCTGTTCCTTATTTATTATTTTTTTGTAGAATTAAATTTTTTTTTGTTCTTTTATTGTATATTAAACCTTTTCTTTTAGTTTTGATATTTTAAAAATGCATCACTGCAGCCAAACATCTGGTAGAAATTCTTCCTTCAGCTATAACCGTTGCTTAAAGTGTCTCAGGGTACGATGATCCGACTTCGGATTTATATTTAGTAACGTCGGGATGCTAGGCATCACTGACATTTTTGTCTACATGTACGGTTCATTTCTGTCCATTCAATCTACATTTCGCTTACTATGTTGATATTAGTTTATATAATTTAACAAGACGAATAGAATTTATTTGCACTTAATGAACGTAAGATTGTAAATTTTGATATTTTACGAACATGTAATGACGTAAATTTATTATTAAACAACATTATTTATTCGCTATTAACGTAATTATATTATTACGTAACTTAGCACATTTTAAAATATCACACAGCCAGAGACAATCAAAAATGATATTTTAAATATTACTAATCAATACTAAACAACGTTCACAATATAAATTGCGGAATACCAAGGGCAATGTGAAACGAATGTAATAATAATAATTTTAATAACTATATAAAATAGACAAAAAACTGTTATATGTCATTAACATATTAATTTGTTTATATACTTGGCGAAGTATATCAAAAGACCAGGATTCAGATTTGGGTTTTCAGTACAATTAGTAATAAATCACTATTGTATTTATACCGTAAAATATAGAACTGAATGATCAATTGAATTTGAATAATATGAATTGGTAGTCACAATTCCTGCACATCGAACATAGTATATGAGGTCATACAACATAGCACGTCTATAGACGTTTGCAACCACGAGACTTCACTCCTTATATATTTCTATTTAGGTTTACAGATATTCATTATGGATATTAAATGTAGTAATAATTTTATTAGCGGGTTGCCTGTTTGAATTAACATGTTGGATATGACAGGGGTTTAATCACACTGCAAAATTTCTTCTGCCTCGTGACTCCGATGTCCTTCTGAGTCAAGGTTGGTTGAGATTTCGTATCTGGTAATTTACGAATCGCGATAAAAATTTTGAAAAAGTTGCCATCTCAAAATATTTTTTTTATTCAGAACTATGAAATATTGTTAATTGCTGCATTAGATATGTTTATAGCGATTTTTTTTATTAGTTAGTAAATTGTATCTGTCTAAGAAAACTAATTAAAGTAGAATAAAATTTCTATAAAAATTAAAAACAATTACTAGTATATGATAGAACATCACCAAAGAAATATAACAATTAACATTGAAAATTGGAACTGAAATGATTATGATATGCAACCAAAAATACACCGAAGTACAAGAGGAGAACTACACAAATGTAACTAAATTTCTAATTTTCGAGATAATAGTAAAATTAAATTAATATTAAACAGAAAAATAAATAAAGAAACTTTATTTAACATATGAAAATACATTTAAATTCATCAAACACAGTCCGTATATTTTGAAAATAAAATCCAAGGAGAATATTACATGTAACAGCAGGTTTTTAAACATTTGAAATGCTGCCTGTCTAACCAGCGTTAAAAAACTAAATTTCTAGAATTGTCACCCCTGATCACCAATTCGGTTTTAGAGGCTATCATGGAACTATAGAACAGGTTCACAGGATGGTGAATCAAGTAAACCAGGATTTGGATAGAAATAGATATTGCTCAGCTGTGTTTTTAGACTTAAATAAGTATTTTCGCTCCATATATACGATGTTTTAAAGTCTTACCAATAGATACTGTTTTGTCGAACATCGCAATGAAATTTCGGAATTTTATCCAATATTGTCTGGGGTACCCCAAGGTAGTGTCCTCGGTCCCACTTTATATTTAATATATGCATCTGACATGCCTAAGACCAAAATGACAAATTTAGCTACTATTACTGAGCTGTATTATCTTCCATTCGAAACCCAGACACGGCCTCAGCACATTTACGACACATTAACGCAATTCAAAAATGATTGTAAGACTTGAGTATAAAAGCCAATGAAAATAAATCAATCCACATAACATTCACAACAAAAAAGATAGACTGTCCTGCAGTAACATTAAATGACCAACAATTGAAACATGCTGACTATGTCCAATATCATGGCATGCACCTGTACAGGAAGTTAAACTGGCGGAATTATATAGTTACAAAAGGAAAACAACGTGGAATACAACTCTGTAAGTATTACTGGATGGAAAATCAGAGTTATCAATGAGCAACAAACTCCTAGTGTACAAAACTATTCTAAGGCCTATATGGACGTACGGTTTACAACTTTAGGGAACAGCAAGCAATTCTAATATCGAAATACTCCAATGCTATCAAAGCAAAGTGTTGCGCTTAATAGTTAGTGCACCGTGATATGTCCCAAACATAGTTATTCAACGAGATCTACAAGTACCATCAATGAAGCGTGAAATTTTTAAGCACAGTCAGAAATACAGTGACTGGGTCAAAGTGCGTCTCAACGTTCTTGTCAAATCAATTATGGAAAAAACGACTGAACCAAGACGTTTGAAACGCTTCAAACCCACTAACTTGCTATCTGGATTTATTTAGTGAATATAGCATAGTCGTTATGTTAGAAAATGCTTTTACTTTTATTTTTAATCATAGTCATATAGGATATTTGTATATGTAGTTAATAAATAGGGAGACCATGAAATGACCATTGAAATGAAAAAAAAAACTTAATGTCTGATATTAAGACAGATTGTATGTAAAATGGGGATAAATAAAAAGAAGAATTTTCATATCAAACAAGTATTATTTTCAATCTTTTAAATCTGAAGGAGAATACGAAATAGAAAAAATATTAGAAAATATTAAGGTGACCAGAAGTTCGAAATTCAGGACGATATACATGTATCATTTTTTAAATATTTTCTTTACAAATAAATTATTTTATTATTTTTGTTATTGTGGTGGAGGTGGTATGTAGGTCAAAATATATATATATGTTACCGGACAAACCCGATTTCAGGCCAAACCGGTTTATCCTACGCGTGTCAGGATATACTAGTTTAGCCCAGGACAAACTAGTTTGGCCTAGATACTTTAGGGCCTTCAAACTTAACTAGTTTGACCTAGGCCGAACTGATTGAATCGTTGCATGTGACAAAATAAACACGTTGGGACCAGTTTCTATCATTCTTTAGTTGTCTATTCACTCATTACGCGCAATCCCGTTGTGACGTGGGTACGTGCAATTCGGGAAGCAGTATTAATTGAGTTTTTGAACGTAGTTCAAAGTTTTGTGTTATTCTTATATTGTTATTATGGATGTGCCATCGTCTAGTGTTCAAGTTGAACAGTTTTTAAAAGAAATGTTGGAAAGTGAGAATATAAAATCTTCTCATTTTAATGTTTTAACAAAAGATAAATACTGAGATTTTATCCTACAAGTGGAAGAGGTTGAAAAAGCTGAAATCAAAACATCACTTCATCAAAGGCGATTAAAAAGGTTTGCTATTTTAAACATTGGTTCTGTTAAAAAACTTGTTGCCCGTAGTGAAGATAACATAAAATATTATATTCCAGCTGAGGAATTTTATGATGTTATTGATGCAGCTCACAGAGCTGTCGGACACGGAGGACGTGACAGATTATTGGCTGAGGCATCTTTAAAATATGCTAATGTCACAAAACAGCTGATTAACCTGTATTTATCTGTGAGTGTAAGATTTCAAGAAAAGAAGACAAAAAAAGGGAGGTTTAGTTTCTGAGCTAATTTTATATTCTGAAATGAACAGCAGGTGCCAAGTGGACCTCATTAATTTTCAGATTCAACCTGATGGAAAGTTTAAATTTATCATGGTTTACCAAGACCACTTGACCAAGTTTGTTTTGCTCCGCGCTTTGGAATCTAAACGAGCTGAAGAAGTAGCCTACCATGTAAATGACATATTTTTGACGATATGTGCCCCATGTATTTTGCAGTCAGGCAATGGAAGACAATTCGTCAATCATATTATATTTGAAATGACGAGTTTTTGGCCAGAACTTAAGGTAGTGCACGGAAAACCACGGCACAGCCAAAGTCAGGGCGCCGTTGAGAGAGCCAACCAAGACGTCGAGAACATGATCTGTTATTGGCTAAAAGATAATCAATCAACTAAATGGTCAGAAGGCTTGAGGTATGTACAATTTATGAAAAACAGAGCCTATCATTCGGGCATAAAACAATCGCCGTACAAAGCTATGTTTGGAGTTGAACCCAAACTTGGTCTTTCAACGTCATCACCACTACCAGAACTAATAAAGGATATCCAAGATGAAGATGACCTTCGAAAATGTATTGAAACTGGTTTAACCCACGGACAGACAGGAGATGTTAGTAATAGTAATGATGCCGGAACTTCTAAAATTGGTGATGATATCCAAAAGGCAAGACAAACAGCTGCTGAAAGATATTACCTTTAAAAGTGCATCGCTTAATAAAAAAATAAAAACTGAGAAGCACTGAATAGCTTATTTTTATTTTATGGTTTTGTAGAAGTGCTATGTCACTTCTAATCAATACTGTTTTTTTTTTATAATTAAGTAGACTACGTTTGAATAAATATTGTTCATCTAATTAATACAATCAGTTCGGCCTAGGTCAAACTAGTTAAGCCTAAAGTATCTAGGCCAAACTAGTTTGTCCTGGGCTAAACTAGTATATCCGGACACGCGTAGGATGAACCGGTTTAGCCTAGGACAAACTAGTTTGGCCTGAAATCGGGTTTGTCTGGCAACATATATATATTATAAATCAAAATGAATAATTTTTGTTTTATTTTTTAATAGTGATATATAATTTTTTTAATAAATAAAGAATAATTCAAAACGCATTATTCATTTTTACACAAAATAATAAATTTGTAACCCTTCTAAATTGATTTGATGAAGTAGCCTTATATTTCTCTGAAACATAAAGATTTCTTCCGTGTAATTTTCATCAAAATTTATTTTGGTGATTAACATACCCTTCAAAGTGTTTTAAGCTGTGTCAGAAACTGTTCATAATGCTAAATATTCGCTCAGTTGCAGCATTAGTACCAGGAAGAAAAAAAGAAAAGCCCTGGCAATTTTAAAACATTTGAAAAAGGAATCTGGTTCTTATTGAAATATGCATTCCCCCCTGCCCCCTTCCCTCTGAACTGGTATCATTTTATTAATTAACAAAAAGGCCGTTTCAAGTTGACTCCAAGAAGGAATTTCATTTAGTATGATCCGGCTGTACGTTTTCATCTCCTGAAATACTGGTTTTGTGCATTTCTCCAAATAAGTATGAGCAGTCTGATAAAATGAAACAATAACTTCTCGAAATTCAATAACTTTGTTTTGTGACACGTCTCCATTCTCTTCAAGTTTCTCTAGAGTTTTTTTACATTTATTGGAATAAAGTTACCTATGCGTTGAAGCAGTTGTTGTAATAGCTTTATGAAAGATTGAGGCCCTAAAATGTAACCAAGCTTCTGCCACTAGATTTTCAAAGAATTTTAAAATAAGCATGGAACACTTTTTTCCTGAGATTGAAAATAAACCTTCACAGTGAGCTGTGAGCAAAAATTCCGTGTAAGATAAATGCTAGATGGGGGAATCCCCTGTTTATGCAGCCGGAATGGCGCGCGTCTCTTAACTTGCGCTTGTATTCTCGGTTTGCAGTCTACACTACTTAAATACATACTTATTGCTGTGGTATCTACTTTTAAAATTGATATAAATGATGTAATAATACCTTCACACTTGATTTGTTTGTAACAGCATAAAATATTAAATTTATTCGTGAATTCGTACAGCGATTTAACTCTTGCTTTATGGTCTTTCTCTTATTTAGTCTACTATGGGATAAGGTGAGGAAATTAAACACAACATCTATGTTTTATAATAACATCAGATATAGTTTAATTATTATAACTAACAATATTAACTCTTTTTATAAAATTTAGTTCTTAATTAAATTGTTTAAATTCTTTTTGAATTATAAAAATGTGTGAAATGGATATAGTGATGATTAAATGGATGTTCACCATGTGTTCTTTTTTATTTTTAAAAGAATAATTTGTGAAAATTTTTAACACGATGCCACTATTTTACCAAAGCAAACATTCACACGTAGTACTTCAGTAATCTAGAGTCTTGCTACTTAAATGTTCTGAAATAGGTTCACACTAACTGCTAGCAGCAAACATTTTCACATAGAACTTCTAGCCACATAGTATTTACCCATCAAAACATATTCGCATGTTCGTGTTAAGCTGTTTGAATTATTATCATGTGATAATGCAATATTTAATAATGCTCAACAATCCACTTAAGGCAAACATTTGCACATAGTACCTTTGTGGTCTGTCTAACACCATTAAATATATTTATAATTGTTAATGAATAAACTAAATATTTAAAATCAAGTGAACATTCATTTCATTTAAAACAAATTAAAATAATTTTGTATTATAACTCATTGAGATTTTTGTAACTCACTTCGTTTGATCGTACAGTTGATCAAAGTCCAATTTGTAAATATCTTCCGTTTTTATTTAATGACAAGAAAAATTAATCAAAAAAAAATTTTTTTAAAAGAAAATGTAAACTAAATAATTAAATTCTATCTTTGAATACAAAAATTTAAATTTTAAAAGTAGTGCGTATTTGCCCTACTGTATTATTATTCTCAATCAATGTTCTCTCGGAGATTCGCTTTCAAATTTGCGTATTTACCATCAAAATTGCAGTCGAGAACTCTTCTTGTTCAATCCTGTTTTTCGATTTTATACCAGTAAAAAAACACAATCGGTACGTTTGCGCCTTCTATTTCGAATTTTAAGTTGGCTATACCATCACACTTATGGTTAAAAAATTTTTGTCCTTTTTAAGTTGTCACTTTTATTCAATTACATTAACAGCTATACAACAATGTCCGCACTTCAAATTCTTCTTTACTTAAGTTTACAAATTTGTTACTTCTTATCCTAGGTAAGTGTGTTATTCCCTTTCTTCTTCAATGTAGACATCTGTTGTACCGGTATATAAATTCATTGCTCTTGTAGTTGTTTGTCTAATATTTTCTTTCATCATTTGTTAATCGTATTCTAACTCTTTTTTTCTTAGTTCGTCTTTTTGGAAACAAGGGGAAAACATCGCAGATAACCTCTATCTTCTTTACCGAGCTGGTACTGGAAAGAATCGTCGCCGCTGTTTCTTTCTCCTTATCTTCAATCTACGTTTTTATCTCAGGTGATATTGTTATTTGTAGAATGCCACAAACAAAGTATTGACGTTTTATTTTCTTTTGCTGGTGCTTAAACCATACATGACTATTACTGATGCCTCCGAAACACAAAGGTTACACATACAAGAATCAAAGAATACATTTTAACATTTCATTATTATATATAAAATGTTTTATTTTCTATTTAACATCTCATAAGATAAATATCGTAGTTATATCCTTTTTTTTGTTAAGTGTACGTATTTACTATCTTTTAATTAATACTATTCATATTCACATTTATGTCTTTATTCAAGATTATGTCATTTTCTCGGGCACATCTGTTTTTATTTTGTTCGCATATTAGCATTTAATGTGTCATTTTGACAAATTAATAGTAGTTTATACAACGAGTCAATAATGACAGTTATTATTCCCGAGAGCTGAATTTACTCCCGAGCCGCGTAAGCGGCGAGGGAGTAACTCAGCTCGAGGGAATAATAGTCATTATTGCGAGTTAGTATACACTACTTTATCGACGACTAACTGAAAATTACTAAAAAAAATCAAAATAAGTAAACGAAAATGTCAGATTACTATATCAATATGACGTTTGATGGTTAGGCAGTCAGTAAAATGGCCGGACTTGTCTATCGTTACTATGACAACGTTAGGAACGTTATGTTCTTATTGGCGGAATGCAGTGAATAATGGTAACGTTATGGCCCATTATATGTTCTTATTGGCGGAATGCAGTGAATAATGGTAACGTTATGGCCCATTATTCACTGGTCGCATTTCATTATTCCCTACGGGTATTATGAGTGTTATTATTAGCCAATATTGATTAATATAATACATACTTTATTGTTTAGTCGTCGATAAAGTCTTTTAATTTATTTTGGATGTGTATCATATCTCATTTGTCTTTATGTATTTGACATTTAAGCTTACTTAATTAAAGTGTATTTATAACTATGTATGTATTTTATTTATCATATTTTTTTAATGAAAGAGTTCATCCTTTAGGGTTAGCAACCCATCTTACTTATGTGCATATATTATAGTCTTAGCTATCTAACTTTAAATAAATATTCAAACGAATTATTGCTCTTATTTTATAACTGTGCATCTGACCTTTTACGTTCTCACACTACTGTTTTTCGGGACAAATGCTATAAATTCGGGACCAATAAACAAGTTGTGAAACATCGGGACAGGGACTGAAATTTCCCGGAAAATTCGGGATGTATGGTCACCTTAAAAATATGCGTTTCATAAGATATTTTGCGTACTCTATTTTTAGCGACTCGTTTTCTAAACTTAACCTCGTGTGCAAAAATCACTTATTATAAACTCGTGTTTTAATATACTATTACATATTGCGTTTGTTTTAGATTGAAAAATTATTTAAACTGTTTTAATTGTAAGACTGAATTGCATTAAGCTTAGAGTCCTTATTATTTGTTTATTAATTATTATGTCTTTATAAATATTCTCTTCAACTCTGAATGTAAATGAAATTATAATTAATGATATGTACTTGAAGATGTCCACTCCGTCACCTTCTCATCGAATGACGTATCTTAATAGGCAGAAAGTGCCTTCTCAAACTCAATTAACAAGTTTCGAATTTGTTGAAAGACGGTGCGAAGGGTTATTATAAGAGTGAAAAAGACCAGGAGAAACTTTTCCCGAACCGCCAGCGTTCACCCTTAAATAACCAAGCGTTCGACGATGAAAAGACGTAGAGACTATTACTTAAGAACTAATTTGAGATGCTGAATCATTTAAAGCCGTTTCTAAGAAGACGGATAATTAAAAGCTTTTCGATACTGTTTCTGTATTCCTATTCTAAATTTACAAACCATACACTTCCTTATTATTCTTATAGCAGTTTATTCAAAAGTTCCGAAATAAGTTAATTGAAAACATAATATATTCTCATTTATATAAATAAATTTTCTTGGAGGTTATATTGAAAATAAGTTGGATTTTCTTAAATGTACATAGGTGCTATGATCGTTGCCTGCATATTAGCAGCGTGCATATGCTTAGTATACTTACTTAGTATTAATTTTCAAATAATAATCTTGATAACCTAAGGACATCTGTATTCTGTAACTCTTTTAATATTAACTTATTCAGTAAGAGTACTTTCTGGTGTGTATGACAGTAAATAAACTAATGTTACAATACAAACATATATTTTTTAACAACATATGGAGACCTATATAATAAGAAATATAAGTAGAACACAAAAAGAACCCCGAAGACGGATGGAAGAAGCTGAACCTCTGAAGACAGAGAAGGGAAGTATGAAGAGAAAACTGACCAACTTATAGAATTAATAATATGAAAGAGATGCGAAGGGAACAAAAAGAATTTAAAAAGGTGATTAAGGACCTAAAAGAAGAAAATGAGAAAATAAAGATAGAAAATGAAATTATTAAAACAGAATATGGAAAAATTAAAGAGGAACTGCAAAACACAAATAATAAAATCGAATACTTAGAAAAGAAAGATAGGGGAAAAGTCTTTCTTAGTAGAATTGGAAAATATTGATGAAAAGGAAGAGGTGATGGCAAATAAATCCAAGTTGAAAAATGTGGAAACAAAAGGCTTTTTATTAATAATGATTTAACTACAAAAGTAATAGATATGCAAAAAGCAATCAGAAAAACGGCTAATGTGGAAAGAATGAAGGAAAAACTGTCAGATATAAGATTGTTGAAGGTGAAGTATGGAAGTGGAATAAGGACGAGGAGAAATTAATAAAAACAAAAATCTAGGAAAACAAACTAACACAAAGGACGGTCAAAAGGTAACGAAAATGACAAGAAAGGGGTGTCTGAGTAAGGAAAGGATAATAAGGTTTGCGACATGGAATGTGAGAGGTACAAATAAGGTAGAATTTAGTAGCAGAAATGAGTTTATACAGAGTGGACGTATTAGCCATCCTGGAAACGAAACAAAGGGAGACACAAGTGAATGATATAGGAAATAGCACATTTTATAATAGCGGTTGTAAGGAGAAGGAAGATTTTTGGTACTGGCTTCTTGTTCAGTAAAGCGTTTCAAAAAAGGGTAATCGAGTTTAAACCAATATCGGAGAGAATATATGTAATATCAGACATATAAACAGAAAATTAAGTCTGTTGAATATCCATGCACAACGGAAGAGAAGGATGATCAAGAGGATGAAGAATTCTGTGAAAAAGTATTAGAGGAGCTTAACAAAATACCGGCACATGACGTAAAAATAGTAATAGGAGGTACAAATGCCAAAATTGGAAGAGAGGAAGAATATCAACCGACGATTGGAAGACATAGCAAACATAATATATAAAACGGAAATGGGAAAAAGTTAATTAAGTTCGCAATAGAAAATAGAATGATTATTAAAAGTGCATGCTTTGTCCACAAGGAAATATACAAAGGAACATGGATGTCATCGGATGGGCGAACAGTCAATCAGATAGACCATGTATTAATCGAGAGAATACATGGGAACATGATTACAAACATCAGAAGTTATAGAGGTGCAGACTTAAACACAGATCACTTCTTGGTTAGCATAGAAATGAAATGGGTAAATTTAAATACAAGAATAACAAAAACAAAGTACAAGAATACAAAACTAAAGGGAAATATGAGGAAAAAATGCAAAAAGCTATAAAATGAATTTGAAGTAATAGATAAAATGGGAATGCTTGAAAAATACAACAAAATAGGTAGTAGAACAAGTATTAAACAGAAAGATAGCTAAAAAGGGGAAATATTGGTACGATTTAGAATGCGTGGAAAAGAGAAAAGAAACCAGGATGGTTTTCTAAGAACAAAAAACAGAAAGCAGTAGAAATGAACCAAAAGAATAAACAAGTTAAACGAATATGTCGGGGGAAAAAAAGACAACAACTTGAGAGAAAAATGTTAGAAATAGAGGAAAATAACAAACAAAGGCAAATAAGAAATTTGTACCAAGGAATTAAACACATAAAAATGCCTAAAACCAAATAAGGGAATATTATTGTGGATGTGGCACAGAATTTGGAATGTTGGGCAGATTACTTCGAAAAGCTGTTGAACAGGTGAAAATTATCAGACACAGAGAATGTAACAGAAAACTTCGACAATAAAACTACCAGTTGAAGGCGAAATAAAAGGAATTATTCACCAAATGAAGAATAACCGAAACCCTGGCGGAAATCAAATTGCTATAGAACTTATGGTGGTCAGAAATTACTAGAGGAAATAACGAAGATAATACAGGAATGTTGGAGACAAGAGAGAATGCCAGCGAGATGGGAAGGAGCGTAAATATGCCCAATTTATAAAAAGGGCGACAAGTCATCATGTGAAAATTATAGAGGAATAGCACTGTTGAATGTGATGTATAGAATATTGGCAACAGCTGTTAGAACAAGATTAAAAGATGAAACTGATTTTATGCTGGGAGAGTATCAGTGTGGATTTAGGAGTCAGAGATCAATGGAGGATCAGCTATACTAAAGCAGTTGCAAGAAAGTCATTATAGGCAAGACATAACATGCATATGCTTTTCATAGACTTTCAACAGGCATATGATTCAGTAGATAGAGGAACACTATTAGAAGCTATGAGAGAAATACGAGTGCGGGAGAAGTTGATAAAACTGACAAAAATTCAAGCTGGTTAGTTCGGGTCTATTATCAGCACAGATTACGCGCTTTACATTATCTCTTTTATTTTTTACACTAAAATAAAGCCCCCACAAATGTGATACACTATCTAATCGTTCTATTGTATGATAACTAGCCCCCCTCCCCCCATATTTTCATAGCAATACTTGCTTTCATACAGAAATTATTAATTTTTAATAAACTGGGTTTTGAAGAAAGTTATGAAGTGGTATGAAGAAGATAATAGTGATTCTAGTGACATGGATGATGTAGCAGACAAATATGATGAGTCGGAGCATATTATTCTGAATTATCAGAAGCAAAGGAGGAGGAAGATGCAAATCCATATAACGCACCGGAAACTTCTAGAAAGTATGTACATTTATGAGAAGAATATATTTCAATGGTACACATCTGAAGTGCGACTTGCAGGTAAAGCTCGAAAGCAAGAAAATAAAGCAGATGCTGTTTCCGTATAGAACTTAACATTTACGCAAGATATTTTGCAAGAAATTGCCACAGATGGGACAGGAAGAAATATTTTTAGGTTAGTCAGAAAAGGTTCTCTAAACTTTTGGCTGCGTTACCTTTTGATAATTCTTATGCAAGAGAGGAACTTAAAAAGGAAGATCCAAGAGCAGCAATTTCATTTATTTTTAATTAATTTATTAAAATTGTCCAAGTGTATATGGAATTGGGTATTCTGTAACAATCGACGAAACGCTTATGGTTTTTCATGGGTGTGTGCACTTCAAAATGTATATGCCGAACAAGCCTAATAATAATAATAGATAAGATAAAGTAAGATAAAGATAAGATAAAGATGAGATAAAGATGGGATAAAGATAAGATAAAGATAATAATTGGGTCAAAACTCAGTCGGAAGAGTTTAAGTCAGGAAGAACGTCGCTTATCTAAACCTTAGTAGTAGTTCTTAATCTTGCAAAACCGTTGTTCGGTTCAAATCGAAACATTACAGCGGATAATTGATTTTCTACTGTTGAACCTGTAGACACACTACGAAAAATAATTTATCTTATGTTGGCAGTTTAAAAACAAAACAAGCGATAAATTCTACCCAGCTCTTTGCCAAACAGGAAGCGATAAGTGCAGTCCACATTGTACGGATTTATAAGAGGACACAACTATGATTTCACATCTAGGAAGAAAAGGGAAATCTACTATCCTGGTTTCTACCATGCATGATATGATTTTGGATGATCCAATTTAGAAAGAAACGGAAATAATCATATATTACAACGGCAGTAAATGTGGAGTGGAGATTACTCGATATCTCTCTCGTAAATTCTTTTATTTTGCACCAGTGCTTTAGAGAAAATCTTCAAATTAAAGAAAAATCTTTGTTTGCAAAAGAACTAGCCATGGCGTTAGTGCAAGAACAGTTGAGGATACCTCTAAACAACCCCCGAATTCCTCGGGACGTACGTTTCACTATCTATCGAATAATTGGGCTACCAGAAAACAGTCCTTCATGGGTACAACATAATATGTTTTAGAAAAGAGGAAAGGTTGAATCTTTGTTCTTGCTCAAAGCATATAATGACGAAATATTTCTGCGTGCAGTGCGAATAGCCTATATGCCCTCAGTGCACCAAACCACTGTGCACTGTATGTGTTACTAACACAATTTGTAACTTGCTCGGCACGCATCTGTTTTTGTACTAGAATAAAACAAAATTCAGTTATAAGTTCAGTTTGTGATGTGTTTTGTTATAGAATAAGTTCATTTTTTTCCATTATAGATTTTAAGACTCAACAACAATTGTTCCGAAATCTGTTAATCAGTTTAATTTTGTGAAAGGAATAGTTTTGTTTTTACTAGACATAAAATACTAAATTAAAGTACTGTTTGTTATTGTTCTTTTTAATTTGTAGACTCTGAGATTGACATTTTAAATTTACCGCCATTTTTGCGCGGTAAAACTAGCCTAGATATATTTATATGCTGTCATTAGTAAATATTAAGGTTAAGTTATGGAAACGTATACCATCGAACAACGGGTAAAAACTGTAATTCACTAGAAACATGGAGAAAATTTTGGAGAAACCGTTCGTAATACCGTGGTGAATTTAATCAATAAATTTGAGTCAACCGGTTCAGTTGAAAACAAAAAAATCAGTGGCCGTCCCCGTACGGCTCGTTCAAATGAAATCATAACAAGTGTTAGTGAAAGTGTTGAGGAAAATCCTTCAACATCAATTCGTCGTCGCAGCCAACAATTAGGCATTTCAATGAGCTCTCTTCAACGAATTTTGACGACAGATTTGAATTTGTTTGCTTACAAAGTTCAAATAATACAGGAATTGAAACCACAAGATATTGCAAGTCATCGGGCGTTCACAAATTAGGTTTTCGAAAGACAAATTGATGGTGGGTTTTTGAAAAAAAATCATCTTTAGTGATGAGGCGCATTTTCATCTTACTGGCTATGTTAATAAACAAAATTGTGGGGTTATCTTAAGGATAATGGTTGTACAGCAATAAATCATAAACAACTGAGGACTAAAAGATGAAATTCTACACAACATTGCGAATATTTCCCAGCAATTATGTCAAAATGTTGTGAAAAATGTCATTAAAAGAATGAATATGTACTCCAACAGCAGAGGCGATCATTTGTCAGATATTTTTTTTCACACATAGCCTCCATGTCTCTACTTTCTAAATCAATAATAATATTATCAGTTATCAAATATAAAATGTGTTTTATTAAAAATTTAAAATGTCAGTTATTTTTGGGACAACTGTACATAAACATAACAAACATTTTGAAAAAACGGGTGTGTATTACCACAGTACCCTTGCCTATAATGGTACATACATAGTTAAGGGCACTAAAAGGTTTTTTTTTCTGTTTTCACTAACGTCCATTTAACTTAAGATATACAACAGAAATAAAATATCCTGTGCGCAATATTCTTCTAAAAACAAATTCATTGGAACAAATGTGCGATGCGTAGATTAAAAACCATTTCGTGTAGCAGAAACGTCTGGAAAGGGAATTATTATCTCCTGCATTAAGCTTGTTATTCTTTTGTGTATTATTGACGAGCGAAAATCAAGACCGCCCACACGTTACATATATTTCGTCTGGATAGCGTACGTACTTCTTCCTTTAACCTTGAAATAAAAACAGTTGGCCACGTTAATACTTAAACTTGCATATTGGAAAATTGCCAGCGATTTTCCATTGCTTCTTACACATAAAACTAGCAATACAGGCCGAACGGCATCTCCTGAGTTTTATGTTTTACGATGTGACTGAAAGATTTTAGATTTTTATTCCTGCTCTCCATATTGTTAGAAATTCCATATATGTTGTAAAAGAATACCGATCATACATAGGAAAAATCATTTTGAAGTATAAATATAATAAATTGAATAAAGAACATCAAAGAGACTCATAAAATTATATTTTCAAGAATCTTATCTAAATGCTCCGTCCTTTTCAGTAATGTCAAAGCATATTATTCTCCTTGTAGTATCAACATCAAACATTCATAATTAAATTTATGGAAATTCAATATCAAATAATATTTACTGTGGGAAATTAAATCAAAGAAAAGAAGGAAATGAACTATTAATAATATGTATGGCGATGGCGACAAAATTTTATTGAAAGTATACATAGAAGTCTTACATGCTATAGAATTTATTTATTGGACATTTAAATTAACGGTGGCTCGTGCAGATTTTCTCAGCTAAGAGTACCCGATTCGGAGGCTTTTCTTCTTTCATTTCAGAATCTGCCTTAGTGCTTTAATAAAGTGCATCGCTATTAAATATTTGAACAGCGATGCGCCTTCACATTCAGAAGCAGTTTGCAGATTAAATAGAAATAGTAAAACTAGCCAAAGTAGGTACCTACTAATAATAAACTTATAACAAATTGTTATGGAGGCATGAAAGAAATTGAAAAGTGGTTTATTAAAAACAACTTACACGTAAACCATGATAAAACAAATGTAATACTCTTCAAAGCTGCACAACTTATTTACCCGGTGAACGTAGAGTTTAAGAACTGTAAATATCCGACAAAATTAGCGCCCGCTTGCTCGGGGTTTTTGTTGATGAATTTCTCAAATGGAAACCACACATAGATATATTATGCAGAAAACTATGCAGTTTCTGCCACAGTATCCGTCTAATGAGAGAACTTGTCAGCGAATATGTACTTCGTGCCGCCTACTACAGCGGTTGCCTGTCAAATAATAGATTTGGCATCGTGGTCTGGGGTGGATATGGCGAGCTAAGATCTTTATAACACACAAGCGAATCATACGCACTATATACAAACTAAACTTCAATCAGTCATGCAGGGGCTACTTCAAAAATAATAATCTTTTGACAGTCTTTGTTATTTATATTTATGAAGTACTAATATTTTTGTTTAAAAACAGGACACTGTTTGATAAAAAGGCCTCCGAGCATCAATACGATACCAGGCATGGAGATCGCTACTGGTATCTAATACACAGACTTACTATGAGTGAGAGTGGTTTGAGGTATACAGGATTAATTTTTTTTTAACAAATTACCAAAGAACATTAGAGATATTAATACTCTAACTGTATTTAAAAATAAAACATTTCTGTTATTATGTGAAGTGGAACCCTAGAGTATGGAAGTCTTTCTGAAGTAACCATTACTTGTATTAGATTATTGTTTACTTTGACGTTTGCTTTGTTTTTGCCTTGTAATTATATAGCAATAAAGTATATTATTATTGTTCGGTGAATTTTTATCTGCAAATATTATTTTCTTAAACGCCACTGTAAGGTAATTTGTAGGTTTCTTTAGACTTACTAGAGTGTGAAAGAATGCCTCCTATTCGACAATTAAGGATTTTTTTATCAAATAACTAAATTTTACGTGGTGGAATAATTGGTATACGAGAAAGTGTTTTGTCCATTCATAATGCTACTGGTAGTAGTGGACGTAAGTCTGATTTATAGATACGTAACACAAGCCCAAGTAATACATAATTTAACATCATTCGAAAGAGAAATCGAATCAATGTACGAGGTAGGTGCCATAAATTCTCTGCCTGACAGGCTTATACAGGTTTAAACGTGTTCAAACTCCGTCACGTCATGCATGCACCTTCGCGATGTGTACACTATAAATATGGCGGTTCGAAGCCTAGTAGTTTTTAGTAACCAGCCAACCAACGTGACTAGCTCACGAAAATGTCTGAAGTAACGAAAATTGAGTACCGGGCGGTATAAAATTTTTAACAAAAGAAGGGCATACACCTTATCACATTAAGCAACGTTTAGACGGCGTTTACGGTGATTCATCTCCTTCGTATTCAACTGTAAAAAAGTGGGCAAAATGTTTCCGTTTGGGACAAGAATCCCTGGAAGATGCTGATCGGTCGGGTCGACCAATTGAAGTGATAACCAACTTCAATTATTGAACATTTAGTGCTAGAAGATCACCGTTTGAAAGTGAAGGAATTAGCAGTGATAACAAACATTTCCGAAACAAGAGTTCGCCGAATTCTCCATGACCATTTGGGTATGAATAAAATTAGTACTAAATGAGTACCGCGATTTCTTTCTGCTCTCCAACGTGAACGTCGAGTCGAATGTGCGCAGTCGTGTTTAAACATGTGTGGAGACGAACCAAAACTGATTTTGGAGTCCATTGTCACAGGGGATGAAACAATTGTTCTGTTTTACGTTCCTCTATCGAAAAGGGAGTCCATGGAATGGCGGCGACCTCATGAACCTCGTCCCAGAAAGGCGAAAGTCGTTCAATCAACGAAAAAGGTGATGGCCACAATATTATGGGACTGTGAGGGCATTTCGCTAATTGACTTTAAAGAGCGCATTACAAGTGTAAACGGCACATATTATACGTCTTTATTGCATAAATTAAAGGACAGTATTCGTGCAAAACGTCGTGGAAAATTGACAAAAGGTGTGCGATTATTGCACGACAATGCTCCCGTCCATACTGCCGCTATTTCACAAGCTGCCATCCGCGAATGCGGCTTTCATGAATTGGAACATCCAGCATATAGTCCGGATATGGCTCCTTGTGATTTTTATTTGTATTCTAATTTAAAAAGAGACCTTAGGGGGACGTAGTTTGAAGGACTACAGTGAGTTGTAAGCAGCTGTTATACGAGTAGAACATTTTGACGGAAAAACTTCAGATTATTTTTACAAGGGTATCGAATTATTAATTAATCATTGTAATAAATGTATAGAAGTTAGGGGAGATTACATTGAAAAATAGAAATTCTTATATTGTTCCAGTTTCTTTTTTGTATATCAGGCCGAGAATTTATGGCGCTTACCTCGTATATATACCGTAACATATGACTTAACGCAAACGCACTCAAATTATTTACGTAGTTTCACTTTAATCTTAGTCGTTTTAAATTATATTATATATAATTAAAGCTACTGGCGTGTTCTTTCAGTAGAAGTGTATACACAACGGGGACCATCGACCCTAAACCCTCGCATAGTACTCTCGACCCTCGCTCCGACCCACGCTCACTGGTGGTCATATTGAAGCTTGGACCACTGCGCTTATTACCAGTTTTTGACTATATGAGAATGAAAGTAGAAACATTTGATTATATTTTAAAAGAATTTGTAGACAAAGTAAACAAAACACATGTCCGATTAACTTTTCTTTGTTTATGAGCGCCGGTTTAGTGCGACGTGCACTGGTCGATGGTCAAAAAATACTAACCTCAGTTTTTACCCTGTCACTGTGTACCCGGCCTTAGCTCCAATCTATGCACGGAGCGTTTGGTCGTCGCTCCGATGTATGTTTATTATTTTTGTTCGTTGTGTCCGTACACTAAAGGGGCCCACACACTGCGTTTTTGTTCGACAGTTTTGTTCGACGAACAAGTCTGTTCGAACAAAAACGACGAACGTCAGTTGCCCACAGACTACAGTTTTGTTCAGCAGTTTTGTTCGGCAGTTTAATAACATGAAGACAATATATGTGTGTGCAGTGGCGGCGGCATTAGCCATAAAATCAAAAGAGAAAAAAAGAAACGGGCAAAATGGGCGAAGGAAGGAATTGCAATACCATTACAAAGGATTATAAGATCAGGGTGATAAACAGTTTGGATTTCCGAAAGTATTAATAGATGTTTAAAAAATCTCTAATGTGGGGAATAATTACCTTCGGAGAATTGTGTAATAGGTGCAGTAATTTAAATCTTGTAAAATATTTGTATGTTTTAAATTACATTATTTGAATACAATAAGTTGGTGTACAGATGTTGAAATTACGTAGATTAACTAAACTTGAAATGGTAAAGATTTTACAGTTATAATAACACGACTTAAATAAATATGAATATATAATACTACATAGAACTACACCACTGCAAAAAACCGTCGTCTTTTAAAACTGTTTACCCCACACACTTCAGATTTGTTCGACGGTTTTGTTCGACGGACATAAACAGGCCGAACCAGATTATTTTCAGCAGACTTGTACGCCAACATCAACGACGGTTTTCGACCCACACACTTCGGTTTTGCGACGTTTTTGTTCGAACAGACTTGTTCGTCGAACAAATCTGTCGAACAAAAACGCAGTGTGTGGGCCCCTTTAGATTAGCTTAACGATATGTCAAAAGTATTAAAATCCGTAATCAATCTCCTCCGAAGATAGATGGTTTTGACGTCCGCGAAGCATGTTTACTTGTAGGATGAACTTTCTTTTGATCAACGTACTAAATTTAGTTGCTCGAATTGAAGCGGTTCTGGAGTAATTGAATTCTATTTTAACGAATCTTGTTAGGGGTCATCGAAATTGTCTGTTATGGCCTCTACCCTGATTTTGCGAAAAGTTTTAAAGTGTGTTATGAATGGAGGTTCAAGTTAGAAATCCAGCAATGTCGTACTTTGAACAATTTTTTTAAGTTACCGAATATTTGAAATATTTACGTTCTGTGATTTTACATAAGTTCGATGTATCTGCCATGCTGACCTCTAATGTGATGTATATATGAATTGATGATGATCAGGCAAAACTAATATATCTAAAAGGTTACTCTTTTAGGTTGATTCTTTTCAGAAAAATTGTAGCTTCCTATGATTGTTTTTTCTATGCTAATTTTTCTTAAGAATTAGCATTATTAGCATTGTAGAATGCAGATTAAAACTACATTGTAACAGTTTTTGTTAATTTTGAAAACGATATGTTATTAATTAAAATTGAATCAAAGATATATGAATGGATAGCTGAACTGCAAAATATGGATTAAATTGGATATTTTCTTGGGTGTAACATATATGAATTCATAAATGTAATAATAAAATTAAGTTGTATATCATGTCCCTTAGTGCATATATAAACTGTTGAGATTGTAAGAGTCATTATGCCAAGTTAACAGGTAGTATTTGAGTTTCATTGGTATTTATTGGTTAATATCCTTCGAAACTACTGATTGAATTAATTTGCAATTTGTGCCTTCTACTAATTAATATCTATTGTATCTATCTTTTTACCTGTTTTACATTGTTACTTTACGACATACACAGACAACTTCTTTATTTTCAAATAGCAATAGAAGTCAAATTTGACATAATTCGCTTAATTTAACAATATTTGACTATTTATCTGCTGTCAATGTGTTTTGACATTTACGTCAAATTTGACTCTCCTTGTTATTTAAAAAAAAACAAGTTACCTGTGTATCTCCTAAAGGAATAATGTAAAACAGGTGAAAAAGTAAGGATTAGTGGAATTCACATCCCAAATTTCAAATTAATCCACTCAATGGTTTTTGGTAGATATTAAGTCGGTTCCAAACGAAGATCCTATATATATTGAGGTGGTCTTGAGCCTACTCAATACCACTCAATAATTAGTTAAGTTTGTTATTAGGGACGAACCCTTGTACATATTGAAATGTTGTAGTTCTTTTGAGTTACGTAAATAAAGGAGAGATATTACTTGGCACACAGATTCAATCCCATCTAATCGTTTAACAAACAATTATATCTTGATCATAAAGTTTAGTTGAAGAAATAAGGTTAAAGAATTTAGCATAAAAACATGACCATAGTAGTGCGAACAAATTTCAAATACAACAGAAACGCACTATACAATCTTGTACTTATTTAGCATACATTATTTTCAATCTTGCGTTATCATTTTACATTTAGTTTTGACAAAGCATCCTATCTAACACACACAACACATGCATTTAGAGCATATAAATATGGCCGATATAAAAATGCAAATTAGGACTAAATCAAAACATAATCATAATTTGTACATACTAGGAGTGACACTCCAAAGCCCGTCGATTGTATATCTCATGATTTTAAAAGCACAAATAGAATTAGTGACCTAGAAATTTTCAATAGCATCATTTAATGTAAAGCAGGGACGTTCATCTTTCGAACGCCCATTATCAAGTCAATTGCAATTTAACTCTGTGAGGAAACCAATTTTAATGTGAAAACACAAATTAATTACAGCCTTTTCTATATTTAGAACAGATTTTAATTAGGGCATGAATATCAATAGGACTGCAATTTAGGTACAAACAACATTTAGAGTATCACTAAGAGACCTAGATCACATGTCATATTAAAGCTAGAATTTCGTGGCTATATTTAGTAATTGCCTGGTATATGAAGTTAAATACTCAAACTGCACATATCACAGCACAGTTATGATTAGCAATTCTCATGAATTACGCCCTTACAAACGCATAATTACCAAAAGCATCTTTTCAAATTTAGGCCGAATAGCTTCTTTAAGAAATGTCAAACATTAATATTTTAAATGCAGAAAAACGCACGAAATATAAGTATGCATGGCAAATTAATAATATAAGTTGTGTGCATAAATAGATGCCCTATTTGAATAAAGCTATTAACAATTAATTACTGTCAAAACTAAAATGTTATTTGAAATCCAAATAATTAAGTGAGCACTTGATACAATTAAACGCATTTAGAAATGTTAATATAATTCCTTGAATGGCAAGATATAACTGACTTGATAAAGTTTTGATAAGCTTTTAAGCAATTTAAACCAAAATGACTATATAAAATAAATTTAACTTAAATTTGGAAATTTAATATTCACAGCAGGCATTATCTTATGAACGAACGGATTTTAATCAAGTAAAAAACGGAAATAAATTTATATGTATTTAGATTTTAAGATTATTTGTAAACCAGGTCCACAAAATCTATTAATATCCTTATTTTTGGATAAAATCCAAAATATTAGAAAATATCATTATTTTCTTGTACATGACTGTACTGATTTTTCAAAAACCGACGCTAAAGCTGTCAGACGCATTAAAAATACAAATATGAGCATTCAAAAATTTTACGCACTAAAAATATTTTTTATTAATCATAAATATAAAAATAAACTTTTAAACAATATCCAAATCACGTTTGGATACATAAAATAATAACAATTAATAAAATTATATGAAGCAACTGCTTTGGGTTCAAGGCTTTAAACAAGAGACTACGGTAACATATAAAATAGGTAGACATTGCTGAAAGCAGGGAGATTAAATTAGATAAGCATCCACTAAGGATGAAACATCAGAGTTCATAAAAACAAACAACATCCGTCATAGACGAACTTGAATCAAACCGACAAGTCGAGATAAATCCCAGTGCGGCGAAACTCTACGCCTATCAGATAGGCGTTCCGTCGATCATCGGACCTGCATCAATAAAATACCACGAGCATAAAGTCCATGGCCTAGAAAAGAGAAAGAAAAAAAATATCAACAACGAACATAACCAAGAATAAAGAAAAAACCCCGAGCCGGACCCGAGAATAAATGTCAATAGATTAAACGCAAGAAAATTAACTCACCTGTACGCACATCTGCAACACCGAGACCTGCGACTGCCGAGACTTGAAGTATAAGATACTGCAACCTACCGAAGCGGATTCTGCTACCTGTATTCCGCATACGAACGAGCTGCCCACCGGCGTTACCTGTCCATAGATCCAGAGACATATCCAACCCGAATACGGAAAGATTCAAGGGAGTAACCAGCCGAGATTCCCATACCAGTCACATCCAAGGGATCCACCATAGAGCTAAAGGACATTTAACATAATTAGATGAAGGTATCGTGATATGTTTACAAGTACTAAGAAACCGAAAGAAAGGTTCAGTTGTCAAATAACAATATTTGCGTCAAATCATTTTGTAATTCGTGTTTTACGACGATTAAAATCAATGTCAGTATGTTAAAAGTGGTATAATAGTCATTAGTAATCAAATAGTTAGAACTCACATATCAATAATTTGTCTTTCGTCAAAATTAACAAACATTTAAGTCAATAATCAACATACAGTCAGTCACATTCAAGGAAATAAAAACCTAACCTATATTGGTAAACAAGTAGCTCTATACTTTGCTAAGAGTTAAATTAAACAATATGAATAGCTAACTTTTAAATTAGATTTGTTGTCGCCAATCTGAACTAATTTTCCTAGTATTGAACAGATTGTTTTCATAGTTTCTTTTCATCATAATTAAACTCATATATAGTTCATTTATATTTGCATACTCACATATACGTTCACCCGCTTTGGGAAATTTTGCACGATTGAGTGGATCTGTGTATTATATCTCTCCAGGTCATAAATTGTAATGTATAAGGTATATTGTTGTTTTTTAATGAACATACTCATAAGTTAAATTTATATGTAACAATTGGAAGTAATTATATAAAGAATTAGAAGTTATACCTACCTTTGTGTTTATTATTTGTATTTTGAATCGGCATCCATCGTAAATTCGGGGAGACACATCATTCATTTTATATAGGTACCAGTAGCAGCCCACAACGTGCACACACAGGAGTCCTGGGATCTCGTAAGAATAACAGGTATTGCGTAAGTCACTCTGAGTAGTAGGTATTCCGCAGAACCCCTATAACGGCCCGGAGATAAAATTTAACATAGCGCGCACTGGCGTCATTACATACTCACATAATTCATTGTAGAATGCCGGAAACAACCCCTTCCCCTATTAGAAATAGAACATTGGTCAATATATAAGCGATAGGAAGTCATTTTCAAGCGCGAAATTTAATACAGTTCAAATTTATTATCGCAGAGTTAGTCACCTTTTAATTGAATTGTTAAAGTAAACCCACATATACGGTTAGTAATAATTTTAGATTAAACTTTCACTAGCGTACTATTAGCGTTCAAAAATTTAATTTGGTGAACTTTGCTTTCTTAATTTTTAATCTTTTTGATTTTTTTTAATTTACTTAGTCTCATTGCTCTTTAAGAATTTTAAATGCTGAGGGGCATATAACGCACATCACCCCCCCTATAGCATATTGGCGCACCAACGTGGGGCCATTCGAATAACCTACAGAGTACACTTACAGTTTTTTTTCCAGTTCATCTCCGAGGATTTAAAGAAGTGGAGGACATTAATTTTTTTTGAAAATAAAAATAATTGTATAATAAAAATATAAAAAGAAAGATGTGTATTTGATTTATGTATTTGTGTATGTGCTCTTCCACGAATTGATGATCGATGTTAAATAGATAAACACAGGGTATAATTGAAATTATTTATTCACTGCCATATAAAGTAAAAACACAGGTCAAATATTTTATGACAAACATTTTTACAACATATTGTACAGGGGTCGCATCCAAACGACACATCGCTGTTGTTTTATTATTATTGTGTGTATCTATAAAAATATAAAAAAAAAAAAACCTGCAAGATGAATACGAGATCCAGAAGCGTTTCTAATGTCCATCAGGAATCATCAAGCGAAGATGAATCTCCACAAAATCAAGGTGATAACACCCAAATTACAGCGACGCCCACAGAAAAAGGGACTGGTTCGAAGTTAGATGAAAAGTATTTGCTCGAACAGATGAGTTTAATGTTCGAACAAGCAAGACAAGAATTTAAAAAGGATCTACAGGAACTGATAGAAAATTTCGGGACAAATAGAAAACGAGATAGGGAGGAAGACAAACAAGAAAATAAAATCTATATGGAAACAAAGGAGGAAAATAAGAGGGTAGAAAATATGGTTGAGAAAAAAGATAAAGATGAAGATATAAGTGTACCAAAAGTACAAGAATCAGTACCAATAGAGACAGTATTCGTAGAAATAATTAAAGAAAAGGAAAAGGAAGAAACATCAGTACTGAATACAAAGCTAAAATCAGTAGAAGGGCAGATAGAAGAATTACCCAATGAAGCAGATGAAAAATTCCAAGAGACCGTCGCATTCATCAAACAGAATAACGAGATTTCGCAGACAGAAATTGTGAAAGAAGAAGAAAGTGAAGAAATAAAAAGTGTTGTGCCTATCCACGAACATGAGGAACAAAATGAAACAGAACTGAGAAAAACTTCCACAACAACACAATTGCAAAGGAGGACAAAGTACATGGATTCTGGCAGACGAATTTTAAGAATATGGTTCGACGCGCTTTTACATACAGAAGAAACTGAGGAAGATTTACCCATTTCCACATCAAGCTTGTTAGTTGACATCAATACTTATTCATTTAAACACACAAGTTCACAAAAATACACCTCTATAGGGAAACAACATACACTGATACAATTAATTTGTCACATAACCAAGACGTACAAAGAATTCAACATACTGAAGGGCATGGGGATAGCTTTATTATTAAACAAAGAAAATAAGGTAACACACATACACCTCACAAAAATACACACACACATACGCAACCAACAAGATATGGATTATCAAACACAAACAATTTACACTAACACTGTACTTAGGGAGAAGAAAAATATTATTGATTTCCACTTAAAAATTATAGGGAAATGAGATCTCATAATTAGTCAGGACGGGAGATTACAAAGAGATCGCCTCCCGAAGGTATTTACGACACCTATCTTTCCCAGTAAACTCTTAGATCTCATATTAGTCAGGACGGGAGATTACAAAGAGATCGCCTCCCGAAGGTATTTACGACACCTATCTTTCCCAGTAAACTCTTAGATCTCATATTAGTCAGGACGGGAGATTCCAAAGAGATCGCCTCCCGAAGGTATTTACGACACCTATCTTTCCCAGTAAACTCTTAGATCTCATGATTAGTCAGGACGGGAGATTACAAAGAGATCGCCTCCCGAAGGTATTTACGACACCTATCTTTCCCAGTAAACTCTTAGATCTCATAATTAGTCAGGACGGGAGATTACAAAGAGATCGCCTCCCGAAGGTATTTACGACACCTATCTTTCCCAGTAAACTCTTAGATCTCATAATTAGTCAGGACGGGAGATTCCAAAGAGATCGCCTCCCGAAGGTATTTACGACACCTATCTTTCCCAGAAACCCCGTTGATCTCACAACCCCAAACTCTATGTCGAGAAATAGACACTGCTAGGTCTCATCCATTTAAAGAACCCTATACCCCCCACAATTTCCCAACTCTCATAAGAATTTCTCACCCCAAAAAGATTTCTGACACACCCAACAGACTTCTCAAAACCCTTTACAATTTCTTCGAACCCCAAGAAGACTTCAAAACACCCAAAAAATTATATCAGCATCAAAAAACCATCTCTCACATGTCACAGCAACATAAGCCCCGCTGCTAGACAATGATCCGAATAAGGATATAACACCCCTGATAAACAAAATAGTTGTTTAGAAATAGGATAAAAATAGTCGTACTACCTAGCCTTAAGTTGTCTAAAGTTAACCTGTCTCTACACGAAATACAAATAATTAGAATTAAGATGTTACTTATCCACGTGTAATATAAGTTGGACAACAAGAATCAGTATCGGACAACATTAGAAAATAAAATACAAACCCTTATGAAGATAAAACGAAACCAAAAAGCAAAATTTGAAGAAAAAAGGAACAAAAAGGAAACCATACATGCCAGAAGGAAAATTTTAAAAATGCACGAACAGAGCAAAACTTGGAAGGAAAATAGTAGTCAACGAACAATGTGAAGAAGAAATGGACATATCCAAAAATGAAAAAACATAGCAATTGTACAAAACAAAAAGAAAAATACTCTGTGATTATTGGAGAGAAAGAAGAAAAAAATAAAAAGAATTCAAAAGAAAAGGCCTAAGAAAATAATAAATTTGTGAAGAAAATGTTTTATTTATTAGCAGAAATGACTGCATAAACAGTAATTATGATTACTAAAAATATAAAAATGCGAAACATGCGAGAAAGCATGAAAATTATGAATTATGAAAAAAAATATATGAAGAAAGAAAAAAATGAATGATTATAATGAAAATGATATGGTATTCAAAGCACCTAAGAATGGGCTTGAATATATTTCCTCAAAGAAAGGGAAATAAATTGATGCGAAATGCATAAAATATGGAGAAAGCGATTTAATAAAGAAAACATTACACAAGAAAATATGAGTTATTATTAGGCCAATAATAACAGCCACAGCTGAAAAGAATCAGAACTTCAAGAAAAATACACAATCACATAATCACAGAAAAATATTCAGAAGTACGGAAAGGACCATTTTACAAAACTCCAAGGAAAGAATCGAAAAAAAAAAAAAATCCAAGAAACATACTCCTGAAGTCAAATTTTCATAAGGACAACTTACTTAAAATTACACACATAATTTCTAATATAAAAAAAAAAAAAATTAATGATTACCCATAGAGTACGATACAACTTATATATAAAAAACATTGAAACAAAATCAACAACAGCTTATACTACACAAGATACAAAATAAAATTAAGTTCATAAAT
This sequence comes from Amphimallon solstitiale, assembly GCA_963170755.1. NCBI lineage: Eukaryota > Metazoa > Arthropoda > Insecta > Coleoptera > Scarabaeidae > Amphimallon > Amphimallon solstitiale. The sequence goes on from OY720683.1 coordinate 104,028,760, forward strand.
ATACTGTACATACATATGAAAGTCCTTTACATAATTAACAAAGAACATTAGGTATTAAGAAGTTATCAAACAAAAATTAGTATACTGTAAAAATTGTTACAAACATAAATTCATTATAAGTATTAACTTAAAACTTAAGAAGTTCTCTAAACTAGCCTAAATACTTTATCAAAAAAAAAAAAAAAAAAATTTTAGAATAAAGAATATTTTCCTAATAATTAATTAATATGTTAATGAACGGAAATTTTAATTGCATAAAAATTTACATTCATTAAGAAGGGCATGTTGAGGTGGTCTTGAGCCTACTCAATACCACTCAATAATTAGTTAAGTTTGTTATTAGGGACGAACCCTTGTACATATTGAAATGTTGTAGTTCTTTTGAGTTACGTAAATAAAGGAGAGATATTACTTGGCACACAGATTCAATCCCATCTAATCGTTTAACAAACAATTATATCTTGATCATAAAGTTTAGTTGAAGAAATAAGGTTAAAGAATTTAGCATAAAAACATGACCATAGTAGTGCGAACAAATTTCAAATACAACAGAAACGCACTATACAATCTTGTACTTATTTAGCATACATTATTTTCAATCTTGCGTTATCATTTTACATTTAGTTTTGACAAAGCATCCTATCTAACACACACAACACATGCATTTAGAGCATACAAATATGGCCGATATAAAAATGCAAATTAGGACTAAATCAAAACATAATCATAATTTGTACATACTAGGAGTGACACTCCAAAGCCCGTCGATTGTATATCTCATGATTTTAAAAGCACAAATAGAATTAGTGACCTAGAAATTTTCAATAGCATCATTTAATGTAAAGCAGGGACGTTCATCTTTCGAACGCCCATTATCAAGTCAATTGCAATTTAACTCTGTGAGGAAACCAATTTTAATGTGAAAACACAAATTAATTACAGCCTTTTCTATATTTAGAACAGATTTTAATTAGGGCATGAATATCAATAGGACTGCAATTTAGGTACAAACAACATTTAGAGTATCACTAAGAGACCTAGATCACATGTCATATTAAAGCTAGAATTTCGTGGCTATATTTAGTAATTGCCTGGTATATGAAGTTAAATACTCAAACTGCACATATCACAGCACAGTTATGATTAGCAATTCTCATGAATTACGCCCTTACAAACGCATAATTACCAAAAGCATCTTTTCAAATTTAGGCCGAATAGCTTCTTTAAGAAATGTCAAACATTAATATTTTAAATGCAGAAAAACGCACGAAATATAAGTATGCATGGCAAATTAATAATATAAGTGGTGTGCATAAATAGATGCCCTATTTGAATAAAGCTATTAACAATTAATTACTGTCAAAACTAAAATGTTATTTGAAATCCAAATAATTAAGTGAGCACTTGATACAATTAAACGCATTTAGAAATGTTAATATAATTCCTTGAATGGCAAGATATAACTGACTTGATAAAGTTTTGATAAGCTTTTAAGCAATTTAAACCAAAATGACTATATAAAATAAATTTAACTTAAATTTGGAAATTTAATATTCACAGCAGGCATTATCTTATGAACGAACGGATTCTAATCAAGTAAAAAACGGAAATAAATTTATATGTATTTAGATTTTAAGATTATTTGTAAACCAGGTCCACAAAATCTATTAATATCCTTATTTTTGGATAAAATCCAAAATATTAGAAAATATCATTATTTTCTTGTACATGACTGTACTGATTTTTCAAAAACCGACGCTAAAGCTGTCAGACGCATTAAAAATACAAATATGAGCATTCAAAAATTTTACGCACTAAAAATATTTTTTATTAATCATAAATATAAAAATAAACTTTTAAACAATATCCAAATCACGTTTGGATACATAAAATAATAACAATTAATAAAATTATATGAAGCAACTGCTTTGGGTTCAAGGCTTTAAACAAGAGACTACGGTAACATATAAAATAGGTAGACATTGCTGAAAGCAGGGAGATTAAATTAGATAAGCATCCACTAAGGATGAAACATCAGAGTTCATAAAAACAAACAACATCCGTCATAGACGAACTTGAATCAAACCGACAAGTCGAGATAAATCCCAGTGCGGCGAAACTCTACGCCTATCAGATAGGCGTTCCGTCGATCATCGGACCTGCATCAATAAAATACCACGAGCATAAAGTCCATGGCCTAGAAAAGAGAAAGAAAAAAAATATCAACAACGAACATAACCAAGAATAAAGAAAAAACCCCGAGCCGGACCCGAGAATAAATGTCAATAGATTAAACGCAAGAAAATTAACTCACCTGTACGCACATCTGCAACACCGAGACCTGCGACTGCCGAGACTTGAAGTATAAGATACTGCAACCTACCGAAGCGGATTCTGCTACCTGTATTCCGCATACGAACGAGCTGCCCACCGGCGTTACCTGTCCATAGATCCAGAGACATATCCAACCCGAATACGAAAAGATTCCAGGGAGTAACCAGCCGAGATTCCCATACCAGTCACATCCAAGGGATCCACCATAGAGCTAAAGGACATTTAACATAATTAGATGAAGGTATCGTGATATGTTTACAAGTACTAAGAAACCGAAAGAAAGGTTCAGTTGTCAAATAACAATATTTGCGTCAAATCATTTTGTAATTCGTGTTTTACGACGATTAAAATCAATGTCAGTATGTTAAAAGTGGTATAATAGTCATTAGTAATCAAATAGTTAGAACTCACATATCAATAATTTGTCTTTCGTCAAAATTAACAAACATTTAAGTCAATAATCAACATACAGTCAGTCACATTCAAGGAAATAAAAACCTAACCTATATTGGTAAACAAGTAGCTCTATACTTTGCTAAGAGTTAAATTAAACAATATGAATAGCTAACTTTTAAATTAGATTTGTTGTCGCCAATCTGAACTAATTTTCCTAGTATTGAACAGATTGTTTTCATAGTTTCTTTTCATCATAATTAAACTCATATATAGTTCATTTATATTTGCATACTCACATATACGTTCACCCGCTTTGGGAAATTTTGCACGATTGAGTGGATCTGTGTATTATATCTCTCCAGGTCATAAATTGTAATGTATAAGGTATATTGTTGTTTTTTAATGAACATACTCATAAGTTAAATTTATATGTAACAATTGGAAGTAATTATATAAAGAATTAGAAGTTATACCTACCTTTGTGTTTATTATTTGTATTTTGAATCGGCATCCATCGTAAATTCGGGGAGACACATCATTCATTTTATATAGGTACCAGTAGCAGCCCACAACGTGCACACACAGGAGTCCTGGGATCTCGTAAGAATAACAGGTATTGCGTAAGTCACTCTGAGTAGTAGGTATTCCGCAGAACCCCTATAACGGCCCGGAGATAAAATTTAACATAGCGCGCACTGGCGTCATTACATACTCACATAATTCATTGTAGAATGCCGGAAACAACCCCTTCCCCTATTAGAAATAGAACATTGGTCAATATATAAGCGATAGGAAGTCATTTTCAAGCGCGAAATTTAATACAGTTCAAATTTATTATCGCAGAGTTAGTCACCTTTTAATTGAATTGTTAAAGTAAACCCACATATACGGTTAGTAATAATTTTAGATTAAACTTTCACTAGCGTACTATTAGCGTTCAAAAATTTAATTTGGTGAACTTTGCTTTCTTAATTTTTAATCTTTTTGATTTTTTTTAATTTACTTAGTCTCATTGCTCTTTAAGAATTTTAAATGCTGAGGGGCATATAACGCACATCACCCCCCTATAGCAATATATATATATATATATTCTTAATAAAGTTTAATGACTGCACTTTTTATTTTGCAATACAATTGGCTTTTATTGGATATAGTTGACGACGAAATTCAGTCAATAACCTGTCAATTTAACAACAAAGACTACGAAATTCTTGTATTGAAATGCAAATGTTTATAGATATCACATTTGGTCTATTTTCGATATACAATGAACCAAATTTATTTTGTACGTTTGTTATTTTAAAAAGCTATTAAAAGTTAATCAATGTATATTAGATTTGGGTTTGGACTTTCTTTTAAAATAAAATATTAATTTAAACTTAAAACTTCTGCTTATTGTCCATTTTGTGCCAATTAATAATAATAATAATGTGTTTTCGTCCTGAACAACTTAAGCTTGTACACATGTATTACAGTCTGATTCGAAATATTTCTTAAAGTCAAATTGTGAGAGGAGCTGAAATAAAGTAACACATACTACTCAAAATTCATGTGAATATGGAAGGCGCAAACTGAATAAATCCAGTATACATAGCTATAAAAACCATAATGCAAATATTGGAACATGAAATTTATTTCTTAAAAATATCTCCGAGGAAATTAACTTACAATTTTTTACTTAGTCACTTATTTCCTCATTTTCTTCTTATGGTTTGCATTAACAATCGTTTTTAAATTGTCAAAACTATTCGATTGTGCTTGGCTTGTTTATTATTACACCTGAACAATGTTTGGAGAAATAAATATGTATAATGATAAAAATAGCAAGAGTTCAAAGACCAGCAGGAAATAGAGATCCTGGGAGACCGATAAAAGGATGGAGGAATGCTGGATCTCCACTTGCACTGAAACGCCATGATGGTTTTGCCAGCTAGTATATTTGTGAAGAAAAACAGATCTCGACCTAAAATGAAAGAAGAAGAAGAAGAAGAAGGATTTTATATAAAATATAAAAAAGATGATGTAAATTACGTACTAAATACTTTGATACTCTTAATGATTGTATAGAACGCATAATTTGCGAGATATTTGAAAAAAGTGAATTTCGATAAGAGTTAATAAAGTATTACTTTGTCAGGATTTTGAATTTTTTTTTTGTACAAAAATTGTTCCAAATCAAATAGTATTTTAGAAATTAGTCTTAAACTAGTAGTTCACGTAATATTGTTAAAATTTTATTTCTTCATTGGAGGGAACTACTACTTCAGGTATAGCGTTTTGAATAAAAATCTATGATAATGGGAGGAAGTTTATACTCTTAAATATAAAGTTTGGTATCGATAGCTCTGATCGTTTGGCTGCTATCGTGGTCAAACACAGGCAGACACTAGGACTGGAACAGAACCTAATATATCGATATATCGAAATTATACATTTATTTAATATCGGACTTCGGTATTTATCGATTTATAGAAACCTCAACAAAAACACTAAATACACACCAAATAAATTTTCTTTTTTTGCATGCCAGAAATAATAATGTTTAGTTCAGGCTCCATTTGTGAGATACATATCATTGATTGATGGTTTTGCCAGCTAGTATATTTGTAATATACACCCATCAAATTCACTTCAATGTGTTACCATAGCGGCATATATAATAGCCAGAAGATACATATGTGTTTAAATAATTGTTATTTTTTGTAATATGTAATGAATATTATACTAGGAATGATTATTTTAATATTTTTAATTTTGTATTAATAAAAATTTTTATTTTACTTAAATTCCTATTTTATCTGATAGACATATTGCTTGCTTGGTAACATTTTCAAGTTATGCGGGAGTTGATTATAAATCTTGATACATTGAAATAGGACACTCTTTTGTATTTTAGTAAATCCTGTTTTTGGTGGTAGAACACAGCGCATTCTTGAATAAAAGTCAGGAGAGTCAAAAGATTCTAGTGTAGACATATTACAAAATTTGGCAGCTGAGAAAGAGAGTAACATGACCTCACAAATCTACACGTCATAAAACATAAATATCTTATAGACCTTGAACACAGGACTTGCTCTGCCACAGATAAAATAGTTCTCTTTTGTAAGGTAATAATTTAGGAAATGTCAGTGCTTATACGCCTATGTATCATTCCACAGCGCATTCTTGAATAAAAGTCAGCAGAGTCAAAAGATTCTAGTGTAGACATATTACAAAATTTGGCAGCTGAGAAAGAGAGTAGCATGACCTCACAAATCTACACGTCATAAAACATAAATATCTTATAGACCTTGAACACAGGACTTGCTCTGCCACAGATAAAATAGTTCTCTTTTGTAAGGTAATAATGTAGGAAATGCCACTGCTCATACGCCTATGTATCATTCCACAGCGCATTCTTGAATAAAAGTCAGCAGAGTCAAAAGATTCTAGTGTAGACATATTACAAAATTTGGCAGCTGAGAAAGAGAGTAACATGACCGCACAAATCTAAACGTCATAAAACATAAAAATCTTATTGACCTTGAACACATGAATCGCTCTGCCGCAGATAAAATAGTTCTCTTTTGTAAGGTAATAATTTAGGAAATGTCAGTGCTTATACGCCTATGTATCATTCCACAGCGCATTCTTGAATAAAAGTCAGCAGACTCAAAAGATTATAGTGTAGATATATTACAAAATTTGGCAGCTGAAAAAGAGAGTAACATGACCTCACAAATCTAAACGTCATAAAACATAAAAATCTTATTGACCTAGAACACATGAATCGCTCTGCCGCAGATAAAATTGTTCTCTTTTGTAAGGTAATAATTTAGGAAATGTCAGTGCTTATACGCCTATGTATCATTCCACAGCGCATTCTTGAATAAAAGTCAGTAGAGTCAAAAGATTCTAGTGTAGACATATTACAAAATTTGGCAGCTGAGAAAGAGAGTAACATGACCTCACAAATCTACACGTCATAAAACATAAATATCTTATTGACCTTGAACACATGACTTGCTCTACCGCAGATAAAGTAGTTCTCTTTTGTGAGGTAATAATTTAGGAAATGCCACTGCTCATACGCCTATGTATCATTCCACAGCGCATTCTTGAATAAACGTCAGTAGACTCAAAAGATTCTAGTGTAGACATATTACAAAATTTGGCAGCTGAAAAAGAGAGTAACATGACCGCACAAATCTAAACGTCATAAAACATAAAAATCTTATTGACCTTGAACACATGAATCGCTCTGCCGCAGATAAAATAGTTCTCTTTTGTAAGGTAATAATTTAGGAAATGTCAGTGCTTATACGCCTATGTATCATTCCACAGCGCATTCTTGAATAAAAGTCAGCAGACTCAAAAGATTATAGTGTAGACATATTACAAAATTTGGCAGCTGAAAAAGAGAGTAACATGACCTCACAAATCTAAACGTCATAAAACATAAAAATCTTATTGACCTTGAACACATGAATCGCTCTGCCGCAGATAAAATTGTTCTCTTTTGTAAGGTAATAATTTAGGAAATGTCAGTGCTTATACGCCTATGTATCATTCCACAGCGCATTCTTGAATAAAAGTCAGCAGACTCAAAAGATTATAGTGTAGACATATTACAAAATTTGGCAGCTGAAAAAGAGAGTAACATGACCGCACAAATCTAAACGTCATAAAACATAAAAATCTTATTGACCTTGAACACATGAATCGCTCTGCCGCAGATAAAATTGTTCTCTTTTGTAAGGTAATAATTTAGGAAATGTCAGTGCTTATACGCCTATGTATCATTCCACAGCACATTCTTGAATAAACGTCAGTAGACTCAAAAGATTCTAGTGTAGACATATTACAAAATTTGGCAGCTGAAAAAGAGAGTAACATAACCGCACAAATCTAAACGTCATAAAACATAAAAATCTTATTGACCTTGAACACATGAATCGCTCTGCCGCAGATAAAATTGTTCTCTTTTGTAAGGTAATAATTTAGGAAATGTCAGTGCTTATACGCCTATGTATCATTCCACAGCACATTCTTGAATAAACGTCAGTAGACTCAAAAGATTCTAGTGTAGACATATTACAAAATTTGGCAGCTGAAAAAGAGAGTAACATGACCGCACAAATCTAAACGTCATAAAACATAAAAATCTTATTGAACTTGAACACATGAATCGCTCTGCCGCAGATAAAATTGTTCTCTTTTGTAAGGTAATAATTTAGGAAATGTCAGTGCTTATACGCCTATGTATCATTCCACAGCGCATTCTTGAATAAAAGTCAGTAGAGTCAAAAGATTCTAGTGTAGACATATTACAAAATTTGGCAGCTGAAAAAGAGAGTAACATGACCGCACAAATCTAAACGTCATAAAACATAAAAATCTTATTGACCTTGAACACATGAATCGCTCTGCCGCAGATAAAATTGTTATCTTTTGCAAGGTAATAATTTAGGAAATGTCAGTGCTTATACGCCTATGTATCATTCCACAGCGCATTCTTGAATAAACGTCAGCAGGCTCAAAAGATTATAGTGTAGACATATTACAAAATTTGGCAGCTGAAAAAGAGAGTAACATGACCGCACAAATCTACACGTCATAAAACATAAATATCTTATAGACCTTGAACACAGGACTTGCTCTGCCACAGATAAAATAGTTCTCTTTTGTAAGGTAATAATTTAGGAAATGTCAGTGCTTATACGCCTATGTATCATTCCACAGCGCATTCTTGAATAAAAGTCAGCAGAGTCAAAAGATTCTAGTGTAGACATATTACAAAATTTGGCAGCTGAGAAAGAGAGTAACATGACCGCACAAATCTAAACGTCATAAAACATAAAAATCTTATTGACCTTGAACACAGGACTTGCTCTGCCACAGATAAAATAGTTCTCTTTTGTAAGGTAATAATTTAGGAAATGTCAGTGCTTATACGCCTATGTATCATTCCACAGCGCATTCTTGAATAAAAGTCAGCAGAGTCAAAAGATTATAGTGTAGACATATTACAAAATTTGGCAGCTGAAAAAGGGAGTAACATGACCGCACAAATCTACACGTCATAAAACATAAATATCTTATAGACCTTGAACACAGGACTTGCTCTGCCACAGATAAAATAGTTCTCTTTTGTAAGGTAATAATGTAGGAAATGCCACTGCTCATACGCCTATGTATCATTCCACAGCGCATTCTTGAATAAAAGTCAGCAGAGTCAAAAGATTCTAGTGTAGACATATTACAAAATTTGGCAGCTGAGAAAGAGAGTAACATGACCGCACAAATCTAAACGTCATAAAACATAAAAATCTTATTGACCTTGAACACATGAATCGCTCTGCCGCAGATAAAATAGTTCTCTTTTGTAAGGTAATAATTTAGGAAATGTCAGTGCTTATACGCCTATGTATCATTCCACAGCGCATTCTTGAATAAAAGTCAGCAGACTCAAAAGATTATAGTGTAGATATATTACAAAATTTGGCAGCTGAAAAAGAGAGTAACATGACCTCACAAATCTAAACGTCATAAAACATAAAAATCTTATTGACCTAGAACACATGAATCGCTCTGCCGCAGATAAAATTGTTCTCTTTTGTAAGGTAATAATTTAGGAAATGTCAGTGCTTATACGCCTATGTATCATTCCACAGCGCATTCTTGAATAAAAGTCAGTAGAGTCAAAAGATTCTAGTGTAGACATATTACAAAATTTGGCAGCTGAGAAAGAGAGTAACATGACCTCACAAATCTACACGTCATAAAACATAAATATCTTATTGACCTTGAACACATGACTTGCTCTACCGCAGATAAAGTAGTTCTCTTTTGTAAGGTAATAATTTAGGAAATGCCACTGCTCATACGCCTATGTATCATTCCACAGCGCATTCTTGAATAAAAGTCAGTAGAGTCAAAAGATTCTAGTGTAGACATATTACAAAATTTGGCAGCTGAAAAAGAGAGTAACATGACCGCACAAATCTAAACGTCATAAAACATAAAAATCTTATTGACCTTGAACACATGAATCGCTCTGCCGCAGATAAAATAGTTCTCTTTTGTAAGGTAATAATTTAGGAAATGTCAGTGCTTATACGCCTATGTATCATTCCACAGCGCATTCTTGAATAAAAGTCAGCAGACTCAAAAGATTATAGTGTAGATATATTACAAAATTTGGCAGCTGAAAAAGAGAGTAACATGACCGCGCAAATCTAAACGTCATAAAACATAAAAATCTTATTGACCTAGAACACATGAATCGCTCTGCCGCAGATGAAATTGTTCTCTTTTGTAAGGTAATAATTTAGGAAATGTCAGTGCTTATACGCCTATGTATCATTCCACAGCGCATTCTTGAATAAAAGTCAGCAGACTCAAAAGATTATAGTGTAGACATATTACAAAATTTGGCAGCTGAGAAAGAGAGTAACATGACCTCACAAATCTACACGTCATAAAACATAAATATCTTATTGACATTGAACACATGACTTGCTCTACCGCAGATAAAGTAGTTCTCTTTTGTAAGGTAATAATTTAGGAAATGCCACTGCTCATACGCCTATGTATCATTCCACAGCGCATTCTTGAATAAACGTCAGTAGACTCAAAAGATTCTAGTGTAGACATAATACAAAATTTGGCAGCTGAAAAAGAGAGTAACATGACCGCACAAATCTAAACGTCATAAAACATAAAAATCTTATTGACCTTGAACACATGAATCGCTCTGCCGCAGATAAAATAGTTCTCTTTTGTAAGGTAATAATTTAGGAAATGTCAGTGCTTATACGCCTATGTATCATTCCACAGCGCATTCTTGAATAAAAGTCAGCAGACTCAAAAGATTATAGTGTAGACATATTACAAAATTTGGCAGCTGAAAAAGAGAGTAACATGACCTCACAAATCTAAACGTCATAAAACATAAAAATCTTATTGACCTTGAACACATGAATCGCTCTGCCGCAGATAAAATTGTTCTCTTTTGTAAGGTAATAATTTAGGAAATGTCAGTGCTTATACGCCTATGTATCATTCCACAGCGCATTCTTGAATAAAAGTCAGTAGAGTCAAAAGATTCTAGTGTAGACATATTACAAAATTTGGCAGCTGACAAAGAGAGTAACATGACCGCACAAATCTAAACGTCATAAAACATAAAAATCTTATTGACCTTGAACACATGAATCGCTCTGCCGCAGATAAAATTGTTCTCTTTTGTAAGGTAATAATTTAGGAAATGTCAGTGCTTATACGCCTATGTATCATTCCACAGCGCATTCTTGAATAAACGTCAGTAGACTCAAAAGATTCTAGTGTAGACATATTACAAAATTTGGCAGCTGAAAAAGAGAGTAACATGACCGCACAAATCTAAACGTCATAAAACATAAAAATCTTATTAACCTTGAACACATGAATCGCTCTGCCGCAGATAAAATAGTTCTCTTTTGTAAGGTAATAATTTAGGAAATGTCAGTGCTTATACGCCTATGTATCATTCCACAGCGCATTCTTGAATAAAAGTCAGCAGACTCAAAAGATTATAGTGTAGACATATTACAAAATTTGGCAGCTGAAAAAGAGAGTAACATGACCTCACAAATCTAAACGTCATAAAACATAAAAATCTTATTGACCTAGAACACATGAATCGCTCTGCCGCAGATAAAATTGTTCTCTTTTGTAAGGTAATAATTTAGGAAATGTCAGTGCTTATACGCCTATGTATCATTCCACAGCGCATTCTTGAATAAAAGTCAGCAGACTCAAAAGATTATAGTGTAGACATATTACAAAATTTGGCAGCTGAAAAAGAGAGTAACATGACCTCACAAATCTAAACGTCATAAAACATAAAAATCTTATTGACCTAGAACACATGAATCGCTCTGCCGCAGATAAAATAGTTCTCTTTTGTAAGGTAATAATTTAGGAAATGTCAGTGCTCATACGCCTATGTATCATTCCACAGCGCATTCTTGAATAAACGTCAGTAGACTCAAAAGATTCTAGTGTAGACATATTACAAAATTTGGCAGCTGAAAAAGAGAGTAACATGACCGCACAAATCTAAACGTCATAAAACATAAAAATCTTATTGACCTAGAACACATGAATCGCTCTGCCGCAGATAAAATTGTTCTCTTTTGTAAGGTAATAATTTAGGAAATGTCAGTGCTTATACGCCTATGTATCATTCCACAGCGCATTCTTGAATAAAAGTCAGTAGAGTCAAAAGATTCTAGTGTAGACATATTACAAAATTTGGCTGCTGAAAAAGAGAGTAACATGATTTGGCGACCTTATAACGCAATTAGCCACTGTGTTCGGACCATTTCAAAACAAATTGTACCAAACAATCTACAATTGCTAACTAGATAAATATATGAGTCATTCATGATAAAGTTTCTTTCATTATTACAATCCAATAAAATTTATTTCATTCGCATCCAGTATTACCTTAGCTATGCCATTTTGGTAGTTAGGGAAATCATTGTTAAAAAAAACCAAGAATAACGCTGACTACAAAAGAGAGCCCTGCGGAACACCTAATCGAAAATCAATGCTGCTAGGAAAATTCCTGTTAATGCTCGCTCGCTGTGCTTTCCTAACAAATTTGATTCAAACTACCCTTCACTGTAGAGAGAGTAAATCAACTCTGATAGCGCGGCTATAAAGTAAGGACGTGTATGAATACTTAATACATTAGATAGGTGGAACAACCTTGACCAATGTAATAAGCTGAAGACACACGGACATCACACCACAGAAAAAAACATTATTAAGAGAACGTTGATGCTATTGTAGTTGTAGATTTATATTTTGTCCACTACATAATGCATAAATATGTAACAAAGGAACATGTTTACATATATAATTTAATGTTTATCGTCCACATTCTCTCTCCAAATCAGCTTTGAGATCTTTAAAACGGGGTTAATGTATAATCGAAGAACAATAATTATCGGATCGTGATCAATAGATACGTGTGAATCCTTCGAGGTCCATCGTCTATACATACATAAGTTTAAAGAGAATTGGGTTATTAAGACAAGGTGAAAAACTCCATTGTATTGTTCGACCGATGTGACCCCCAGCTGCCTTCTCATACATATGCGACCTCTTGCGTATTTACAAATGCTGTGATACATGTGGTTATAGAGATAAGAAGCCAGCAAGCGGCGAAATAGTTACAGTAAGATTTAATCAAGCTGAAGAAAATAAATGTTTTTAGATTGATATAAACTTTAAAGTATAATAATTCGGTCTCGATATAAATATTGAGATGGGAGATATTTATGACAGTGTGTGTGTAATATAATTATATATTTATTAATTTACGAATCCCAATAATTTAACATTCAATATATTAAGTGATTAGCACTTATTATTTTGTTACTGATAGTTATTAAAGAATGGTAAGAAGGATGATGTAATAAACATAATAGGTCAAGAATATGTCAAAGTATAAAATAGATATGATTTGAATACAGTGAAATCTCCCTTGGGCGGAGACCAACTGAATGTGTTTGTTCAAGAGGGGTGTCCGACCAAAGGAAATACGAAAAAAAATCGTTTTTTTAATGAAAACTGTAATTAAAGATTTAGGGGCGTTTAAAACATATGTATGTAAATGTTTTTAAAATAAACAAAAAACTCGAAACTTAATGAAAAAATAAGGATTTGTTACCTTTCAAAATACTTACAAAATATGAAATGAAATGTCAACTTAATGACGCAAAAATTCATATATTGTTGCTGGTCTCCTCTTTTTCTTTAAAATGGCGTCCAGAAATCGTGTTTGTAATTTGGAAAGAAAATCCAAAGACTGTATCTCCGTGATCTTCGGCAAAACGTTTATGCTGATTGGTTAGGGTAATAGCATCAACATAATTTAGGATGGCCTCTGTTGGTACTGTAACCTCATCGACATCAGAATATTCGGAAAATTCTTGTATTTCAACTGGATTTTCAATTTCCAGTCCTGATTATGGATCTTCAACATACATATTTTCATTTAGATTCATAAAATTATTATAAGGTTTTCATTATCAGTCAATTCCAAGAAATTCTTAATTTTGAGGATATGTGCAAGTACGTTAAGTGGTAAGTCATCTTTTGGATCAGATGTAACTGCCTCAGTTAACTGGTATTCACTTTGCATATTTTCATACTTAAATCCCGCTTGACGCAAGCAATTTTTAACTGTTTCTTTGGTTACTTGGTTCCAAGCGGTTTTTGCGAAGTAAATTGCATCCAATGGCGTAATTTTCTTAATTAACTCGGAAGTTACAAATTTCAGTATTATACTTCGGCAATAAGTTTTGAAATATTTTATAATCTCCTGGTCTAGTAGTTGATAATCTGATGTACAATAAGGGGGCAGAAACAAGATTTTCATATTTCTTAATCGGATGTCTTTTGGATGAGATCCCTCATTATCTAAAAATAACAAAATATATCTTTTTTCTTTTACCATTTTCTAATCTAGGTCTTGCAACCACTCTGTCATAATTTGTTTTTTGTCCGTTTATGAGAACATTTTCTTGTGTCCGCGCCCCTTCAAGAGAATGTTCATCCAAGAGGGAGTTAACACAATGCAAATTATATGAGAGTCGGTCGGGACCATGAGAAACTGTCCGTTCAAGGAAGGTGTCCATGTAAGAGAAGGGGAATTTCACTGGAATATAATTTTTAAAATAATAATGAATGCAACTTATTAAGCATTGCAGCAGGTACGTTGCACACTGATGAAGTCATAGTAGACTGAAAAACGTGTCTGTGCGTTGATTGCCGTAAGGCCAACTTTTGGGACAGATATCCATTTCATTCATGCATATATGAATTGTTAACTCATATATGTATGCGTATGATTTCCAATACAACTTTTGTTTCGAAAATCATGTAAACTTTAATTAAATAGTTATAAAAATTGGATCAGTAATGTGAGGCAACTTTTTTTAAGTTCGCGGAATGGAGGGGATGGATGGTAGTGAGAGAGCTGTTTCTTAACGTGTTCAGTGACTCATAATTAGTACAAATGTAAAGTTTGAACACAATCGCATGAGTACTCCTTAAACTATCGTTATCGTAATCGGGAAGAAAGTGCGAAATATGGAGAAAATCAAGTATCGCGCCTTCTTCAAGTTTCTTATAAATGTCGTGTCATCGGTTTACGAAGATTCTTGCCATAGTTTTTAAGTGACACAGTCGCTTTAAGGAAGGTCGGCAATCACTTGAAGACGACTCATTATTATCCATAGCATATATATTACGAATCTTATTTTTTCAAAATTTTTACGAATAGAGACGAACATCATGAATTTCTGGTATGGAATTATCGTCATATAATCTGACAATTCATAATTGAAGCAAAGGTTACCTCGAAAAGTGTTTCATTTGCTGATGACTTGATAGCGGGTAGCTAATCTCCTTTCTATTCCCGGCAATTTTATTGTCTTCATTCCACGTAAATCCATATTTTCATAACTTATTCTATACCGATCTTTGGTAGGTACTACTTCCTTTCCAACATGATACACTTAATATAACGCCCTCTTTCTTATATTTGTTCCCTTTTACTTTCTTATAGTAGTATAGGGAAGTAATGTGATGAAAATTTTCAACCTCGAGATTTTTGCAGATGTCCACGTTTTGAAGTCCCCTGATACCGAAAAAGTGGTTTTTAAAAAATCCCTCTCTCTCTCTCTCTCTCTCTCTCTCTCTCTTTGTGTGTGTGTGTGACCACGTTCGCGGTCAAACCGCTATAGCTATCAATACCAAATTTTGTATTTACGCGTATAATTTCCCTCTTAAGATCTGATTAGATTTTCAGTAAAATCGGCAGACCGGAAGTAGTAGTTTACTTCAATGCAAAAATCGAATTTTGCCAATATTTTGTCAAGTACTATGTTTAAACAAATTTATAAAAAATTCATATGTACGTAAAATTAAATTCGAGAAACATTTTATTAAGTAAGTTTTTTGAAATTTATACCGGAAGTAGGTCTTTTACTCTTATCGAAACTCAGTTTTATGCGAATATTTGGCAAGTCATGTTTTTTAGACGGATACATTACAAGTACAAAAGTATTTATAACTGAATTTTCAATATCTTTAGTATAAAAAAAATGTCAACATTCGGACCGGAGGTAACACTTTTACTCTTACCGAATAGCGATTTTTTGCAAATATGGCGTAAATTATGGATTCAGTATACATTTATCAAGAGTACAAAAGTATTTAGGGCGAGATTTGCAATGTTTTTTGTATAAATGAAATTTTGAAAATTCGGACCGGAAGTAGCACTTTTACTCCTAGCGATTAGCACTTTCTTACGAATATCTCGCCAAATATGTAATCTATAAAGATTTATTAAGAGAATAGAAGTACCGAGAATAGGATTTTGAATAATATTTGTATAAAAAAATTTTTAACATTGTATGATCTGAACACTCATACGTATAAGAAATTCATGTGGTGGCCACACCTCATTTTTTAAGATGTGGAATATCCATTTTCATTTGCATTTATCTATATAAACTTACTTGTTTTTTATGGCCAAAATATTCGTTATTGCTTGCGTATTTGCTTTTTCCTGTATTTGCCGCCGGATTATGGATGTTATATACAAATATAATCGGCAAATTCTGTATCAACTAATTTATGAAAAAGATATCTAAAGCGGGATATGTGTAAAAAGCTAGCCACAATACATACATAGCCTGTTTAACATTTGTCAATTAATTCATGAATACACTTATGAATTAATTCGTGAACGAAAATTGATGAATGTAAAACAAGAATCGACATCAATTCGAATTCATGAATTAATTGATGAATTAATTGACAAATGTAATACATATTTCTATCTGCGAATGCATATAGCACTGTCAATATGAATTCAGTATACAAACAGGAAGTTAAATTCAAATAATTTATGGCTTGCTTAAGTACATAAATCTAATAGTATAAAACTTAAGGGCACATGGTGGTTTCTTCAAAAGGAAAGTTAAATTAACAAAATCACATTAATTATATAGTCACCATATTAGAGCGTACCTATTTAATTTAACGGGCACTATAATGGCTTATATTTGCATTCGACGTATCAGATTAACACTTTAATAGAACGTTACTGCTTATTATTACGATGGTTGCACCCAAAGACATTATCTAACAAATCAAACTATACTAGAGAGCCTTTTATTCTCACTAGGTATCACATAATGGCTTGCTGATTTTGAATATAGTAACGTCCTTTTTGTAATGTTCGCAAAGTTAACGATTTGATTTTTTCTTACCTGGCTCGTAAATTCACCCACACGAAGGTTTGATGGCCCTGAAAACGTAAAATGTCGTCTGATACATACAGTACCTAACAACTAAATTAATCCACATTATTATTTTGTAATTTTTACAAAAGTTTCAAGTAAGTGATATTTCAACAAATAAGCATTCTTTATTAATACATGTAAAAATATACATTTACGTAGCTCTGTAGTGACTGATATATTTGACTTTGGTATGTATTTTTTATTTATACATTAATTGTTATTGTATTTAATTAATTGATTATCAATGTAAATGTATATTGACAGTGTCAATATACACCTGTTGGATCCTATGACAATAAAGAAATTTGAATTTAAATTGCGGTCTGTCACCTGATGGTCTTCCGTGTATGCTTACAACTCGAAGGTTATCCCACCTTATTGCTTGGCTACATCGTACAGATGACGACCAGTGAGTCAGAAACACGTGTTTTGCTCTGCAGCGGAATTACTCAATATTATCTATTTCTTGTTTTATATAAACGGACGGAAAAGCAGGCAGACAAAATTTGTTTATGCAGACGACAATATAATCCTCTGAAAAAACTTGCTCGGGGTAAGTATGGGGGGGGGGAGTAAACGCTGCAGTCTAAATGTGTAAAACTACAATACATCGCCGAGTGCGAAGTATACAAGTAATATAATGCAACACACACACAGAGAGAGAGAGAGAGAGAGAGAGAGAGAGAGAGAGAGAGAGAGAGAGAGAGAGAGAGAGAGAGAGAGAGAGAGAGAGAGAGTACGTTGATTGAAAAAGGAAGACAATTTTTAACCCTAGCAACAGTTTCCGGTCGACCAAATACTGACCCATTATATACCGTAGTCGTCAAATTTTAATTTCGGTTTATACTTCTATCCCATGCAGAAGATGACCTTATAATATGCAGCGATGCCTGCTTGCTAACAGTGGTGGGAGAGCAACGCAGTGTCGGGGACTCTCACGCCTTACATTTCATAGGAAACATTTGTCGAGTGTACTGTCTTGGCAGCCTCGCTTATGTTTATCTTTAGTTTATTTCGTCGCGCTCTTTTCCTCTTTCTACTTTCGTATCAGAAATTAAAATATGTCGACTACGGTATATGAAATTATAGACAGATATATATTATTGAAGGTGTACTGATTTTAATCTATTATAAGCAAAGGTGGTACATACTGCTGTGACCCTTACATTTTTGAAGATGATAGTATTAAGTATTAACTTAGATATTAAATAAGAGCAATAATTTATTTGAACATTTATTGAAAGTTAGATGATAAGTTTAAAATATATGCAAATAAGTAAAATAGGTTGCAAACATTTAAGGATGAATTCCTTTATTAGAAGTTATAATAGTAGATAAAATAAACATATAGTTATTAATACACTTTAATTAAGTAAACTTAAATAGATATATATAAACAAGTGTGATACACATCCTAAATAAATTTGGAAAGCTTTAATTAGTCAAAGTGACACATTAAATGCCACAACGAACAAAATAAATCAGATGTGCTCGAGAAAGTGACACAATCTTGAATAAAGATAATATGAATAGTACTAATTCATGAAAGTGATTCTAGTAATAGAAGTAAAGTATAGCAAATACGTACATTTCGTAGAAGAAAAGGATATAAATACGATGTTTGTCTTATGACATGTTAAATCGTAAATAAAACATTTTATAAATAGTAATGTAAGATTAAAATGCATTCTTTGATTCTTGTTTGTGTAGCCTTTGTGTTTCGGAGGTATCTGAAATAATCATGTATGATTTAAGCACCTGCAAAAGAAAAGTACAAAGTCAATACTTTTTTTATAGCATTCTACAAATAACTATATCACCTGGGATAAAAACATGTTTTGAAGACAGGGAAAGAGAAACGGTGCAGGCAATTCTTCTCGGCACGGGCTCGATAAAGAAGATCCAGGTTGTCTGGAATGTTTTCCCCTTGTTTTCAGATAGACGAACTAATAAAAGGAGAATCAGAATACAATTAGCAAACGGTACAACAGATGTTTACGTTGAAGAAAAAGAACGTTGACACACTTACCTAGGATAAGAAGCAACAAATTTGCAAACTTCAATAAAGTTTGAAGCGTCGACATTGTTGTGCAACTGTCAGTGGAATTCATGTGTATGTGAATAAAAGTGACAACTTAAAATGCAAAGAGAAATTTTACTACGAAAATTATAAAAATGCCAATTTAAAATTTGAAATAGATTGCGCGAAATCAGCAATTCTGTTTTGTTTGCCCATATAAAAAGGAAGACAGGATAGGACAAGAAAGAGTTCTCGTCTGCAATTTGAGTGGCAAATATGCAATAATTTAAAAGCGAAGCTCCGAGAGAACATTATACAGTAAGGCAAATAAGCACTGCTTGTTCGTTCATGATTTATGAATTTGTATTTGAAGATAGTATTTAATTATTTAGTTTTCATGTTCTTTTAAATCAAGAATTTCTTTTGATTGAAATTTCTTTTATCGTTATAAAATAAAATGGAAGATATTAACAAAATGGAGTTTGTAAATTGTACGATCAAATGAAGTGAGTTATATAAATTCACATGAGTTATAATATGAAGTTATTTTAATTTGTCTTATATCAAATGAATGTTAAGTTGATTTTAAATATTTCGTTTATTCATTACCAATTATAAATGTATTTGATGTTGCTGGACAGACTACAAAGGTACTATGTGCAAATGTTTGCCTTAAGTGAATTGTTGAGCATTATTAAATATTACATAATCATTTAATAAAAATTTAAACAATTTAACACGAACATGCGAGGACGTTTTGATGGGTAAATACTAAATGGCTAGAAGTACTATGTGAAAATACTTGCCGCTAGCAGTTAGTGTGAACCAATTTCAGTACATTTAAGTAGCAAGACTCTACATTACTAGAGTAGTATGTGCGAATCTTTGCTTTGGTAAAATAGTGACGGCATCGTGTTAATAATTTTCACAAAAATCATTCTTTCAAAAATAAAATAACGCATAGTGAACATCCATTTAAACATCATTATATCTATTTCACACATATTACAATGCAAAAAGGAGTATAGATAATTTCAATTGAGAACAAAATTTTATAAAATGTTAATGTTGTTAGTAACAATAATTTAAAATATATCTGATGTTAGTATAAAACATAGATATTGTGTTTGATTTCCTTACCTTATCCCAAAGTAGACTAAGTAAGAGAAAGACCATAAATCAAGAAGTAAATCGCTGTATGAATTCACGAATAAAATTTAATAATTTATGCTGTTATGAACAATTCGAATATGAAAGTATTACATCATTTGTATCAATTATAAAAGTAGGTATCACAGCATATATTTATTTGGCTCTAGCCAACGTGAGGCAATGTTACATTTCCATTCCAAATATATTTATTATTTATATTAAATGTTGCATCCACAGCAATACGATACCATATTTATTTACACTCATGGGATTATAATTGATACTCCCAACCATGAGTTTCGTTTTCTAGGGCATATAACCAAACTGGTCGACTGTTGTAGTTTATAAACACTTAATTTTCCAATGCCCAAAATGATATAATGTCGATCAATAAGGTTTACCTATCTGAAAGGGGCAGTCTACACACACATATTAGTTGTTTTATAACAAAAAGATATTGATGTTCACATGAGTCAAAACTCTTTATTCATTTAATTATGTATATCATATTCATAATAGTAATTTTATATTGACATTCCACTTTGTTTATTGGTCATTTTTACTATACCTGAAAGAGAGGATAAATTGTATTGTATGTTAAACTATGAATGTGTATAGTTAATACTTGCTTTGTAAAGTATAATAAGTTAATATTATCTTTGTAACTTCGATTTAATTTTGTCTTAAAATCGTTTTTTAAAATACATAAACATCGATGTCAAAGACTTGACACCATTTTGTAAACATAGATGTAATTTGAATTAAAGTGCCACTGTTGCCACAACACGTTTGGAATTTTTATTTGGTGGCAGTGAGTTAAAATTTTTCAAATTGAATAATCTCAAATGTGATTTTTTTTATCTATTTCCTGTCTGTAAAGGAAGGAAGATTTTTGAAATTGTAACTGAAGAGTGGGAGAAATCTGTAAAAGGCATGAGGGCATCTTTTAAAGAGATTATCCTTCGGGCAATCGGAGAACACACTTCTTAAGAAAACAAATAGGTGGAAGTCGTATAATACACCCACGCTTACAGTATACAAAGTGTACTCATATAGTTATTCTGTGTTGTCATTTAACTCTAAGTAGAAAGGGATAATATGGATTCTAATTATATGAAAACCTAAGGTACTTATTTTAAAATTTAATTAAAAACTTTTAGCACGATCTTAAAATATACATGTATTTTAAAATTCAAAAAATTTATCGGAAGCGAAAATGTTTCATGAATAAATAGCAATTTTAAGGTAGTTAAATTTCTTGGGCAGACACTTGTTGGATAAACCTATTGATGGTTTATAAAATAAGCGTCTGTGTAAGCAACAAGCGTTATTGTGTATACTTGAGATGGCATTTTTGAGCGTCAAAATACACAATCGTGTTGTGAGTGCCAGTACACAAGAATAGTTACGATATTGTACATAATTTTAGCAAAGTCTAGTGTGAATTTGGTCTGCGCTTGCAGGATTAAAAGAGAGTGCTGAGGGTGGATGTCCAACTAAGGAATGAGATGCTTATTCGTGAGTGTGTTAAGTACAGTAATACCTAGTCTAAGATTATTTTATTTAATCTTAAAAATTATAGATGTTTACTTTAATCATCAAATCATGCTAAAAGAATTTACTAAAATTGTTGTTATTTTGTACCCAAGAAAATTTTTGTTTGCTTAATATACTTACCATACTTATAATATAATTAATAAAAATAAACTTAGTATTTAGAGTACCAAAAAACGCGTGAACAACACATGATTTTTAATACTGCCTTTCTATTGGCTCTGACAGTTACATACAAATCCTAAAACACACGATATAAATCATCTGCTTTCTGTGATTATGTCACATGATTGTGACTATACCCATGCAGCAAAATCACAATTTTAGAGAAGGATGAAAATACGTATTTGCTAATGTAGAACAAGTGAGCATATAGTGTGCTAGTAGAGATAAATAACATTGTCTGTAATTTTAAAATATTCGTTATATATGTATACTTTTTGCTTTGCTATATTGTATTTTGTATTGTTCCTTGTGTTTGCGCTTTTTGTATTTGTTTAAGTTGTTATTATTATTATTCTCAGTATTTTTAAAGAGTCTATTAATGATTAAAGATTTATTGAAGGTAAGATTTATAAATCGTAAACAAAGCAAATGGTTTATAGGTTAATAGTGTTTCAGCTTTCTAGAAGTGTTGAATTTAAGTTACTGTGTTCACCTGTTTATACAGTACTGTGCAAAAAGCAGCCAGAACTGACGAAGAAACGAGTAAAGAGAAATTTTACAGTGCTAGAAAAAGAGTGTACTGAATATATTTAGCAAACATCAACAAGAATGCCCAGCTGACTAAGACAGTTGACTTCACAGCCGAAGCTGCAAGTATCTGCTCTGCAAGTCTTTTTAATATTTTGCAAGAACGCAATGCAAAAAATGTGATACGACCAAAGATGAATCCATTCATTCTTGAAATTACACAATTTAATAGATGGTATTCCACCTGTGCCAAGTACGGTTATTATTGTATATTTGGTTTTAATACATATTTATTACATTAAGGACCGAATGACAGTGTTCAAGAGTCTCACCGCTTACATTTCTTAACAACTTATTTATTTTATGTGGAAAAGTACGTTTTTGATTAGGTGAAACATTTATAAGAAGTTAATTAAAAACCAATGGATGTGTAGTGCATTATTGTGAAATGTGAATCAATACTTTTGGCTCACTCTACATGCATGGCTGATAACAACCGAACATTGTAGTTATGTTGGTGCATTATTATCTCAGTATACGAAGAAAAACAAAGCCAGTCATGCACTGATTAAGGATTAATTATTTAAACTTGCCTTTAAACTTACAATACCTTTACAAAACAATCAGAGGTTTGTTTTACAAGATTTATTTATTAAAATAGTTTCACTTAATTATTATAGAAGCAATAGTTAATAAATAGTAATAAGAAAATAAGTTTAATCATACAGAAATATTATGTGTAAGATTATAAAAGTTTCTTATAAATATTTAGCGTACAATGTATAACAGTGTAGGACTTAAGAAAATGTAAATAGATTTCAAATATATTAATAAATAAATTTAACTCATTATTAAAGTTTTGTGTTTTGTCTGTAACGAAATGCCTATTTAAATTCTAAAATAATGGCCACGTTGTACAGGAATAAATTAAGATTATATAGTACCATAAATAATTATAAATACAAAATCATTTATGACTTACATATTGCTGTAGCATATAAATATTTATTTATTTTAATAATGTTATTGCCATACGTTGGGCATCGCCATATAATTTATATGCTGTGACAACATATATTTGTGTGTATTACCACACGTAGGGTATAGTCTTTTGTACATGCTGTACTCTTAAAATTATTCTTTATACACCAAGAACTTATAATTGGTTTTGTATTTTTTATCTTATATTGTTGGAGCATGTACTTTATGACTATTGTGGATCCTGGCAATGTATGTGGTTCCTTCTCCTTTGCTGATGATTTTTCTCTTGCTTATAATAGGGAAGAGGTAATAGTTTTGTTCAAAGAAAAACTGTATGTCTATACAACATAATCATATATCTTTTATTTTGTAATTTATAGATTCAAAAATAATTTTTATATACACACCTTTATGCTCTAACAAGATACATAATTGAAAATGCTCATATCATTTATACCTAATGCCGGTTGTAATGTATGTAAATCTTTTATTTATTTATTTATTCTGCCAAACAAAATAAATATTTATCCTGTAAATAAACAAATGTAAACTTTATTGTACATTTATGGATATACTTATCGATGTAATTATATTTATGTATTGGCTTCAATTAATTGCTTTAGACAACCATTTGCACGTGTTGTATCTAGCTCTTAATCTTTGCCTTGTGAAATTTTAATTAATTATTTG
Organism: Amphimallon solstitiale; assembly: GCA_963170755.1. Classification (NCBI taxonomy): domain Eukaryota; kingdom Metazoa; phylum Arthropoda; class Insecta; order Coleoptera; family Scarabaeidae; genus Amphimallon; species Amphimallon solstitiale. Next base: position 104,052,928 of record OY720683.1, read on the forward strand.
CTTAACTTGAAAGAGATTAATGATGCCTAGACAATACGATGAAGAAAATGCTCATTTGCACGTAGCATCTCTCCAACTGACCAACACCATTAATCCTATTTGGTTGTAATTCCAACTATATGAATTTAAAACAAACCTTACAGGATAAAATATTTACTTATCTATATTGTCCAACAATACATTGATTGATCATTTGCACGTAAAAACCAATGTCTATCCAACAATTTGTATAACTTCCTTTTCAAAAAAAATAAACTTACTTGCTATCAAAATATTTATTTTGAATGTCCATTATGAACGCTTCAAGTGAATTCAAATGTATTAAAATAAAATAAACTACTATGACTATACGTGATGAAGAAATAATGAAAAATACAATGTAACAATCTAAAACGTCTTATTCTTTAAGAGATCTTCCTTTCGGAAGTGTTATGAGAAGTCTCCTTCTCGGAATTGTCATCAGAAGTCCTCTTGTCGAATCTTGTCTTCGTATTTATAGCGGCAAAAAAAAACTCTATGTTGACCATTGCGCCCTCTAGTCCATATTTAGGTTGGTACTGGAATACACTTTCCCGTGGAACCGCTGCCCGCATGTTGCCGTCTTGATACACGCACACATACACATATTGTTCTGACAGTTCACAATTTACCAAACGTCAACACAACTTTCCAATTCAAAGGTCCCCTCTGCCTCGCACAGCATTTCCAACGGTAGGTTTATTCTTGTCGCTAATACCATCCTTCTTTGTATTCGTCAATGAACCTATTGCCTTGTTCATTGTTCGATACATATTTTTTCTTTCCATTTATTAATGTCAATTTCACTTTTCTTTTAGCCGGATTGCGACTTGGCAAAATGGGAAACATGTTGGAGATAACCATTATTTTTCTTCCCGCACTGCCTGTACCTGTAGGACACGTCTGTTTCTCCACTGCCTCTCTATCCTCTATCCAAGATCTTTCTATTGGTAATATATCAATCTGCAATAGACTTTACACAAGTTTTATATATTTTGTTGTCTTTTGTAGGTCATTGAACCGTACACGTCTATTTCCAGTCTCTCTGAAGCATTGTGTTGCAAACAAATCACAAACACATATACTTTTTATTTATTTATGATGTCAGCTACCCTTAAATACAAAAATGTTATTGCTGATCGTTTCTACGTTTATATATTTTTATATCCTTTTTCTTAGTCTAGTTGTAAGCTAAGGTAAATCTTATCTTTTAATACAATTTAGTTCATAAACACTTTCATAAGATTTTTACTGCTTTATGCATATAAATCGTAATAATTTACTCATTTATATCTCTTGCATATCGTATTTCATCTTTTTCATGATATATAAACCATACATCTTGTGTATTCTTTTACAAAAGAAATATATTACTTATATTTATTTTGTCTTTATTTCATATTTTTATTTAATAAATTTTTATTCTACATCTTTTGTTTCATATTTATTTAATAAACTTTATTTTGTATTTTCTCATTATTTACTTGAACAATAATAGTTTTTTTAAAATCACTTTTATAAATTGACTATGAGTATGCAACTTTGTATACCTTCATGTAGTTCTTGTTGCATAGTTTTACCCAATAATATTTAAATAGGATTTTTGTTATTTTTATTTTTTTTTTATTTCAAAGCTTAAACTAATTCTTAAATTAATCTCTAAAGCTATTCTTATTCTATAAATTTTGCGAGTTCACGGCAATATGTTAATTAGAACATTAAATAGAATCACAATTTTATCTACACTGTTTAATTTTTGCATATTATTAAACTTTTTTAACACGATACTGGAATGAGATATTTTAAGGTGCTAACGAGTTCTTCCATTAGTAAAAGCTGGAATAACTAAAATTCTCTTGCAGAATTCCTAATGCTTCCTTTATTAATTATTAATGATCTTTCTCCTAGAACATATCCGGGGTTAATATTGTTGCAAAAATTACTTTTTCCATTCATTTTTCAGATGTATGTTATCCCGACTGTCCCGAGTTTCACTAATGTAGCACATACTTCCCTGAGGAGTTATTGCTATTAAAATTTCTATCGTGCTTATAAATAGAACAGTACTGCTGCTGAACTAAATTATTATCTGGTTTTCCAATGAAAACTTCAAAGCAGGCAATAATTACAGCTGTTTTTTTCTTGAAACACTTCTTTCAAACATACTGCAATACAGAACGTTCTGGTCACATAATTATAAGTTTTAGCCTTTGATAACTAAATAATGACCTTAGCAAGTTAATTTAATAAGATAATTGTTTAATAAGAGCACTTATAGTCAAATTTTAATGATACAAATCTGTTTGTTTACCAACAACGGCCATATTGAATTTGATTTAACAGGTCGTTGGATTGCCCTATTTACGAATATTTTGTTGATATGGGTTATGTTTGAGATTTGCTTATTTTAGTTATCTAAAAAGACAAAACATGCATTTTTTGTAAATTTAAATCGGTTTAGTATTTTATATAAACTAGTAAATTGTTGTTTTCCAAAATTTGAACATGTAATTAAAAGATTTTATAAACTTCATTGTTAATATAAGCACTCTATTGTAAATTGGGCTGTGCACGTGTTACGGTCGTGGACAGCTCGTGATTACTCTATACGTTGAGTGAACAGGGTATAGTACCCCACCTTTCCCTTAATTATTTTGTTTGGCATTTCCCCAGTACAAAAAGCATACCCGGAAGAACTTTTTAGAAACCGCACTTTTGTTTTTAATTATTTTAAGCTGACAAGCATCAATATTTGTCAATTGAGAAGCAAATTGCTAAATGTCTTCCATCCAATTGTCGGTTTTACAGCTAATGTCATTGCTCACTATACCGCATTCAAATAAAAAAACGAAGTTGGCAAAATTACGTATCAAAAAATAATAATATATCAAAAATAGTTACTTTTAAAATAATAACGTCTTATAAGTTTTTGGAGTCAAATTTTATAAGCAATTTAAAAATGAAACAATATACAGAGTGTTCCATTTGAAAAAATACTTTTAGAGAAAACGTTATATAAGTAAGTAATCTGTATCCTGTGGGTAATTGATAAAAAATCAAGTAGGCTTGCATTAGTTTTTTTTATTATGTACAGGGTTATTCATTATAAATTACCCACTCTTTATCATCGTTATTATTGCATATACAAAAAAAATCAATTAAAAGTGGTAACCTGGCTGAGATTTAATTTTATTTACATTCTATCAAAAACACAGTGGCGTGCAGATACAACGGTATTAAAAGAAAATATATTTTTTTAAATGAAATACTCTGTATATTATTCAGTTTTGATAATGGTTTTTTTACTCTGATTTCAAAAATATACCATATGATACCGATATCTTAAACTGTTTTCGAGTTATTAAATGCCGAATATCGTAGTTACTGTACTATGGAAAAGTTAACATTATTAAAGTAAGCTAAGAAAATGACAATTATTGTGTTTGATAAATGACATTTCCATTTTGACTATTTTATTAAGGAAATGTCAATTATCTAACATAATAATTGTCATCTAATCCAATAACGACATCTAATAACTCGAAAACGGTTTAAGATACCGGTATCATATGGTATATTTTTGAAATCAGAGTAAAAAGACCATTATAAAAAAATAATAATATGCAGGATATTCCATTTAAAAATATATATATTTTCTTTTTATACCGTTGTTCTGTACGCCACTGTGTTTTTGATAGCATGCAAATAAAATTAAGTCTCAGTCACACAACTTTTATTTGAAACATTTTTTTGTATATGCAATAATAGCGATCATAAAGGATGGGTCATTTAATTTATAATGAATAACTCTGTACTAAACTCCAACGACTGTGGACCTCTAAGACGTAGTTTTCAACGAATTTATATATTTTTTAAAACATTGAAATAAAATATAATAAATCGGATACTTTCGATTTCATGCCTATATTATCTTATTACTTTTGACTTTAGAGATACAAAAATAATAATATACAGGGTGTTATTAAAAAAAACTATATCTGTGGTCATCCACACATTTATGGTACACTCTGTATAATTTAGAAGAAATTTGAAAAGTGCTCGTAGTAAGTCGGTATTATATGAAAAATCCTCGTTGAAAAAGCTTTACTCACAAAGGTACAAAATGCCGTCCCCACGGAGATGACTCACCCTGTATTTTTTGTTCGGACGTTTACATGTATATATCTTAGTCACTTTGAAATATCCCGGATTTTACTATCTCGTATATTTGTAGTACGATAAACTAACATTTTTTGTATAATTAATATCTGCGGTTTGATTCAATGGCAAGCTAGTGTATAAACCTGGACAAAAAAGAAATATTCACGCCTAATAACATTGATTTAAATCGCACATTAATAACTAAATTACATTCATTTGATTGTAAATATGATATGACACTTGAAATGTTGGATATACTTGTTTGGTGTTGTTACAATTAAATGACACAATAATCGATATCTATAGCCTACCACCCACGTTAATAATATTTATTTATTTCAGTCCATTATGTGGTTACGTCAATATTAATATACATTTGCACTTATTATTAATTGAAATCATGCCATTATATTACACATTATATAGTACATATATATGTGCACTGAGTGAAAGGTACATTTACTACCATTATTTAGCTTATAAACCGTGAGGAATGAAGCAGTGCAGACACTTCCGTAGGACATTAAATTCCATTCATTAAACTCAATTTACACTAAAAGTTGTTTACTTTTATAAAAATACCATATTTGAACAAAGAAATTGTTGAATCAGTTTAACCTTTCTAACGGGTACGTAATATCGCGGAAATACGTTTTAAACATACGTTTCCGTATCATAATGACACTTCCCGGGTATGTTACATATCTGTTCAAATTTGAAGTGAATATATATATACATAAAGCAACAATATTAGGCAATATTTTATTATCACATTACGAAAGCATATGTTACACCAGTACGTTTTAAAATTTTGTTTACGACCCGCTCTTCGCATGGTGGAAAGTGAGATATTTATTATTCGATAAGAGTAATACACAGTGATACTTGCTTTCCGAATGTTGAAAGGATTTTTATACAAACGACCTGGAGATTATTGCAAAAATCTTTCAAATAATGTATATACTTCAGAATAAAGCAAGAGAATACTTATTCATAACTAAAGGGCGGAATATATGCAAAGTGCATATATTTGCATATTTTGCATATTTTAACAAATTTCACAAAAAATTGCATATTTCGGCAAAAATAAAATTTGTGTGCATATTTTTATGTTTTTCGTTTTATGAAAAGATTAAGTGCGACCCTGTTTAGGAATTTCCAAGTAATCAGCTTGCCTAATGGAGAGCAGATGTGGTCTATTCTTTTATATTTATATTGTATAGTTTTTATTATTATATGGTTTATTGCCGGCATTTATTGGGTGTTTAGGAATTTCCAAGTAATCAGCTTGCCTAATGGAGAGCAGATGTGGTCTATTCTTTTATATTTATATTGTATAGTTTTTATTATTATATGGTTTATTGCCGGCATTTATTGGGTGTTTAGGAATTTCCAAGTAATCAGCTTGCCTAATGGAGAGCAGATGTGGTCTATTCTTTTATATTTATATTGTATAGTTTAGTTTGTCGATAGATTCCAGTGTGAAAAGAGTGATTTCGAAAATATTTTATTTCAAACGCCTAAAATGCCGAAAGCCGCTTCGTGGATTAAAAATTTTCCTGAGTTGGAGTTTAGTGGGGATAAAGTGTTTTGCAAAGTTTGTGCCAAAATCATTGTTTGTGAAAAGAAGTTCCAAATTGATCAACACTTGAAAACAGCTATGCATAAAGCTAAGTTGCAGAAAAATAAATCAGTGCCTGTTCAGCAGTGTGTGCAAACCGCATTTCAAAATGTCAAACCAAAGAGTGAAAAGGAGGTGTTTCATCAAGACTTATGCAAAGCTTTAGTCGCAGCAAATATACCTTTGAAGAAACTGCAAAATACACAATTCAGAGATTTTTTGCAAAAATATTGTAATCAAAACATCCCTGACGAATCCACACTTAGAAAGAAGAATGTGCAAACAGTATACGAAACCGTAATGGGAGAAATTAAAGTTACACTGGGCGATGAACATTTTTATATTATTGTTGATGAAAGCACAGACTCATGTGGTCGATATATCGCACATCTTATGATTGGAGGGCTTCAAGAAAATGAGCCAGGGAAACCATATTTAATATCTTCTAAACAGTTAGACAAAACAAATAATGAGACCGTAACTCGATTTATTCAGCAGTCTCTATCAATTTTTTTTTTACCAAATCCAGTTCCAGTAGAGAAGTTTTTAGTGTTTTTGTCTGACGCAGCGTCGTATATGGTTAAAGTAGGCCAAAACTTAAAAATATTTTATCCCAATATGGTACATGTCACTTGTCTTTTACACGGGATAAACAGAGTTGCAAAAATTATTAGAACAGCATATCCCTTGGTGAACAAATTAATTTCAAATGTAAAGAAAGTGTTTTTGAAAGCACCTCTAAGAGTGCAGATCTATAGAGAGATATTGCCAGGAGTTTGTTTACCTCCAGAGCCCGTAATTACTCGATGGGGAACATGGATTAAGGCCGCGATATTCTACGCAGACCATTTTGAAGCCATTAAAGACATAGTTTTAGATTTTGAAGACAATTCGCAGTGTGTAGTGCAAAGTCAAGCATTATTCAAAAATGTAAATTTAGCTAAGGAACTTGTTTTTATTAAGGTTAATTTTAGTTTTGTACCAGATATAATAACTTCGTTAGAAAGTAGGAATATAAGTTTAAGAGAATCAATTAATATTGTTGAAACTTTTTCCGACAAATGCAAAAAAGTTCCCGGTGATGTAGGAAATCAAGTAAGAAGGAAACTCAAAGTTATTGTGGGAAAGAATGAAGGCTTTAAGTATTTAATGTAAGTCAAAAATATTTTTGATAGTAAACCATCCAACGAAGTAATACCTTGGCCTTATAACTTACTACCCAAATTAAAATATTGCCAGATCACATCGGTAGATGTTGAAAGAACTTTTTCTTTGTACAAACATATTTTTACAGACAGAAGGCAAACATTTTTATTGGAAAATTTTGAAAAATATATCGTTATAAATGCATTTTATACTATTTCAGGTTGAAAATTGTACCTATTATGTTTTTCTTTTAATTTTACTTAAAATAAATAATTTTTGTAAGAGTCGGCGTTTCTTTATTTCCATTTTTCCATGTTATATTCAAGGCATATAATTGCATATTTTGACAAATAAATGCATATTGTTGCATATTTCAGACAAAAACGATGCATATATATGCGCATATTTTAACTGAATTGACGTGCATATATTCCGCCCTTTATTCATAACTAAATGAAATTAAAGCGGGTGTACCACAGGGCAGTGTGGCGGGTGCGGTGCTCTACCTACTGTTCACTTGTGATATGCATCAAACGATACATTAGCCACATTTGCTGATGATACTGCTATCATAGCAGTGGGCAGAAATAATATAAAGTCAACTGAAAAACTACAAGCAGCCGCGAATCAGATAAGCAATTGGACCATAATGCCGTATAGAGCTAAACGGAAGCAAGTCAGTCAGTATACATTGATTTTACAAATAAACGAATTGAGCCTATTCCAGTCAACTTAAATAATATTCCGGTTCCATACTCAAATACAGCTAAATACTTAGGTTAGGCATTGCACTTGATGCAAAGCTACGTTGGAAGGCCCATGTCAAGAAAAAAAAGGGAAGAACTAGATATTAAGTATAGAAAGATGTATTGGCTGGTTGAGAGAAATTCTACTCTGTCTCTACATAAGTTTTTGCTTTATAAGCAAATTTTAAAGCCTTTTATGGACATACGGCATATAGTTGTGGGGTTGTACTAAACAGAATATATAACACATTCAGATATTTCAAAATAAAATATTAAGGAGGTTAGTTGAATCACCTTGGTGTTGCAGAAACAGTGACTTACATCACACATATAACCAGTGCAGTTACGAAGTTTACCAAAACTACGAGCAGAGGCTTCGTCAAGATGTGAATGTCGAGGCAATCCAGCTACTGAATACCACAGATTTAGTGAGAAGACTCAAAAGCACCAAACCCTTTGAGTGGATTGAAGTGTTAGTTTAAAATCAGAAACTGTACGGTAGTATGCACGTTAACAATAAAATTAATCTAGTTAAGGATTAGAAAAAGTAAGGGCTACTATTGGGTAACACTTACAATAAGATTAAATATAATTTATTTATATTTAATTAAGTTAATTTATGTTAGAAGTAAACTGTTTATTGGTTAGCTATGGCCAGATTGCATTTAAAAATCTCTTCGAGTAATAAAAAAAATATGGGCGGAACAAGAAATCAGTTATAAAGGAAAGTAGTGGAAGTGCGGATAAAACGGCATACTTTCCAAAAAAAAAAACATTCAGTAACTTTGCTTATTGTTTATAGAAATCATTAATAATACTACTCCATAGAAATTTAAAGTGTATATTGCTGTAAAAAATAATAAAAAACAATGAAAAGTAACATACTTTTTGCAAAAAAACAAAAACAAAAATGTATTACAATGTATCATGCATGGATAAAATGGCATCATTGCAAAAGAAAATAATAATATCGTTACACTTTAATTTAAACACATAATTCACACAAAACGCTTACATTTTGCAGATACATCAGCGCATAGGGTGTGACACCACCTTATGCTGCGCTGGCAACAAATCCATTGTTCGCCTCCTTTTGAAAGAGAATAAAGCTCGTTGCAATAAATGCACGCTTCGTCATTATCGTCTTCTACTTCTTCATATGGGTCTTTAATTGTTTCGTCTTCATCCGTGTCACAATCCTTCAATACTTTTCTTTTAACACTTTTTGCAGCAGCTCGCTGTTGCCTTTTTCTCTCTAAGTCAAGTTTATCGTTCTCTTTCTTCTGTAATTCCGCAATGTATGGGGACGCTGTTAGAATTTCAGATTTTTGTGTCTTATTTCTTCTTTTGCAATTGTCTGTTGTAATTTTCTTCGGAAGAGGCAGTATGCCCTTTAAAGGTGTATTAGGTTCAGAACTAGTGGTTGCAACATCTGCACGAGTATCAATACTTGATGAACTTCTAATGTTAGCTGAGTTTTCATTTGTTTCTTTGAGAAATACAGTGGCGGGGGCAAAATAGTCATCTGAGAATACATCTGGATTTACTGGATAAATTCCATTGGTTTGGAACCCTTTAGTCGCGTTTCCTATTGTTGCTGCCTTTCCATAGGCTAAACCAAAAAGTCGAGCTACTTGAAATTGCGATACAACGCCGCCAGGATTGTTGCGAAGCCGTTTGGTTATCTCTTCATTAAAATATGTCGTCAATGGACCAAAAAGGGCAACATCTAAAGGCTGAATCTTATGGATGCAATGGGGAGGTAGGCAAAGTAAAATTACTCCGTTCTGTTTTACGAAATGCAGTACTTCTAAGTATTCATGACTTCCATGACCGTCCACAATTAAGAGAACTTTATTTTCAATAGAAGCATTAGCATATTTTGCAAAATGTTTTAACTAAAGTATCTGGTAGTGCGCCATCAGTTAATTCCGCTTACCACTTTTTTCTAGAGAAAATTAGAGCTGGTGGAATGTAACCACCTGCGGCACTGATGCAACATACCATAGCACTGTGAATTCCTCGTTCAGCGCTGGTGATGGCTCCAACTTGCTTGCGGCTCTTGGTTGCCAATATTTTCCTTGGTTTCTGAACCGTAGATAACGCTGACTCGTCCATATTATACATTCTTGAAGGTTCGAGCTTATGTGTTGCCATAAGTTCCTGCAGCCCTTGCTAAAGACGTCGGCTCTGGAGAGCGTTACCTGATTTCTGGATTGCATTGGCGAAATCTTCTCACCCATTCCCATCCTGCCATTTTTTCGCTGTGAGAAAATCTGTGGCTGATCTTATTTGCTTCTGCGTTTTTGAGTAACGACCCAGACCTTTGGCTCCCTTATCTATCTTGTTGTTTTTACTTGCAGCATGTCTCCTCAGGGTTGTATGAGGAACTCTTTATTGATACTCTTTTCCATTTAAGATTTTTAAAGGGGTAGCTCCCGGGGGCATGGGGTTAATGTGGGTGAGTAAATTTTTACCTCACGATATGGCCCCCACGATAATACTTCTTACGTGTTTCAAGGAATTTTTCTTAGATTTCCAGAAATTTAGGGTGGGCAGTTTTGAAATGTATATCCATATACCTACATATACGAATTAGATCGCCCCGTTTGTATGCATTGGTTTGATTTAAAAGTCTTTATGCTTACTTTCAGATATTACCTGTTGTATTTTGGTTTAGAATATGTAGTTTATTGAATGTACTAACTGCATATTGATTTTAAGGAAAGTTCGTAAGCGACCGTATGCGAAAATTACGCAGCTTATCGTATATTAACATTACGCCTAAAATTAAACACTTGATCATGAATATGTAAATATTTACGGTAGAAATTTATGTGTAATTGATTATTGTGTACCTACTTATACAGGGTCGGGCAAAAAGAGCGGAACACCGAATTTATGGCTTAACTAGCACTTTTTCGAAAATTTAACCTAAATTAAAGTTTTTGTATACTTTATGTATTATTTATTGGTGTTTGCAGATTTTCCATTTTTGTCACATTTTTGGAGATATGATGTCACCGGATAGTATTTTAAATGAATCACCCTGTATTTATATTTTTTTTGAGTAGATATTTTTTTCCTGAATTCACTAATACCAGGTTTAGTGGGTCTCTGACTTATGGTTTCATAAGAAAAAAATAAAATGTAATGGCACCTAAATATTTATTTAATAAAAAACGAACGACAATAACTAAAGATTCTAAAAAAAGTTAATGCTGCATTAAAAGTTCATGTCACCTTTAAGCCAGAAATGAATTTCATAATCATTTGTTAAAGTTAATGGACGTTAATGAATAGAATCTTTAGTTATTGTCGTTCATTTTTTATTAAATAAATATTTAGGTGCCATTACATTTTATTTTTTTCTTATGAAACTATAAGTCAGAGACCCACTAAACCTGGTATTAGTGAATTCAGGAAAAAAATATCTACTCAAAAAAAAATATAAATACAGGGTGATTCATTTAAAATACTATCCGGTGACATCATATCTTCAAAAATGTGACAAAAATGGAAAATCTGCAAACACCAATAGATAATACATAAAGTATACAAAAACTTTAATTTAGGTTAAATTTTCGAAAAAGTGCTAGTTAAGCCATAAATTCGGTGTTCCGCTCTTTTTGCCCGACCCTGTATATAATGAACATTAAACTCGCTAATATAGAAAAAGTTTTATATTTGAGCTATACTTTATACATTTTGTTTTTCTTTTTAGAGCCAGAGAGTCCAATCAAGCTGGCTACCCCAATTGGCAATGCTTCTCCGCCGGTCCTGTGGGGTTCCCGCCGCAAAACAGGTAAGTTATTACTTTCGTTCATGTGTTAATTATAGTGGCATATGTTAGGTTGCTTTATATCATACTTTTGCGGTACGATAATTCATTGCTGTTAGAATAGCCGCCCACGATAGTAATGTTAATAATAGTAATAGTTTTCATTGTGTTTAAAACAGTATTTTATAGTTATCCTTTTGGCAGAACAAAATTAATGACATATAACAATTGTAAATAAATATTAATACTACGATAACAGAATGAACATAGAAAATTAATTTATGAACACATACAAATCTATAACACAATGTTGTTTAATAAAAAAAGAACTAAAGAACACAACACAAATCCAAATAACTATTTTAAATAACTTATCATGCGAAAGAGAATCAGACAGTACGTTATTGACAATTTCAATGGGCATACTATTTGTTTAGACGTGAAGTGACAGAAGCCTGCTTAATAATGTTTCTTTGACATCAATTAAAATCCAACACAACTACGTTATTATTCGTTGAAGGACAAAAGTGTCTTGAAGCTTTTCTATCACAAATAAAATTATCTTTACAGGATGTTACATTTACAAAAATTATCAATTTTCAAATTTATCAGAAATACGTAATTCAATTGTTTTTTTTTTTTATGAAATGCATACTAACCAACGTTAAAAACACTAATAATTTGCTAATTTCACTGAAACCGTAACTCCAAAAATAACGGAAATAGCAGTAGTGCACCGATAACTTTGGACACGATGTATATTTATACCGGGTGTCTGTTTAAGCTCGACCACCGGCCATATTTCAGCAACCCTTTATCGTACAACCTGGCGAAAGAAATCTTGATAGTAAAACGGACCACGGGAATTTCAACAAAAATATATGTTTTCAAAATTATCGCAAGGGGCGCAATTCTCAGGATGAATTAAAAATTCAATGATTTTTCATTAAATCCAAGACTCAGATATGTTAAAATTTTTACTGGCAACATTTTCAGACGTTTTTATAAAATTTTCATTTGAAACTTTAAGATCTAACCCTCATACGAAGGGGATGGTGGAGGGGGTATGTCTTCGTACAAAAGTATGTATAATTTCGGTTTGCCTCAACGGATTTTAATGTTTCTAGGCTCTTTTGTTAGAGAAGTTTACAAAGAATTGAAGGGTATGTAGTACAAAATTGCGTGGTTGTCAAAAAAACTATCAGGGGGCGCTGTTCTCAATTTATGTATATTACTTGTTTGTTCTTTAAAATTATAAACGGAACGATATATTTTTAATATCGTAATATTGAAGCACATAAAAAACTGAAGAGAATGATTAAAACAGGAAGTTGCTACCTTTTTTCTTGACGAAGATATAGGTAGTCATACGAAGACAAACCAGAAAAGTAAAATTAATTTTAAGAGGGTTACTAGACAGTGTATAGTTCGCTTTCATTTGAATTTTCATCCATAAATGTATTAATTTCAATCCTCTCACCGATTTTTTAATTCATTGCATATGTAAGTTATGTTAGATTCCCCTTTAAATGTTTTCAAATTCTCCAGCTATTATTTTTTAGATTTCATGTCTTGTTTTTTCTGACATTGAAATAAAATAATAATAATAATAATAATATATCTTTATTACCCAACAGATATACATCTAATTATAGGACAACAACAAAAATAATTTCAATAACTCATAAACTAAGTTTACAATAACGAGAAAAAAACATATAATATATTAGTTACAAGTATAACCAAATCATTTGCTTGTAACGAAGGGGTATAAAAAATGATATATAATTCATCCCCGCCTTTAACATGAAAGCAATTAAAAGAACAGATTATAGTTATTATACCTAAACATAAATAAGAAAGTATATTGAGCAAGTAATATGAACGAAATAAACAAAATATATTTAAACCAGAAAGTACAAAAAATAAAAAAAAAACCTCAACTTAACAAATGTTCGAAGTGTTCAATACACATGTTAACTCTTCGATTAGTAGAGAGCACAGCTACTTCATTTTCGGAGGCAACAATTGTAATCTGCCTTTTGTCATACACTCTGTCTTTTATTCTGCTCGATAAATAAAAATCAAAGACATCTCCCAAGGCTAATAAAAACTCAATAATGTCTTCTTTCAGCGTTAGAATATATTTTACAAATTTAATAATTATGTGCAGTTGTCCAAAACGGTTGGTTTAATTTACTAAATACGTACAACACGATTAACTACAAGTGACACTAAAGAGGGGTTCACACTGATGCAATTAGTTGCAGCAATTCCAGTTTTATGAAAAGTTGCAGAAAAATTCGCGTTCACACTATGCAATTAGTTGCAGCAATTTATCGCATGTGAAAAGTTGCACGTATTAGAGCGTATTCTATTTTCTGAAAAAGTTGCATGCACTATACATTGAAAGTAATGATGACATATAATTATTTCATGTTGGTAGTACCACAAAAAAAAAATTGCATTTGTGAAAAATTGCTTGTGCTTCCTGATGTGTGTGAACCAACCGTCGTGCAACTCTTAAGAATTGCACCGTTCATGCAACTTTTCACATGCGATAAATCGCTGCAACTAATTGCATCAGTGTGAATCCCTCTTAATATTTTCACATTTCGATTTTCATGGTCCACCTTGGAAATGTCATAACAATGTTATTTAGGTATCAGGGCGCATGCGATATCGTATGACGGAAATTAAAAAAAAAAAGCAAACTATACACTGTTTAGAATTATTATTATTTTATTTCAATGTTGCAAAAGACAAGAAATGATTTTTAAAAAATAATAGCTAGAGAATTTGAAAACATTTAAAAGGGGAATTCAACTTAATATATGCAATGAATTAAAAAATTGATGAAAACATTGAAATGAATATATTTATGGAAGACTATAATAGAAATTTAAATGAAGGCAAACTATACACTGTCTAGTTACCGCCTAAAAATTAAAATCAAATTATTACTCGCAATAGATAAATAAAGCTATATTTAAATTTTTTTATTTTTTTGGATTGTCTCCGTATAACTTTATCTTCGTTAAGAAAAAGGTAGCAACTTCCGGTTGTCATCATTCCCTTCAGTTTTTTATGTACTTCAATATTATAATATTAACAATTTATCTTTCCATTTAAAATTTTGAAGAAAGAATAAGTAATATACATAAATTAAAAACAGCGCCCCTAATTTCTTTTTGGACAACCACCTAATTTCCTACTACACACATTTCCATTCTTTGTAAAATTCTCCCTCTAGCAATTCTTGAAACATTAAAATCCGTTAAGGCAAACCAAAGTTACACTTACTTTTGTACGTAGGCATACCCTCCCCCCACCCATCGTCCCTTCTGTGTGGGAGTTAGATCACGAAGCTTCAAATGAAAATTGTATAAAAACGCCTGAAAATGTTGCCAGCAAGTATTTTAACCTATCTTAAACATGAATTTAATGAAAAATTATCGAATTTTTAATTCATCTCGAGAATTGCGCCCCCGTGCGATCATTTTGGAGACTCATTATTGTAAAAGATATTAAGCACTATGGGGCATTTTATACATAAGTTTAAACTTAACTTTAATTTTAAACTTATGTACAGTTTTTTACCTACATTTTAAATTGTAATATTGTTTTTATCACTGTAAACTTTCATAAATTTTACACATTGTTTCTGTTATTATCTAACTTTGCCTCAACTACTAATATATGTAATTATGTTTCTAGAATTCCATTTGAAAAAGGCCCGCTAGGGTGAAACATGTAATGAGAAGATAATAATTGTTATAAAATAAAAACAATGGTATAACAACGCCTTTGTTTTATTCACAAGTCATGTCGACCTAAAAAACGCCAACAAAAGAAAAAAAGGAAACCATATATGTATATGTTTAGTAGTATCTAGCTCCGATGCTTCGATTATAGATTGTGCCTCGAGTCGGTAGAAGGTAAAGTAATTAATTAAAATGTTTTCTTCTGTTCAATAAGATGAATAAGAAATTACCTTCCATGCTTGCAAGTACTACTTCGGTTTGTATAAATATTCAATTCGATAACTAGAATAAGAATGCATCAGACACGTGCTGATGAGCAAATTATAGTGGAGAAATCAGTTGTGCGATTAGTCCACGGTGGTTATTCATTTCTTTCGCTCGAGTTTATTCAAGAATGTGATGCATGTATAATAATAATCATAATAATAATCTTTATTAGCCGCGAAAGATTAAAGTTTTTCGTTTCGTCAAGAAATACAACTAACAAAGACAAGAATTACAATCGTAGTACATACATATTGATCATGTGTGTCCGGATGAGCCAGAAGACTTTATTTCGCGGAAGTAATCATCGATACTATAGACAAAGAGCGCCCAAAATTTTAAGTTCCCTCCCGAAGCCGCCAGCAATGAGATCAGTGATCTCACGCGCCAAAGCATCTTAAAGATATACCCTCATAAGTTTAGTTGTTTGAATTCTGTTACGCGCCTGCAAAAGCTTACTCTTTTCGCTCGTATTATTTGAACGGACATCACTGTGAGTGACAAACGCGTGAATACGGTCTCTCATATAAAGCAAATTCTGTTATTCATTTAAGTCCAGACCTGCAATGCACCCCCGACTGCCGTTTCCTATCATAACTCGTAATATACTGGGTGAGTCATCTAAACGGGTAAGGCCGATTATGCCTTAATGAGAAAAGATATTTCGAAGCGGTTTTTTCCTTGTGATAGCTGTTCATTAGGAGCACATTTTAAAAATATTTTGTATTATACAGAGTGTTCCATAACTTGGTGGCTAACCATTGTTATAGTTTTTAAATGGAACACCCTATATATATATATTATTGCATTTTTGTATTCCCCGTATAATTTTTAGTCCAAAAGTAATAAGATAGTAAGGCCCAAAGTGTAAAGTTTTTGACTTATTCCCATTTTTCTGAAAAAGTCAATGTTTGTATAAAATTATATTTCTCGAAAACGACGTATTAGATGGACAAAATTTTTGCAGTATTGTTTACAATAAGAGGTCCTAATAGAAGCATGTTTTATTTTTTTACAGTTACTAACTGCATGTGCAGGAAACTGAATTAAAATTACATGACACGTTTTAGAATAAAAGTAATTTTTTTTAAATGGAACAGCCTGTATGTCAGTTAATTTTTGAATTGTTTATTAAATTTCATGTGAGAAACATGTAAGACGTTAATACTTTAAAAGTGACTAGTACTGAGCTATTGTCTCTTTTTGACATGTTTTTGATGTGAAATTTAATAAGAAATTCAAAAATGAAATAATATACAGGGTGTTCCATTTGAAAAAAATGACTTTTTTGCAAAAACTAACAAAAGCCGACAATAACTCTGTAATAGTCACTTTTAAAGTATTAACGTCTTACATGTTTCTGACATGAAATTTAATAAACAATTCAAAAATGAACTGATATACAGGGTGTTCCATTTAAGAAAATTGACTTTTATACAAAAACGTGTCATCTAATTTTAATCCAGTTTCCTGCACATGCAGTTAGTAACTGTAAAAAAATAAATCATGCTTCTATTAGGACCTCTTATTGTAAACAATACTACAAAAATTTTTGTCCATCTAATACGTCGTTTTCAAGAAATATAATTTTATACAAACATTGAATTTTTCAGAAAAATGGGAATAAGTCAAAAACTTTACACTTTAGGTAGGTATCTTATAACTTTTTGACTAAAAATTATACGGGGAATTCAAAAGTGCAATAATATACAAGGTGTCTCTAAAAGGTCTTTAAACAACTCTACCATGTATTTTTCGGACCAAAATAAACCGATTTAGCAAAACTTGGCTTAGTCAAAGTTGCTTAGTTTGTGCGCAATACGGTCCTGAAGTTGCAGTTGGAAAATTGTTTTTTTGTTATAAATTTGAAACGGCTGGAGCGATTGCGCCAAATTTTGTCACGTTTACTACTAGTTATCAATTCAAAAACGACGTCAAAAGACGTGTACATAGTTTAAAGAGACGTCTAAACGGCCTAAGACACGTGTACACGGCTTAAAGATACATGTACATGGAGCACACAGTATGCGCTGCCGTCCTCTAGTTAATGTTCTCAAATCTTAAAATGCGATTTTTGAGAAAACGATGCAATTTTTCGAGTCTTACCAAGAGTACCTTTTTTCTTGTACTTAAGACACTTAATCTAAATTTTATAGACAAACTCTTTTTTATCCATTGGCGTAGAAAATGGAAATGTTTTAATATTTATAAACGCAGGTTCTCCGCCTATGGATTGATTACTATCACAATTTTGATACAGAATTTCTTGACTCATAAAACTATGTAAACATGACAGCAGTAGTAGTAGTAAACGTGACAAAATTTAGCGCAATCGCTCCAGCCGTTTCAAATTTATAACAAAAAAACAATTTTCTAACTGCAACTTCAGGACCGTATTGCGCACAAACTAAGCAACTTTGACTAAGCCAAGTTTTGCTAAATCGGTTTATGTTGGTCCGAAAAATACGTGGTAGAGTTGTTTAAAGACCTTTTAGAGACACCTTGTATAGATTGTTCCATTTAAAAAACTATAATTATGGTTAACCACCAAGTTATGGAACACTCTGTATAATACAAAATTGTTTTTAAAATGTGCTCCTAATGAACAGCTATCACAAGGAAAAATCCGCTTCGAAATATCTTTACTCATAAAGGCATAATCGGCCTTACCCGCTTAGATGACTCACCCTGTATATCATCAGTATGATTGTGACCAATTTTGAAACTTTTACGTCCATATGAAATGTAAACCTGACTGCCGATCCCTAATCATAAAAAAGATACATTTGTCGTAAATTTGTACGAATTTTGTTAACATTACATATAATATAAAAGTTTTTTGTATGTTTTGTGAGTCGATAAATATTCTCCACACATTCTATTTCATAGAAAAAAAATTGGGAAAGCATCATTTTAAACTAAGCTGTATTTTTCACTATACCCAACCGGAAATGTTTTATTTAATTTCCTGCTAACAAGACATTTATTAAACAAAATTTTGCGGTTTGGTGGTAAAATAAATTAGATAAGGTAGCAAGGATGTAGGCAAAATATTGGATTCTTTGGAATTTTTGCACAATATGTTGTTTATCTTGTAGACAAGAGGATAGTTTCGTCATAATTAAGTTGTGAAATATTGGTATTATATTTTACATACTTTTACACAGACGTGCATATGTATACTTTCTATAAAAAGGAAAAAAAACAATTAACTAAGTTTAACATATTATTTATAATTTGTCTAATAATGTTTAATTATTAGAAATAGACGTGAAATAATCGCATTATTTAAAAATATTTATATTTAATAATTATTCGCAATCAACAATAATTATATGATTAACAATAGTAGGTACATTATTTTATAGATTGTCCTATGATCTGTAGTTCTTCGAGATAAGTGAATGTCCGTTGTAAAATAACATACCAAATATCTTGACAACTCCTTATTAATATAGGTTATAAAATATGTGTAATAAAATTGAATAAGAATAAATCTGAAATCTAATATCTCAAACATTAATACCTCTCCATTAAAAAAATTAAGTTTTACTCGATTAAAAATGCTAAAATTCAAATTTTCTTTGAACTAAATTAGCAACGGTGACATCGTTTTCTGATAAATAGCATACGAGGTAGGCGCCATAAATTCTGGGCCTGTTCACGTTGGAGAGCAGAAAGAAGTCGCGGTACACATCTAGCACTAATTTTATTCATACCCAAATGGTCATGGAGAATTCGACGAACACTTGTTTCGGAAATGTTTGTTATCACTGCTAATTCCTTCACTTTCAAACGGCGATCTTCTAGCACTAAATGTTCATTAAGTGAAATTTGTTGAGGCGTTATCACTTCAATTGGTTGACCCGGCCGATCATCATCTTCCAGGCATTCTTGGCCCAAACGGAAACATTTTGCCCACTCTTTTACAATTGAATACAAAGGAGATGAATCACCAAAAACGCCGTCTAAACGTTGTTTAATGTGATAAGGTGTATGCCCTACTTTTGTTGAAAATTTAATAACCGAGCGGTACTCAATTTTCGTTACTTGACACATTTTCGTGCGCTAGTCACGTTGGTTGGCTGGTTACTAAAAACTACTAGGCTTCGAACCGTCATATTTATAGCGTACACCTCGCGTATGTGCAAGCATGACGTGACGGAGTTTGAACACGTTTGAACCTGTATAAGTCTGTCAGGCCGAGAATTTATAGCGCTTACCTCCTATCTTGTGGATCTGGAAACCAAAAGCTTACAGAATTACTGGAAATCATTGGTGTGATTCAGATATGTATTATTTGTTGAACCGTGTTCGGAGTTGCGTAAGGTGTCAACTTGGGACCACTATTATTCTTATTTTTACAAACGAGAGAAGATGTACCTAATAATTTTTCTAAATTTATTACGTTTGCGGACAATTGAAAGCTTTACGCGACAGAGAGATTATTCAAGGAAAACAACGCACCTATTTATAAATATTGGGAAATAAACAACATATTATTAAATATTGGGAAATGTAAGCTATTGAACTTTTGAATACGAACCAAGAAGCGTCGAGAAGTGCGCCTTTTGGCCATCCATCGACTATCGCTTTAACACATGCTTAGATATGTTAAGACGTATGTATGATATTCGGTTTCTTGTTTGAAAAGGTTGAAACAGTTTTAGGCTTGCGTCATACTTACTGTTTTCGACGCTGCGTTTGGAACGGTACGTTTTGTCAGCAAACGCAACACATTATATCAAATGTAGTCGGTCACACTTGGCGTCTTGCGTTTGCGCTCATGCGAAAGTAATAATAATTACGGCGGTAAAATCCATTTTGTGGGAAATTATTATTATTTAAATACTGATATCAATATCTCAACAGTATGCATTTGACATTTGACAAATAAAACGCACTTAAGCGACCATTAATCTTCGAAATTTGATAGATTAAACTAACTAGAATTATAAGTGCTTAAGTTTAGTTTAAAACTCGATGCAAACCAAAATGTAATTTTAACTGACAATTAAAGGTAGGCCGCCGTTGCGGTGCAAATGGCCATAAAGACATGATAATAAGATAAAATGCATAATTATTGAGAACTTGAAAGGACGTATTACCAAATTATACATGCATAATGTAAGCATCTTGAAAGATGAACCCATATGCAAAGTATGTACTATTTCTGAGGAAATATGAACAAAATATAAGAGGACTAAAAAATACCCAAATTAATGTCAATTTAAGCAACTTTTTTTTATTACAGTGTGCGGTATTTTGAGTTTTAAGCTACTCATCTTCTTGAGATCACTGGACCATTGTTTTCAATTCAAGACATTAATTTTACAAAAGGGGACCTCTCAAATTGACTCGCTTTAAAATATAAACCTCTAATACCAAATGTTTAACATTCACTCTTATCACTGGCACAATCTGTGGTTCTAATTAAATATAATGAAAAAAGTTATTTATAAACAAAAATAAAATAAAAATAAAATAAAAATAACCTTTAATTCGTATTTTGACATTTCCTTCCAAAGAAGTTTGGATTAAAAAAAATAAATGTAAATAGATTTATAGAATTTTCTGTTCATTAGTAGGTCAATGTATGTATTGTACATAGTAGAAAACAGCTTATAAATTGTGTTTTAGTTTGATTTCGATTCTATTGTGTTGATTATTTTCTCAGGATTAGTGCACAGAAGAAACGACATTTATTACTCGAACCTAGAGAGGCACAGCGCTCGAATAAATCTCCGTAAGTAGAGTTTATTGTGCATTAAAATTACACGTGTGCGCTTTTCTTTTTAGATCTGTAGATTTTTTCTCCATTGTGGCCGTCTTTCTTTATTAAGTATTTTATGGCCAAATAACAGTTTGAAGTTTAGTTGAACATGTAATTAAAGTTAATTGTTTTTGTGAAACAAATTATTAAGTTAACTGTAATATACACCGTATAATCGTTTTAGTGAAACTATGTAATTTTTTCTAATAGTCTTTTTAAGCGTTCTACAGCTATACTCATTTAGATAGCTAATTGCATTGGGCACATATACATACATGCATGTGCATTTATTTGTGTACTAACCACCCATAGGTTTGTTACACACATCATTAATTTACCGGTAGAGTTCGCAGACTTAAAGCAATTCAATTTCCATATTTCTACATTCTTTAATTTCTGTGTTTATGACTGGAAGAAACACTTATTTATAAAGCATAAAAGTAGTTTCTTAATGTCCTGTGCTTCTTTATTTAATATATATTTAATAGTATTTTTAATCTCACTTGGATTGAATTCGTTTCTAAACTACAGTAGTGTTAAACGCTAATTATTGGACACCTTTTAGTTAATGGACAAATCAAAGAAAATTTCAAACTTCTATTTCGATTAATTATGCTATTCCACTCTAGATGATGTTAATACACTCTATAGCGCATGTCCCATCCTTTGAGTATGTGGATAGTATAGTAAACTGTGATTTACTAGGCGACAAAAGTTTGTTGGTTATGTCAACCTAGTAGAGCTTGAGATTACGTTAAGGTTTTGTTTAGTGAAATATTGTTACTAGTGAAATATTGTTACTAGTGAGTAAAGTTTTAGAGGCAAGAGACACTCTTAGTACCTATTACATGCAGAAAAGTTCAAAGTAATTAAATATATTGGTTTTATAATTATAAACAGTGTTCGTTATTTAAAATATACTCTGTCCAATAATTGAACTTAGATACTCAAAAGATTTTGTTATTGGACACACGTCCAACCACTGACAATTTTAAACCAGATCCGATTTCTTGCGAAACAATCAATATAAATGAAATCTAGCATAAGTTTTAATTAATAGTAAGTTTAATGGACATTCTTCAGTTATTGGACGGGTGTCCAATAAAAGAAAATTACTGTCGAATAACTAAAATTCATCAAAGATTTTTAATGGGGATGAGTCAGGATTTTAAGTATGTCCGGTCACCGGGAAGGTATTTGCGAAAAAATGTTTATTCCATAGAAAAAAGTAACTCAAAAAGAAAATATTACTGTTATGTTTACTTTTTCTGCGGACGGAAAATCGTGCGTATTTATGGTAATTTACTCGTATCAGAGAATACCTGAAAAAAATTGTAAAATCCATAAACCCTAAAATAATCTGAGACTTTCTATCAGTATATTGCAAACGTTTTTTATCCTCACTTAGTTGAAAAGAATACGAAATTCCCTGTTATTTTATTTCTTGATTGCTATAAAAGTCATCTAAACTATCAATTAAGTCTGTTATGCAGTGAATTACAAATTGAAATAATTTCCTATATCTTAATGTCATAAGAATACTGCAGCTTTGTGATGTTGCTGTCTTCCGACCTCTAAAAGAAGCGTGGCGTCAATGTGTGAGACAATGGGAGGAAGAACATCCAGATAAGATTTTAAACAAAGTGATGTTTGTGCATCGTTGTTAGAAAAGGCAGTAAACGTAGGCATTAAACCAAATACATTATTTAATGGCTTTAAAGCCTGTGGTTTATACCCTTTAAATTCAAATGCTATTGACTATTCAAAATGTATGGGCACCAGGAAAACTCCAGACAAGTTAGAATCAAATCCAGTCGAGCATTCACAATACATGGATTATAAAACATTTGCTGAAATTGTTGGCGAAGACATAGAAAACATGAGTATTAACAGAAATACTACAGAAAACAATGATCAACATTTAAAACAATTGTTTAATTTGTGTAAATATTTTAAACACTCAAATTTACAACCTGTTAATGTCAATTCAACTCAGCAACAGGATAAAGCAGAGGAAAGAGAAACAGATGAGAAAGGAAAAGAAAAGAAAAGAAAATTCAAGTTACACATAATATGTATTGTTATCCGCTCTCCCAATTCAAAAATCAGAGTCAGTTCAGCCTCTAGTGCAGACGAAATCACATAAAGTTTATATTTTAAACATAATGACAATAAAATAATAATTAATGACAATTCGTTAGGCCTATTTCTTGCCTTTCCCTCAGCGCCACTAAGGAAAGGCAAACGAAATGTAGAGAGGTTTCCGTTTGCAATTACTTCGGTGCGGTACCAGGAAATGTTCAGGAAATTGAGATAGAAACAAGGTAACACATAAAGCTAGAACATATAGGCAATAAAATGAAAGGAAAAAAATTGAAAAAATTTCTGAAAGAATGTTTTATTTGGAAGCAAAACATTAAAACACGTAAAATTAGGTGTGAAATCTGCAAGTAATACTTTCATGAAGGCTGTATCCCTAAAACTCACCAGAACCATATCCTAAGTGATGATGATTTATTCATTTGTCATAATTGTTATAAGGTGCACAATATCGACTCAAGCGAAAATTTTGATACGGATGGATACGATAGTGATGAATTGTATCAACTGTACAAAGAGTCCTAAATAAAGAACTGTTAATTTTCATAAATTTTAAATTAAATTTAATCTCTGTGTTTTTATAACTCTACTGACCTATAGCTAGTTGTGTTTGTCCAAGAGGGTTCATGTTTTATTTATAAAAAATATAATATAGTACTTTATGAAAAACTAATTCACGCAACTTAATTATACACTATATCGCTTGCTTTTACCCAACTAGCAACAGTGTATACTTAAAAGAATCGTTGAAATACATTTACAAAGTTAAATTTTCCTTAACTGTCCAATATCTAGCTCATTTAGCCTATACTCTCTCTGAGCCGGACACCGCAGTCGCCGAAATTGTGTCCGCTTAATAAACTTGCCCGTTCAACAGAAATGTTTTTCTTAATATACAGGGCAAGTCATCTCTGCGGGTAAGGTCGATTATGCCTTCATGAGTAAAGATATTTCGAAGCGGTTTTTTTCTTTTGATAGCCGCTTATTAGGAGCACATTTTAAAAATATTTTGTATTATACAGCGTGTTCCGTAACTTGGTGGCTGACCATAGTTATAGTTTTTCAAATGGAACACCCTATATATTATTAAATTTTTGTTTTCCCCGCATAATTCATAGTCAAAAAGATAGAAGATAGTATAGGCCTAAAGTCTAAAGTTTTCGACTTATTCCCATTTTTCTGAAAAATTCAATGCTTGTATAAAATTATAGTTTTCGAAAACGACGTATTAGATCGACACAATTTTTTGCAGTATTGTTCACAGTACGAGGTCCTAATAGAAGCATATTTTATTTTTTTCAATTACTAATTGCATGTGCAGAAAACTGGATTAAAATTACATGACACGTTTTTGTATAAAAAGCAATTTTTTCAAATGGAACATCCTATATATCAATTCATTTTTGAATTGCTTATTAAATTTCACATCAAAAACATGTGACGTTAATAATTTACAACTGACTATTACTGAGCTATTATCGTGTCTTGATATAGTTTTGTTAGTTTTTGTATAAAAGTCATTTTTTTCAAATAGAACACCTCATATATCAGTTCATTTTTGAATTTCTTATTAAATTTTGCATCAAAAACATAGGAGTATAAGACGTTAATACTTTATAAGTGACTATTACTGAGCTGTTGTCGCTTCTTGATATAATTTTGTCAGTTTTATGATTTTATAATAATATAGCATAGCATGCCGTGAAATTAGCTGTGATGTTAATGGATGACGTTTAATAAGTTACTTTTTAGTTAACAAGTGTAATTTGTTGATGCTATTAATCTTAAAAATAATTCAAGTGATTTTATAGTGAACTTTTCTAAAGAAATGTTTACGGATATGATGTTTGTTCTTGGGTAAATTCAAAGAAATTATTTATTAGCTCAGAGAGTTTGCCGGCAGCGTTACCCTGGAAGGACATCTTCTTCCTGAACATATGCCTTTAGAAGAGTAATTTGTGTTTTTCTTCTTAAAAAGAAAGTACTGAATTGCACCACGAATTTTTATCCTGTTTCAACATCCACTCCATGCTCTTTAAGTAAAACTGTATGTGTCAAACAAGACGCAGACGATATTGAAAATTTAAATATCCTTTTATAAACCCATGGCCTACTCCAAAATAATACCATTTTCTTTGCCATGATAGACGAGTCTTTAGTCAAATCATCTTCGTATATATGTATTGTAAATAATTAGAAACTGTTTATTTCGAAAGTGAATGTACACTTTTTTATACCTTTATTTGTCAAAAAAAAAACATTACAGCGACCAATTTGGAGCAGCTTGTATGCGTATTTCAACCTAGTACTAATTATAAATGTATTTGTCTTAAAATATACACACACGTCAAGTAGATTTTACCCATCGTCAAAGTCGTTAATGACACAGCGTCGAAGGAAGGACAAATTAACTAAATTGTTTTATCCGTTTTCTTTATAAGTGTTAGTACTAAATATGAGAGGAAAAAAAACAATTGAATTCTTAGTAGATCTGAGACAGCTATAAGCGCGCCTACGCTTCTTTCCTTGTAATTTACCGGTGTGTTATAACGTTCCTTTACTTCCTTCTTGACTTGCCGTTTTTCTCTATCTAAGTCCCGCTCCTCTGTTTATTAATTTATTGTCCTGCTGTCCAGTTTGCCTTATATTATGTCGTTTTAATTGCGTTTAATCGCGAACAATGAGTCTAATTAATTAATTGCCGCTCTCTAATGAGAGATTTAATTTATTGTAGCGAAAACGAAAGTTAACACACTTTTATAAATTGAGTTTGTGAAGTTCATAAAATGTTTTTTTACAAAGTTATAGTCAATAAGATTACAAATAAAAATATTAATAATAACAACAAGACGTCAGCAATGAGTTTGTTAGGCCCGCCCCGTTTTTCGTTTGCGTAAACTATCACTGTAAAAAATGGGTGTATATCTACATGAAAAATTGTGTAAAATTACATCAAAATCGATGTAAAAAGAAAAATTTTGTAAAATTACAACGACATTCTCTGCAATATACCAGTATATTTGTAACAATACAAACCAATCTGTAACTTGGCATGAAATTCGGAGTAAAATTACTATCACTTACTATATAAATAAAATCAAGTCGTTTGGTTTTCTTTTTTGTAAATTAGAACGGTAACATACTTTTTATTTGCTTAATTTTGTTGCTAACGATATTTATGTATGTGGTAAGTATATATGTATTTTAATGAGTAATGTTCCTCAACTAATATGAAACTTACTTAAAATATGAGACTGTCGAAGAGAGAAGAATTTTTTTTGTTATCATCGAAGAGACAGATTCAGAGGCATTATAGGTACGAAAAACTTGTACTAAAATGTTCATAGTACATCGACGGTTACAGTACAGGATAAACAGATACTTTCGAAGCAGCAAATCCAGTTAATACGAGTATTATAGATAGAGAATATTGAGATGAATTTGAAGTTTCTTGAAACGGTTATCTAACAAAGTAATTAGAGACGGTGAAAAAGGCAACCGTATTGAGTGTTCACTAGATAGTGTTGCAAAGGTAATAGTGGTTGCAGTCAGAGAAATCAAACCACATGTGTTATCTTTTATTCAATAGATCGCAGTGAAAGTTATATCGAAATACCTTCTCGTGTTTTGAGGATGTGACTATTTGTGACGGTTCTCACACTTTCTTTCAAAACTTGTATGTCAGAAATGCTTACCTAAATAGACCGTTTAAAAAGCCACCGAATGCTCTCAGAGAGAGAATCCATTTCGCCGAAACAGTTCAAGCGGCAAATAAACAGTACATCTGGTAAGTGTGTATTTTATTTTTTTACAATAAAAACTATTTCCTATTCCTTAGGGTGTTCTGACTGGGAAACGCATCTCTCAAAAGATGATGTGGATATGCTCCAAGAAAAAAAAAACTTTATTAAACAATGCTGTGGAATTTGCACTAGACACAATTCAATTATTGGAGGACACTTTTGCTCTGGAGAGGTATTTTATAAATATATCCGATAGTGTTAACAGCATTAAGAAGGAAAGGCCTGTACTATTTTTGCAGGAAGCCACTTTCTGGCACTTCAAAAAATTAATGAGGAAGAGCGTATAATAGACGAGTTAGAGAGCATGTTTTTGTCGAAAATTGACAAAATTCTTGAATTTGCAATTAAGAAAAAATATATTCAACATTTAACTGAAGGCCTAAGAATCAAGATGATGATGTCGTTGAAAACAGTAGCCTTCTTAGGTGATGATTTGAATATTTTGCTTGCGGAAGCTGGGAAGGTAAAGAAAAATATTATTTTGAGTAGTAATTATTATTAATGAATTTAATGTTTTCCAGAGCGAAAATTTCAAAACTGATGACGTATCCACAACAGAGCCATGTATAGTCTATTTAAAAGGTATAATAATATAATATCCAAATTAACAAGCTATGAAAATATTTTCTTTTCTACATTGCAGATACAGAGAATTATACATTATACATAAAAAAAGAATAAACAACAATAACAGAAAACTTGATGACAGAAATTAAAATCATATTTGCATATTACTGTAATTTAAATTTGGTGTACCCCAAAAGATGTTCGGGCGTACTGGAGTTTATTCAGAAATATTTTATGAAAATTCATCTAGACAAAGGATCCCGAAACAGAAATAAAATGTCTGCAAGGATACTATCCTTAATTAATCAATTACACAATATGTGAAAATCTTTCCTTTATTGCCATGAAATATACATATATACTTACATCATCTGCTGAAATAAAAATGTGCAAATACTTGTAATAAATTTTTTTAGATTTTCTTGCTTTTGTTTTTACCCAACACCTACTGTAGAAAGGAGTCTTGTAAATTTACAATGATAATCGCGGGCAACTTTGTTACCCGCGATTATCACGGTAAAATCACCAGCCCATGTAATATTAAACATTGCTATAATATTACAAAATTTGCATGTAAAGTTAAGATATATGGCTTCAAAGTTACAAGTATTACTTGTAAAAATACAATTGCTATATGTAATTATATTTTTAATATTACTATCTTTATCTGTATTGTTACAAACCTTGTTTGTAACAATACAGTGTCATTTTGTAACAATACAAGTAATATTTGTAACTTTGAAACCGTGTATTTTAACTTTACATGTAAATTTTGTAATATTATAGCCATTTTTAATATTACATGGGCTGGTAATTTTACCGTGATAATCGCGGGTAACAAAGTTGCCCGCGATTATCATTGTAAATTTACAAGATTTCTTTTTACAGTGTAGTTGAGTTAGGTTACTATTACAATAAGTATAACTTTAACATTACTGTTGATTGTGTTTACATATGATGTTTAAGTTATGGTAAATTTAACCTGTAGTTGAAGAATAACCATGCAAAAAAAATTGTGTTCCCATAGTATCTGATGTGTGATGTAAATATTAGACATAATTACATCACACATCAATAATATTACACCGACCGACAAGAAAAAACCCCACCTTAAAAATTTCACGAAAATACATACACGTGTATTAATAACAATAATATCCTTTATTTCAACACAAAGATATATACATAGATATATTAAAAACAAAAGAAAATAAGCTGTTCAAATCTTGAGGCGTGGTTCAGATGGCTGGAGAAGTTCTCCAGCTTCTGTTCTTCCACCAAAACCTTAAAATCAAAAGAATCCAAAAAAAGAACAATGCTTGTCTATCCTATCTTAATACTAATATTCTGCTTAACTACTACATATATTAATTGAGGTCTTATTCAAGTAACCATATACATCGAAGGCATCCTTACATATGTTAAAAAAGAAAAACAAAATAATACATACTATATAATATACTTAACAAAATATATATTGTTTATAACAAAGAAAATTTTGAGAAACAAATTGAAGTAAGTGTCATTGTTGTTCTAACAAATAAGAATAAACAGCACCCCTGAAACCCGTCAAACCCATTGCCTTAAAATGTCCTGGTATAGAATTGTAGAGGGAGTAGATTGCATATGTGAATGATCTCTTAAAAAATGTAGTATGGTATTTAGGTAAGGTAGTAGCATCTTTTCTCCTTATATTAATATTATGCACGTCACAGCGAAACCTGACTTTCCTCAATAAGTACGGTGAGCACCCACACAAAAGGATACTGTGAAACAACGTAAAGCAATGTAAAACAATTCGATTTTGCATATTTACCCATCGCAAGGATCTGAGCTTGTGTGATATTCTATCATACTTGCGGGTACCAAAAATGTACCGCATACACGCGTTTTGAACTCTCTGCACTCGCTTCATGTCAACAGCATCCAAACAGGGCCCATAAACAGGCATGGAATAATTAAACAACGACAGCACCAATGATTCGCACAGCATCCTCTTTAATTTAATACTGCAGATAGATTTGAAAGGATATAAAATCTTTAAGTTCAAGTAAGCACGACTTATATTTTTGATATGTAAGACTTATATCTAAAAGTGTTATCTATGGTTAAGCTTAATTTTTTTTGCTTGCGTTACTACTGGTATAGTGCTATTACTTAAAGTAATGTGCAACTGACCCCCACACCGCTCAACATCTCCCACCCTTCCAAACAACATAACACAACTTTTGTTTGGGTGAATAAATATAGAATGTTTGCGTGAGTTAACTTTGGATATGGCATCATTCAGCTCGGAAGGAGGAAAAGACAAATATATTTGTGTGTCGTCCGCATACATATGCGATTTACAAAAGTCAATACTTTTGGGCAATATACTTGTATAAATTGAAAAGAGCAATGGCCCCAGAATGGACCCCTGAGGCACACTCCTATGGATAGACAACGGGGAGGACTTCTGATTATCCAACCGAACCATCTGGTACCTGTCGCACATGTAGGACTGCGTAAGTCCCGCCAAGAGAACATCGTGACTGATAGTATCAAACTTCTTCTTCTTGTTCTTGTTCTTCTTGTTTTAGACCTATTGGTCTGTTAATTTCTGACTTTATAGCTATGGTTTTTCCTGTGATGTTGATTTCCAGCTGTCTTTCCATCGCTTATGTGGCCTTCCCGGTGCTCGATCCCCTGCCGGCTTTCCCTCTAGTGCTACGCGTGGCAATCTGCTCTCGTCCATTCTCCTAACGTGATCGTACCATCCTCTTCTTCTTTGTCTCCCCCATCTCACCACGTCCACTATCCCGCACTGTTCTCTGATATCGGTGTTTCTTATACGGTCTTTTCTGGTTTTGCCAAGGATAGTTCGTAGTGTTTTCATTTCAGCAACTCTTAGCATGTTCTTGGTTTTGCTTGTTTCTTCGCGCGTTTCTATACCATAAGTCATGACGGGCCTTATACAGGTTTTGTAGATTCTTATCTTGCTGTCTGTTCGCATGTATTGATTCGACCAAACTATCTCTCTTAAACATCCTGATAGCGATGTCGCTTTATTAATCTGGTTCCTTAGGTCTTTGGTTGGGTCATGACCACTGGAGATGTCAAGGCCGAGGTACCTGAACTGGTTGACTTGCTCGATGGGTTTATCTTCCACCACGAGTTTACATCTAATTGGTTCTTTAGCGATTGTCATGGCTTTTGTTTTGTCGGTGGATATATTCAAGTTCAGCTTATTATCCTTAAAATGACTGAGTGAAGAATATCCTTAAAAGGTGCCACTTGTTATATTTTTAAAAAAAATGATGTTAGTTTTAAAAATGCTGTATTAGCTAGCTCTAATGGTGAATTACGTAAAAGAAAGAAACACAAAATATATAATAAGAAAATAAAACAAATGTAGGATTATAATATTTATTTTCCTGTAAAAGAATTTTAATTAGTACATAAAAGAAGAGATAAAAAATTAAGGAAAATAAAACAACAAGAGTGTCCTTAAGTTCTTTAATTAATTATTTAAATAAAACACAATAACACAAATATTGGTTCACGTAAGGAGTAGGTGAGATAGAAGGGAGAGAGTGAGAGGGAACGAGTGGGTCGTTAGAATGATCGTCGGTTAAGGCAGGTATTATCGGTACGGGGGTTCGATAATCTCACACCATAAATGATTTTTAGATATATTTTGAGAATGTATAAAGTAAAATTTAATGTAGCGGTTGTAAGAGAAAATTAAGAATTAAAGTAATAGATGCGGATGAGGAATACTTTACTTTTGTGGTGTCCTCGTTGTCCTCGGGTCCCGTAAGTCTGGAGTCGAGCGTTGATTAATCGGCGAATCAGAATAGGGGTCTGACAAAGTACGCGAACGGATTAATCGAACTAGCGAAGGAATCGCGGCACTATAACTTGACTTTGTTATGTTGAAGTACTAGGGGCACTAAAACAAACGTGACTTAGAACTGGGAGGGACGCGAACTTGGAACGATGTAAAGCTGTAGATGCGTAAGAGGAAAAAAATTAAGAGAGTGCTTTTTTCTTCGATCGTGATTATATAGGCCGTGGTTAGAAGCAGGAGAGTGGGGGTGGTAAGCGCGCGAACTGTTTTTAAGAGAATAAGAAAACATAATTCGCGGGACAATCAATCAATAAATACAGGGGAAAAAACATTATAATCAGATTCGTTATTAAATATAGAAAAGAATGACACCTGACTCGAGGTAGTTTGTCTAAGAAATTACTGCAGGTATGTACGTTTGTGGGGCACCTACATAACAGGTAGTAAAAGACATTACGAAAGATGAGTCACAATAGGGTTCTTTCTATAGTATTATGAGTATTTAATGCGATTGTAAAGCTGTGATGAAGAAATACATTACACCTTATATTATGACAATTAAATAAGAACAAATATTGAATAACTCATAAGTCCTTGATCTGAGAGTTATAGGTTTTGAATGGGAAACAAAATAGCGATTAAGTAACATCATGACGTGGGGTCTGTTGTCGTCTGATAATTAGGTCGCGAGTAAATTAATAATTAAGAAACTGCAATGTTAAGTATTTTGTGTTTAAAATAGACGAAAAGGCTTCATCTAGGTAAACGGTTAGGAATGACCTTCTGAGAAAGGACCGTCCAAACGTGACCTTAACAAAGCAATTTTTATTTTAGAAATCTCTCCTGTCGTAAAAGCCAAAGTTGTTGATGTACGGAAGAAGCGATGAGTAATTCTTTAGGCGCGAAAATGTATTACATGACTAAAATAGATAAATTAATAATAATAGAAAAAAAATCGAATTAAAGAAATTACGCGCTTCTTTTGTACATGAGGTTGTTAACAAGCTGTTGGCTTGTTTGCTAAAATTTAAAGAGCTGTTTCTGTAGATCGTCTTCTGTTTCCGCTAGGATTGCTGCATCGTCCGCGTAGCACACCATACTGACTCTGTTCCTGCTCATTCTATAGCCCAAATTCAACGACGCGACCTCCCGTATGATTTCGTCCATTAATAGGTTAAACAAGAATGGGCTCAGGCTGTCCCCCTGTCTGATTCCGCCCGGCGTTGGGATATTGGCAGTTGTGTGCTCGCCTGCTTTAATTTTTGTTGTGTTGCCCGTGTATAGTAATCGGATTATTTTTACGATATTGGATGGCGTTCTCTTGTTAATTAGTAATCTAACTATATCTTCCAGGCGTACTTTGTCAAAGGCTTTTGTCAAGTCGACGAAGCAGATGTAGAGGGGTTTGTTGAATTCCATTGACTTTTCTTTTAGCTGCTTGATGATGAATAGCGCGTCAGTCGTTGATCTATTTTTTCTAAATCCTTGTTGTTCTTCTCGGGTTTCGATCTGCGCTTCTAGTTTCTGCTTGAGGACGCTTGTGAATAATTTCATTCTTGTATTTAGGAGCATTATTCCCCTATAGTTTCCGGGGCAGGTCTTTTGTCCCTTTTTAAAAATAGGTATTGTAATGCTACTGTGCCATTCCTCTGGTATTTGTTGTGAGCTCAGGACTAGGTTGAAGAAGATTGTAAGTTTTGCGAGGAATGTCCTGCCCCCGTATTTCAATAACTCGTTAGGTATGTTGTCAACACCCGCTGCTTTTCTGTTTTTTAGTTTCTTCAGTTGTGCCTCCAGCTCTTTTTCGCTGATTGTGCTCTCCTCCGTTGTTTCATATACCTCCAATTCCAATGCTTCCTCTGCTCTGTATAATTGTCGGAAGTATTCCTCCCATGTTTCTGGTGGGATGCCTTTTGTTTGCACGTATTCATTTACGGGCTTTTTCCTGTTTTTAAGCATTTTCCATATTTTTCTTTGTGCTCCGTACAGGTCATGATCCATGTCGCTGGTAAATCTGCTCCAGTGGTCTCTTTTAATGGTCTTGATTCTTGAGTTAACGCTGTTCCTGATTTCCAGATATTTGGTGCGTTCATCTTCTGTTGGTGAGCTTTTATAGGTTAAATAACTTTTCCTTTTCCTATCTGCCAGTTCTCTAACTTCTTCACAAAACCATGGTTTGGTATGGTTTGTGGCATTTATATTGATTCTACGTTTACCTATAGCCTCATAGGCGGATTGTTCTATACAGGTTTTAATTTGTTGCCAGCAGCTCTCCACATCAGTTTGGCCTGTTATAGTAGCGTTTTGCAGTTTATGTTCTAGCCTGCTCTCATACAGTTTTCGAGTGGCATCCAGTGACAGTGATTCTAAGTTGTATTTCTCCACATATATCGGCACCTTCTTAGGCTTTGTAGGTTGTTCCATCATTATTTTGCATAAGATAAGGTTGTGATCGGTTCCTAAGTTAGCTGATGTTAGGGCTCTCACGTCTAATATTTGTTAGGGGATAATTGCTCTGTTTGTTATTATGAAATCTATCATGGAGCGTTGTCCTCTGGAATTGCAAAATGTGTATTTATGTTGTTCCTTATGCGGGAAGACGGTATTATTTATTCTCATCTCGTTTCTAGTACAGAAGTCGATTAGGAGTTCGCCGTTCTCGTTGATAGTTGGC
The DNA here is from genome assembly GCA_963170755.1 of Amphimallon solstitiale. NCBI lineage: Eukaryota > Metazoa > Arthropoda > Insecta > Coleoptera > Scarabaeidae > Amphimallon > Amphimallon solstitiale. Next base: position 104,087,175 of record OY720683.1, read on the forward strand.
TCATTATATTGCTGTTTTATATTAGGAATTACTTCATTCCCTATACGAGCATTGAGGTCTCCAAAAATTATGATTTTATGCTTGCTATTTAACTTATCGATGGAGTTTTGTAGTTCTAGGTAGAAGTTTTCTGACTCCTCTACGGTTTTGGAGGCATCAGGCGCATATGTACTGATTAGATGTGTTATGCTTTGGTTAATTGTTAAGGATACCCGTATTATTCTATCGCTAACGTATTCAATGTCCTGGATGTGCTGCTTGTATTTCTCGTGCAGTAGTATGCCCACTCCAGATCGTGCTCTTTCGTGCTTCGCTTTTCCGCTATACAGCAGAATATAGTCTTCGAATTTAGATGTTCCCTGGCCTTTTCTTTTTGTTTCCGATATCCCACATACGTCGATCTTGTGCTTTCTCATTTCGATGAGAATTTCCTGGTCTCTACCGTTCCACGATGTTATGTTCCAGGTCGCTATTCGGGTGGTGTCTCGCTTCCTTTTTCGTTTGGCCTTTTCCCTTGCATTAGTCGTCTTCTTTTTAATCCGTCCGTGTTCCGAGGCTACATATTCAGTTCTGTGAGCGTAGATTGTTTTTTATTCCAGGCAGGTTGCTAACCTCGCCTGGAAACCCTCCTCCTTTGTCCGGGCTTGGGACCGGCAGTGACAGTCGATGGGCTACTCGATCCACCCATCCCCTGTCCCAGGCGGAGTTATGGTATCAAACGCCTTACTGAAATCTAATAATACTAGAATAGACAGTTCGTTCTTATCTCTGGCCCGCATGATATTATCCGTCATGTCTAGCAAACTTGTGACGCAACCATAACCACGTCTAAAACCAGACTGTATTTTTCACTGAAGTAAACTGCTACTTCCGGTCTATCGGTTTTACTGAAAAACTAATCAGATCTCAAGAGGAACAGGTAAATACAAAAGTTGGAATTGATATCTACAGCGATTTGACCGCTATCGTGGTCACACACAGACACAGACATTTTTTAAAAACCACTTTTTCGGTATCAGGGGATTTCAAAACGTGACATCTGCAAAAATTTCGAGGTCGAAAATTTTCATCATCACAATACTTCCTTATGCTACGTATAAGATAAATATATACAAAATGCATAATTTACGACATATTTGCAAAAATTCGCTATTCGGTAAGAGTAAAAGTGTTACTTCCGGTCCGAATTTTGAATTTTTTTTATACAAAAGATATTCAAAATTATGTTTTAAATATTTTTATTCTCGTAATGTACCTGTCTAGAAAGCATGATTTGCGGGATATTCGCAAAAAACTGATTTTCGATAAGAGTAAAAGACCTACTTCCGGTAGGAATTTCTAAAAACATGTTTCATACAATTTTTTTTCAAATTTAATTTTGAATACATTTGAATTCTTTATAAATTTGTTTAAACTTAGAAATTGACGAAATAGTTGCAAAATTCGATTTTTTTACTGAAGTAAACTACTACTTCCGGTCTACCGATTTTACTGAAAAACTAATCAGCTCTCAAGAGGGAGATTATACACGTAAATACAAAATGTGGAATAGATATCTACAGCGGTTTGAGCGCTATCGTGGTCACATACACAGGGACACACACAGAGACACACACACACAGAGAGAGAATTTTTTTTAAAACCACTTTTTTGGTGTCAGGGGACTTCAAAACGTGCAAAAAATTTTCGTCATCACAGTACTTCCTTATACTACGTATAAGAAAGTAAAATATGGTAGTTACAAAAAAGGATATCTGATAGAAGCAAACCCCTTTCATATTTAAAATGTACGTCAAAAATAGTATAAGGTCCTGGTATTGACACTCTTGCAATAAACAAAATAGAAATATTGTCATCAGAATTAGCATGGAAAAATATTTGTATTTTATTGGAACTTGACTACTTTAATATCATATGTAGCAAATGGTGTATACTAACGGGTAATAACTTTTTAGTGTCAACTAACGTATAAAGAAAATAAGTAGTATATTAAAAGTTATGAAACGCACGAGTTCTTCAATATATTTATTAGACAGCTAAAACAATTTGTCTACATCAATTGTGAGAGCGACAAAAAATAGAACTTTTCCAGTCTCTGCTTACCCAATACTTCAACAAAATTGTTTCTGAAACCTTTTCTCTTTCAATTTGTGTCAGGATCAATTGGGTTCAAGTCAAAACCTTGGAATTATTTTTCAGTGGTGATAGAACATTATACAGAGTTATTCTGAAAAGATGTGACATATTTATATAAATAATGGTATTATTATTTATATAAATATGTCACATCTTTCTATCAATTAATACGAATAAAGACATATTTTATATAAATAAAATATTTGATATATCTAAATTTCATGAAATCAGCTTACAGATATAACTGCGTATCTAGTGGGCTAGCAGTGGTTTGCATTTACTATTTTTTAGATATCTGCAGCTCTTTGATTAGTATACGAACATTTACTCTAGAGTCCTGCTCCCAGATGCAATCTTCATATACCTATATTTAATTATTTGCTCAGATAGGTGGGGTAAAGAATAAAATAAAACAAATAGTCTCATTACAACAATGACGAACTTTTATTTACAATAATAGATGTTTTGAAAATACTTCTACAATGTTTCTTTAAAATTATGGGAAGTGAACCAGGATGCGTGAATATCTTATTTCTACAAAACTAGTAAGAATTACTATATCTTATTATATTAGATATGCCATTCAAAATTTTTAGAAATATTCAGCATGGATAGTCCAGCTAGTATGATTCTATAGATACCATCCAAGTCCAGGTGTTACTACATTTATCCATGATGTTTTCACAGTCACGAATAACTGGCTCATTCTTGTGTCAAGTTCGCAAGTCGGATATCCAGCCTCTGGAATCTACTGTGAAACCAGCAAGCACTTGTCTAATTCACACAACCCCTTGCCAGAATTATAGACAAAACGTAGCTATTTTCGTGTACTGACATTCATAACATGATTTTGTTTTTCATGCTGAAAAGTATCATCTTCACTATACACAAGAACGTTTGTTGCTTGCACAGACGCTTATATTATGATCATTAATTGGCTTATTTTAGAAGTATCTACCCAAAACACGCATAAAAATAGTTACTCACAATTTGTAACGATGTTGCATCGTTAAATTAATAAATAAGTCAGTATTGTACATATTTTTCATGCTATAGATATTCATTCACGATATGTATAACTTCTTGATTAATTTTCTCTTGATCTTTTATATGCAATCAAATGTTGCTTTTATATCTCTAATAACGATTTGATAATTGATTTAAATTGATTTTTAAATTATATAAAACTCTCCGTGTGCAGAATGGAATGTTATCTATTACGTCACTTCTGCATACGACAGAGTGCTCGCGCTTTCTATTATCGAAGTGGGAGACAGCCAGGCCTATATAAGCCGACGAGTAAAGGCTTTAAAATCACTTGTTTCCTCGAGTCCTCTAGTCATCCCCAAGTGGAAGACTGGTAGAAGGTTCTTTCCCGTAACAGAGCACCAAGTTTAGACACTTTGTGGCCCTATCCTCACTTTCGTCCACTTGTCTTGGCACAAGTACTGAATTTACTATATTTGACAAAATCACAAATCTTGGCATTGGAGTATGTTAAATATTATCTCCGTTACTTAAAAATTACAAGGCACGAGTTAAATCAATACTATGATTTTTTCGTAATAAATCAATTAACAAATCAAACGTGAGTCTGATATCCGTATATATATGTAGTAGAGAGTATCCCTCAGAATTGTTACATTGAATTTTCTTGATTATTTGAAGATATTGTTTTAAACACAATGTTCATTTAATGTACCGTAAAACTAAACTTTGTTAAAATAAAATTAATTTGTGATAAAAGTAAAATCAGACTGTGTTAATGTGAGATTACTTTTCGATTAAATAAAACCAGGCGTTGTTAAAATAAAATTAATTTTTTTGATAAAGTAAAATCAGACTTTGTTAAATTAATTTTTGGTAAAGGAAAACTAAGTTTTGATGAAGTAAAACTAATTTTTGTTCAAGGGAAACTAAACTTGTTTGTATTGAAACTAATTTTAATAAAGTAAAATTCGATATTCTTCAACCTGTCGTAAAAGGTTATGTTCTGATATTACATGTCATTTTCTGAATTGCATTTTTTCCCCTATAGGACAATTTAAAAAAAATTAAAATACACGCGCGTTTCTATTTTCAAAGTTCATAAGTAGGGTTAAGAAGGAATGAGTTATTAGACATAAAAACTCACCTGATAAGCATGTTTTTTTCAATCTACCACTAACCCATACTAAAGGTTTTCTTTTGGCACAATTAATAAACACAACACCTTTACTGCTAATTATAAACTTCATTTCACTATCAGCAAAAAGCAGAGGTTATCTGTCAATATAATTCAAATACGCCCACCGCTCCGAACTTGACTTGATAATTTTGAAAAATAAAAGAAATATGCTGGAAGTCCTTAAATAATTAGAATAGATACCTTAAATTCTCATATAATTCGTCAAAATTCCTATAATCCATGATTATTTTACTGCAATCTTCTTTTGGTTAAATTGATTTTAAAAATATAAAATTTAAATAGTTGACAATATTTTTTATCAGAAATGATAATGAATACTTTGAAAAATCTCCAATAGATCATGAAAACCATACACATACATATACGAATTAAAAATTCAGACAAGTATGAAAAATTAATTAATCAGGTTGTTGTTCTATGAATCTGTCATTTATTTCATTTAAGAGGCGCCTGTTAATAACAAACAATATCATCGACTGTTTGTAATTAACATTTGGTATGAATTTTTATTATAAAATAATGAATGTATGAATAAATTATAAATAAATGTTCCAATTCAAATGAAACGTATTATGCTTTAACATTTTATAGACATTTTCAAATTCTTTAGTAGCCTGGTTGCTATCGTTCATTATTAATATACTAGAATAAAAATGAAAATAATGTTTAAATTTTTAAACACAACATGAATATGCAAATGAACGTTCATATACACAAAATATTGTTCAAGTATATATACACCACGCAGGAATCTTACAATATTGTATAAAAAAGCATTTTTTAACACATGTGTATTGTGTGGAACTAACATCCAATGTTATTATATCAATAATCATATTGAAATAGTTACAACTTAAATTGAATTCTAATTGTTATTTATGGAAGAATTCCATAGTCAACCTATCTGACACAACTTGTTTCCACACAACTAACGCATGTACCTATTTGTGAGACACATGTGTATGTATTTTGAATACATTGTCATTGTCGTTGACGACGTACAATTTTAATAATTCACGCGCTCATTCATTCATTCACAAGTCAGCCTGGTTTGTCTCGATCGTTTCATTCATAGTTTTGATGCACGAGGGTCTGAGGGGGGCCGTGTGGGCACAAACAACGCGCACACATTTACACATATGGTCTGCCCATGTTTTCAGTCGTCGCAGAGTGTGGGCGCTTGGATACAGAATAAATTGATAAATGAGGAAAAAATGTTAAAGCATTTATTAGCCAGCCATCGTTCGAGTCTCGTCATTCTTTGGTCGGATGCGGTTGCCGCTAGTAACAGGCAGTGAGTCTGTAATTTCTGATGTGGGCGATCCTTCTACTAGCATATGCAAAAAATATACATACTTTGCAATGTGCTTAATGCTTATTTAAGTAATATTGTCTGTGCGTATTAAATGTAATTGATTTTTTACTAGAAAAAATAATTTTGGATATTATTTTACTTCATAATGTTATTAATTTAATTCCAACTGTAAGTAATTTGAAATATTCAACCATATAATTTTGATAGTCTCCTCTCGTTCATTAATTTATATACTTTCTACAATTAATCAACAATTCTTATTGGAGGGAATTTTTATTTGAAAAGTTCGCTCTGAACAGGATTCGCCAAGATATATGTGTAATATTCAACAAACCCGATTATCACATTTCTTACTCTACTGTTAGTAAAATAGAATAGAAATTTCATTAATTTGGATACCTATGTAAAGAATGTATCTAAATCTGGTACGAACTCTATGTTGTATTTCAGTTTTCAACTTCTTATGAAAACAAAACGGCAATGGTTAACAATTGGGGCGCCAGGTTGACCTTGTATGCATAGTTGTATGTTGAGGTTCGCAGCGTTGTCAAATGCTAAATTAATTTAGGGATTGTGAACAAAGATTAAATAGGCATAACAGTTAAATTTGCTCATTATTCGTTAGTTTTTGCAAAAAAAATGTTTTCTTTTTAATAAAATGTATGTAATTGTTGTATTTTGAAATAAAAAATATATGTTTAACCCGCAACTACTACAGACAAATAAATGAAACACAAGTACTACCCATGGGTCAATATGACCCGTTTATTAAATATTAAAAAAATATAACAAAATATTGATTCTTACAACAAACAAATATTACTTCTTATTATTTAATGAATTTAACATTATTTTAAACTATAATTATTGTTCATAACATTCTGGGCAAATTTTTTTTGCACATGTTGTACAAATTGGTTTTTTGCAGGTATCACAAAGCGTTGCCGTCTTTTTGTCGCTCTTGCTTGGACAAAAAAAGCATCTCTTCCTTTTCGATGTAGGAATACGTTCGGTACATTGTGTTTCAATAGGTATTTTCACTTTAAGGATATTTGCAATTAGTAATCTAAGGTTTTGGGGAACCTTTTGGTTGCACAGTCGTTCATGCATGTATGGTTCACACAACACAAGTCCTACTTGTTTTATGAAGGCATATCTAGAAATTTTCTTACCCAAGGGCGAGGCTTCGTATACAACTCTACTATTGACACCAGCAATATTCAGAATAGAATGAAATAAAGCCATCGGCCAACGTCTGGTTCTTCGGGAAGTTGAATATACAGCACATTTTTCATCGAGTGCATCCACCCCTGCTTTGGTCTCATTATAGAAGTGTATGATATCAGGTTTTTTTGTATTTCTATTCACAGTGTTAGTGTGGTGCATACTGGATATAAGGATTACTGATTTTCCCTGTTTTGGTACATGGGATACCAAAGTTATTCCACCTTGAAATCCAAATATTGATGATGATATCTCGCGCTTACGGTTTGCTTGAAATTCTGGTGGAATTTGCCTTTTGTTTTTCCTTAGTGTTCCAACATATGTAAAATTTCGTTTACGTAATTCATTTACTGTTTCAATTGCAGAGTACCAATTATCAGCAGTTATGTTCCTATTTGAATTCACAGGTAAATATTCCACAAGACGTAATACAACTTGAGTTGGATTTGGCAGTAAATTCTTAGCTGGTTTTAAGGGTTTTGCACCAGTGTAAACTTCCGCATTACACATGTAATGTGTCTTGGAATCAGCTAAAACTTGCACTTTAATCCCATACTTTGCGGGTTTGTTAGGAATATACATACGGAAACCGCATCTTCCTCTAAATGGAACGAGCATTTCATCAATGGTTAAATATTCTCCGGGTATATAGTTTTCTTTGCAATTAGCAACAAACAAATCAAATATTTCAGATATAGGCGCCAATTTATTAATAGAAACTCTATTTTTTCTAGTTGTCTCATCATCAAACCTCAAGCAACTTAGCAAAAAGGCAAAACGTGGTAATGACATTGTGCACCTAAATATATCTCTTCCTGTACCGTCAGTGCACCACATAGAACGAATATCTTCATGGTTCGATTTGAATATTGATTGTAAATAGAGCAGACCCAGGAATGCTTTTAGTTCTTTGATTGTAGTTTTATTGATGGATGAGATAGTGAATAAAGTACGTGAATCCCTGCGTCGTTTACAGTGCTTATATTTGATACACATACTTTCAATTTATTTGTTTGTGCAATCCACTATCTTATGAAGTATATCTTCAGTTATGAACAGTAACCATGCAAATAGTGGATTTTCTGGTGGTGTTGCTAAAGCAGACCCTGTATTGCCTGCCTTAAAAGTTATTATATTTTCCCTTTTAACTTTACTTGTACTGGGAGGATCCTTTCCACATTTTGTACCATCTTTTCCGTACCATGCTTTCTGTGATAAAGTTTCACCATCTATATTTTCATCGTCACTATTATCATCACTGGAAATTGAATATTCGCTATTTGTATCGTGTTCGCTTAATAATTCCAAATCATCTTCTTCATTACTTTGATCTCCTTCTTCTGTTATAATCCTTAGAGCATCAGCTTGGTCATTGACTGTAACTACATTTGTTTTTGATCCAGATGGTTGGTTTTGAGACATTTCCGGTTCCTTATCCGATTCCATATCTTCCCAAAATTCTTCACTGTTGAGAATCTTAGCAAGTTGTTCATCAGAAAGACCTGCCATTATGCTGTAAGAATAGTAAAAATAAGTTTTTATTTGTATAAAAATCCTATAACTATATTACGCAGAATAAACAAGTATGAATTTTGAAAATAACTTACCAAGTACTCCTATATTTTCCTAACGTATTTGCTACAGACGGGTCACTTTGACCCGAAAAACAATACACAGCAAAATAGGAACCTCTCTCCGCGACTGCTTTGCTCCTACTGAAAAGAGCACCAGAAAATTGTGGAATAGCTAGAAGGCCAACCCCCACCATTAAGTTATAATACAATGCCTATAAAAGCAAATATCAGATGGGTCAAACTGACCCGTCTGTTGTAGTTACGGGTTAATGTTTGTTTTATTTTAGAATAAATATACCTATTTGTTTTTCTTAAAGTAAAATACACGGACAGTATTGTTTGAATTCCTATGTTACATACATACATCACGCGTATATTTTGAGATCAACTGTACTTATTATTAAATTATAGTTGAACAATTATCACTTTTATCTATATAAATTTAATATACCTATTTATTGCAAATTATTCTATTTATATAAGTAGTATGCACTAAAATATGTTATAACAGTGTCTAGGCTAATACATGTAATGTAATTCAAAAGTAAAGGAACCTAAGTTGCGAATTCCACAAGAAGCTGTTGAAAATATCGTTATCCTTATAGTTATTCGGAAAAATGCAAAATTCCTGTTAAATATCCTTTAGAGGAATCTATTTTTCTATTGTTGATACTGTCACATACTGTTCTATTTTGTATATGTTTCCCAGACACATTAAATACATGGATATGTATATAATTGAAATGTATATATATCTACACATACACCATAGGGGCTTTATAAACTAACGTATTTGAGCAAGTTATGCCTATTTAATGTTTGTTCACGATCTCGAATTACATTTAGCATTTGACAACGCTGCGAACCTCAAGATACATACAACTCTGTATACAAGGTCATTGCTGGCGCCCTTATTGTTAACCATTGCCAACAAAACCATTTTTTGATGTTTTTTAAGGTTCAACTTGTTCTTTCTTCTCAATTTGTTACGTTCTCTAGCATCTTATAACATATAAATAATAGAAAAATTGGTTATAACTAGCAGCTTCAGCAGTTGATTTTTCTGGTTTCAATAAGTTTATAACTTTAACTTTACCTTTCTAAATTAAGATGAAATTTAACACAGACTACAAATATTGAGAATATACTTTGATACAGTATTCTACCTATTAGGAAAAAATGATTCCATTCGCCGCGTGCACCTCTAAACCATTCACGCATTGAACCATGTGATATGTTTGTACTTAAAATAGTAGAGCAGACATTCGAAAGACCGGGTATATCAACTTGCTTGTTTTTAGTATAGATCAAAGTATATGATCGCTTTAATTTAGTGCGGCAGTAAATATTAATTAGTCTAATATACAGGGTTAGTTAAAAACACGAACTGGTCGGATAACTTTGTTATTTGATAAGTAAATTGAATTGAAATTAAGTGTTGATATATAATTAAAAATTGCGAATTTATTTGATATATTTTTTTTATATACTTCTGGTTTGATACAAAATGCTTCTTACTCTTTTTTTTAATGCCCCCCTGGTGTATTTTTACATTTTCGAATAGAGAATAAAAACTACCCCCAGAAATATCCACATGTTTACTTTTTACCCTCAAAAAATTAATACAAAGTGTAAAAATATAACAATAACGTAAAATCAAATTATGCTGAACAAGATTTTCAACCTACAATGAATTTTCATATTATGCTCCATGTACCACTTGGCAATGATCAATAATATGTCTTAGTTAATACTGTAAATTTGTTGATTAATACGGCTGATTTCTTCTGTTATTTGGTAAGTCTGGAAAACGGGTTATCCATTCAGTTGCTCCTCTGCGCCCTATCCAGCATGCAGGAAATAATCCGCCAGAATAGTCAACACGCGTAAAATGAGGCGGAAATCCAACTTATTGGAACCAAATACATTCGCTTGGTAGATTCGATTTCACTGTAAAAAATCGACTCAAGAATACATTTATTATAACTGTAATTTTTCCAATAATTTAAATGTAATTATCCATGTAATGTAAGATCCCCTGAAGTTTAATGTGAAATTGCAATTTATCTGTAAAATCACAGTTAGCATGTAATTTTAGTTTTAAAAGGAATGTAAGATTGCTTTATCTCATAGAACTTTCACAACATTTAGTGTGTTTTCATCACTTGTAATGTAAATTCGCTATTAGTCTCTGTGATTTCAAATTCAAAATACTGTGAGATTACAATACTTAATAAGACTTCTTAATAAGTACTCTTAATAAGTATTCTCATTAAAAGTTTATAACATGTTTACTAATTAACCCACTTGTGATTTTTATACGTGCAAATACGTTCGTGAATAATATTTTAAAAATCAAAATCAATATATATACAATTTATTATTGTATAGGTACCTAAACAGCATGATAAAGTAAGAGAAATAATTGTGTATTAATTATATTATTGCCCACTACATTTGTTATAAATCTTGCCAAAGTATAGGTTCATCCAGGACACTGTAATATTCAATCCCGCCATAAAACAGTTGACGCCTGAGTGTGTTCTAGACCCATTCCATTTAGGTGATGTTACGTTGTAAACTCACTTTATTTATAGTTCTCGAAAGATTGTGTACCTTTTGTCTAAATACGTGGAATTTTGTATAAAGTTCATGACTTTTTGAGCGTACCCTGTATATTGTCTATTTCACCGGTCACTAAGACTGCCTGCAGTACACTTGCGTGGGTGTTTAACCTACTATTGAGCCCTCACCGCTCTAAATCACGTACCGCGAATATGACAGATATATTTTGTGTAAGATCGGGCATTTACACCCTGTTTTTGTGAAAGCCTCTTTATCTGAGTAACTAACTTTAATTATCTTAGCTCTAGCTTAATCTAACCTACCTGTAGTTTCGTATTTTCCGCATTGGCAATTACTGTTACGCCTTGCTTAAGGTTATAAAATATCTTCTTATATATATTACGTCCGATCTCTGCATAATGCATTTATTTGTGATTTGTAAACGCTTTGAGACGACAGTCAAGTTTTTGTGTTAACTGTTTCACATGTTTTGCGTATTGCCAAACACAGTTTCTCGAGCAGGCCCGAGTATTACTGTTTTCCTCTTTCCTTCGCAGTCATCTCACTAAAAAAAAAGTCAGGAGTGTTAATTAAAGCAATGCTTGAGATGGAAGGCATACTATTAATTGCTGCCGGTCACTTGCTGCTCTATCTTCGATATTCTAGTATTAGGAACTTCTGTTATTCCGTCCCCAGAACCATCGTATGGGTTAGGATCGTGATTTTTTCTGTAACATAAGGTTAAGATCGGTCTTCCACCGTCTTTTGCAGCGTTTTGCTATTAAAGCTTTAGTACTTCGTTATTTACCTGCAGAGATTCTGTCCCTTCGCATAGTAAATAGAAATTACGGGTGGAAGAATGTTTGTTGATGTCTGTCAAAAACCTATCGGTCGTATTGCACAGGTCGGTCTATACACGCGGTATTGCCAACGTCTAGCATGAAATACCCTCTCGTGCCGTCGGCTCTATATTTTCTACTTACAATTGTTGAGTATTTCGCTTATGTTTTCCCGTCTAAGTTATGTGTAGGGTCACGTTTAATTGTGTTTAAGTCACGATGTCGTCTCCATCTATTGTCAGATTAGTTGTGGGTTTATTATGTTTATTTGAAAACTCCCGCCTTTAATTTGAATCCTTTCCAGTGACGCATTGAGCGTGCGTGCTCTTGGGTTGTGACGTATCTACCGGAAAGGTCACGTTGGAGTCACTTTAGAAGTCGAGCTTGTTATAAGTGCATGGGCACGATCTGCTTATTTTCTTTTGGTGAATTTTTCACTTTGTCTAAAGTTAGACTAACGCTTAAGCGGCTTTAATGAAATAAGTTTAAGTTATCGATACCTTAATTAGGTGTTTATCGTGAATTAATTTTTATCGCAATACCGCTATCTAATTTACGAATGCCACGAGGTGGATTTTGAATTAATTTCGTGCTATGTGTGACTTCTGAGTCCTTATCGTGGAATCTCCATTGTTCTACTTGGGGTAAGTTTTCAAAGCTCTGTGTTAAATTTTCGGGATTTTATCTTTGGGTTCTTTTTTTTAAATTTTAATAGGATTCTTTTGTCGGGCGCAAAAGCCCTCAAAAGCCGTTAGGATTCTTGGCGGTCATTTGGGCCCTCCGAAGTCTTTTCTGTGGTGAAATCGCCCACAACAGTGGTTTTATCCATCATCCAGCCCACCTGTTGAGTGGAATTTTCCAACAAGGGAGTCGCCGCCATCTTGGACATCTGCAGCGTCCTTCCGACAACCATCTTGCCAGCTAAGGTTGTAATTTTACCATTTATATTTTACGTCCGAATTTCGACGACTTTTCGACTGTGAACAAGACTTCAGTCCGCCTAGTTTTGTCCAAGAATTTTTGAGAGGCTTATTAACTATCGCACTTCTCAGTAATCTGCGTGGTCACAATTTAATCCTTATTAAATTACCGTTATTATTTTATTAATTATGTAAAATCAGTTCGACCTGAATTTTGGATTTGTCACTACCGTAATATCTGTAGCCCTTTGTCGAGGCTAATATTTAACAATAATTAATTCTAGTAAATTCAATAGATGCTCCCTTTAACTTTAGGATAGTTTTATTTACTTAATAATAAACCCAGTGTTTTCTTTTTCGATACAATAGTTGTATGTTTTATGATGTGTTGCATTTGAAAATTTAAGTTTTGATAATTATTTTGCACGTTTAATTATTGCCGTAAGTTTGTAAATTTTGCCTTTCGAAGATCAATTAATTTACCTGAGCCAGATAAATTCATTCTTGTAGTAGCAAACTTTGGTTCTCGAAGCTCAGGGTTTTATTGAATTTTTATGAAATCGTTTTCCTAAATTTTACCTTTTATTTAATTTTTGACTTTGCTAATCAATAACCTTCGATTAATTTCATTCAGTTCATGTAAGCAAACCGACGTTTTTTTTATATTTAGCGAATTTTCCTCATTTTAGACTAAGACCTTTTACTGACTTATCAATTGTTCTTTTGCGCTTATAAATTTATATGTATACTCACACCTATGTATTGACATTGCCGTTGTGGCGTGTCTTTGAAAACTTATGTACTCCTAATGTGAGGTGAAAGAAACGTTTCGGCAACCGACCAACTCCTGCTGAGGCGCAGAGTATATGTTTACTTATTAAGACTTTTTTTTATACTCTCAAAATTTTGTAACTGTCACCTAACGCTTGGTTTTTTTTATTCAGCAACTGTCTAGCTTCATTACACTTTAGTCCAATTTCACTTTTCTTTCAACGCATGTTTTTTTTATCTAATCTCACAAGTTTAATTTTATTTTGATCAAATAACCGTACAACACATCAAAAATTAATTAAATATTGTTACGTTACGAATACCTTATCTTTTATTTCATTTACCTCTGCATATCTTAATTATTATTGTGACAAGCACGCACATAAGTTTGGGTGCTTCAAAATACAGGGTGTTCAATAGGTATCCTACTGGAGGGACACAGCCAGTGGTAGTTCGTAGGAGGCGCAGGTAGGTTATCTGTAGATAGCATAGTGTCCTGGTGCCCGGACAATCGTCGCTAGCGTCGTTGCCGACCGACGCTCTACTATTAGGTGTTCTTATTTTCTTGAACCGTCACGCCGTCTGCGACAGAGTTAGCTCGGCCCTGCGTTATCCTGTTTAACAACCCCTATTGCGACTCTCCGTTTCATTACCGAATTCTGCCGTTACCTTAATGCGACGTAGATCCGGTAGCAAAAATTTGGCGCCCAACGTTTCGGCCGAATTTTGACCATCTTCCGGAAGTTTTTTGAAATTTTCAAATTTATCGCCTTGTCCTTGGTGGACCACGCTTCGGAAAAATTTTGACCATCTTCCGGAACATTTTCTTGAATTTTGCAAATTATCTCCCTGTCTTTAACAGCCAACGTTTCGATAATCTTTTTCTGGGCCTTTCTTTCAGTAATAAGGAAAATTTGGCGCCCTAGCGTCTGGATTTTCTTTTTTTTTGGTTATAGGGGAAAAATTTGGCACCAACGTTTCGACCAACTTTCCGCCATCTTCGATTTTCTTTATTATTATTTTCGTGTGTCAACCAAGTTTCGGCCTATTTTCCGCCATTTTCAGAATTTCAGACAAGTTTTCTTCCCCCTTCCGTACGAATTGACACACCAACGTTTCTGCCATCTTTTCTCCACCTTCCGGAACAAAATTTTTTTTTCCTTCGCTACCCAACGCTCCAACGAAGTTTCCGCTACCTTCACAACAATTTCATGCGTTCGTTGTGGGCCTAACGTACAACAGTTCGCACCTACGTTTCGACTAAGTTTTCGCCGCCCTCAAATTTTCTTTTCCTTTTGTGTGTCATCTATCAACTCATAAGTTGACACCGAACGTTTCGACCTGGTTTTTACCATCTTCAGGGAAATTTCTCGTCTTTTCTAATTTTCCTTGGTTTTGGTTGCTTTGACTTGACAACGTGTCGTTGCCTAACGGTTTGGACAAGTTTTCTCCATCTTCCGGAATATTTTCTTTTCCTTTAAGTATTTCAGCCACTAACATTTCGTCGTACCGCACAGTGGTGCTATACTTTGGAGAAGCTACTTGTTCTGTATTAGCGTTTCGGCCCTGACCATTTTCAGGAATAAATTTTTGAATTTTCTCGATTTAAGCCCGTTTCTCGTTTAGGTGGGTAAGTGGACGTTAAGTTTCCCTTACCGCTCAGTTTTTCCGTATTTCCGTCTACTCCCTCACCTAATCTAACTTCGACTGTTTATATTTCGTTTTCTTCCTTTTTTTTGGGAAAGGTTATCACCTCACGTTACAATTTTATCTTAGGTTCTGAACTACCTTGTCTTTCAGAATATATTTGCGTGTCTTAGGACTCGAGTCTTTGCTTGCTGATCCCGGTACCGCCATTTCTTTTATATTTCTTTCTTTTCGACTTTCTGCTGAATTAACTTTCGCTATGGCTCCTAAATTTGAGATCAATCGTCTTTTGAAGGAAGACCTTGAATATTTACTAACTGTTATGGGTGCTGTGGTGCCATCCACTTTGGACGGAATGCGACGAATGTATCGACGTCTGCTAGGGTATGCTAGGTCTTATCCGTCGGATACAAAGCTCACGTATCCATTTACATATGCAGAAGACGCCGCGGCCATTAAGGATAAGCTTACGGTTATCGAAGGGCTCATCGATCAGTTCGTGGGGAATCGTGAGTCTTCCGAATTTCAAAAAATTTCTACCGCCCTTGCTTTCGTATTGCGCCGAATTCAGAACTCCGTCCCAACATCTTCAGCGGAAGTGGAAGAATGCCATGCGTTTCGGAGTCGCGTTGCTGATCTGGAAGATCGCATCCGCGATAAGGCTCGCACCCTTGAACGCGCCTCAACATTCAGTTTATTACAGTCACCCACTGCCGGTAACCCTGGTCCTCAAGGGAGTGAAGAGGAATTTAGTGACGAGGAGGATCCTATTCGATCTCCTGTTAATGCTTTTACTGGTCCAGTCCACTCGACTTTCGCTAGTTTCTCTCCTAAACCCGTCCCCGTTGCCTCTTGGAATATTACGTTTACTGGACAAAAGAACTTTTCGGTCAGTGCTTTTCTGGAGCGTGTAGCTGAGCTGAAAATCGCTCGTAATTCCTCAGACCAGTTATTATTCAATTCCGCTATAGATTTATTTAAGGATCGTGCTTTGGTGTGGTATCGGGCTAATCGTCATCTTTACTCTAATTGGTCAGAGTTAGCTGCCGGTCTACGGGAAGAATTTCAGGCCGTAGATTATGACGACCGTCTTATGGACGAAATTAAGCAACGGACTCAAGGTCCTAACGAACCTATTGGACTATACGTATCGGTCATGAAAAATCTCTTTTCTCGTCTTTCTGATTCAGTCCCTGAAAAAACTCAATTACGAATTCTGCAACGTAATATTCTGCCTTTCTATCAAACGCAATTGGGTTTAACTGAAGTCAATTCTATCGCGGAACTCCTTAAATATGGGAAAGTTCTCGAAGCCCGCAAGGCCTCTGCTGAAGCTTATGTACCGCCTCCCTTACGTGCTAAAACACTCGAGCCCGATTTGGCTTATGTCAATGCCGAACCAGTCCCGAGTTATTCTCGAAGTCGTGAGACGCCCGTTACTCCCGTCTCTAATCGCTCTCGTGTTCGTGTGGCACCCGTTTCAGCAAATCCTGTCACATGTTGGAATTGTCGTCAGACAGGACATCGTTACTCCCAATGCGCTTTACCTCGCAAACGCTTTTGCTATCGTTGTGGTCGTCCAGAGACCATTGTATCTTCTTGTCCGCAGTGTTCGGGAAACGCCCGACGTGCGCACTAAGTGGCCGTCCGGTGCGTACAGTATACACAGCGGCCTATCGACAAATTAGAGCCCGGTTAGATTTTATACTCGAACAAGCCATAGGGGATGAACGCCCCTATCTTAAGGTTCAAATCTTTGGTAAGGAGTTTCTCGGACTCTTGGACACAGGTTCATCACGCACTATTTTAGGTGAAGCAGGTTGGTCCGTGTTAAAGGGTTTTGTTCCGCTTAAATCCTCTATGTCCTTTTGCACTGTTGCCAACGGTTCACGATGCCGAATATCAGGTGAAGTTGCCCTGCCTATTAATGTTAGGAATCGTTCTAAGGTCTTTGACGTTTTGGTGGTACCTGAACTACCGCATCAACTTATCTTGGGCGCAGACTTCTGGCGAGATATGGGTATCGTCATAAACATGCGCAGTGGCGATTGGGTATTTTCAGACGCACCCGACGTGTCTTCTGTCGATGTCGAACCACCGGTGTTATCTGATGAGCGTCAACGTCAGCTCGAGGCTATCATCAATCAAAATTTTCCTAACGTCGATAAGGAGGTGTTAGGTTGTGCCAAAGGTGTAGAGCACACTATTATCACTAGTAGCCCTCCGATTAAGCAACGCTATTATCCGATATCTCCGGCGGTGCAGAAAGTAGTCGACGCTGAATTAGAGAAGATGTTGGCTCTCGGTGTCGTTGAGAGGTCTCAGAGTGGTTGGTCTTCACCCATTCTTCTCGTGCCTAAGAAGGATAAGACTTTTCGATTTTGTGTCGATTATCGGAAGCTCAATCAGGTCACTGAGAGAGATGCCTATCCCCTTCCCTACGTATCAAATACCTTAGATAAATTACGAGACGCCAAATATCTTACGTCTCTCGATATAAAAAGTGCGTATTGGCAAATTCCTGTTGCCGAGTCTTCCCGTCAGTATACCGCCTTCACCGTGCCGAATCGAGGTTTGTTCCAATTTTGTCGTCTCCCGTATGGTCTCCACAACGCACCTGCCTCCTGGCAGCGTTTTATTGATAGAGTTTTGGGTCCTGAATTAGAACCCTACGTTTTCGTTTATCTGGACGATATCATAATTGTCACTCCTACCTTTGAAAAACATCTGTCTATCTTAGAGCAAGTTTTATCTCGCCTGCGTGACGCTGGCTTAACGCTTAATAGAGACAAATGTCAGTTTTGTCGCGACGAATTGAAGTACCTGGGCTATGTGGTTAATCGTCGTGGGTTGATGGTCGACCCTGACAAAGTCAAGGCTATCATCGGAATTGCCACACCCAAAAATGTTTCTGAAGTCAGACGCTTAGTAGGTATGGCTTCATGGTACCGACGTTTCGTCCCTAATTTCTCTACTGTTATCTCCCCGCTTACTGATTTGCTACGGAAAAATCGTCCCTTCGTTTGGACGTTAGCTTGTGAGGAAGCTTGGACATCTTTGCGTGAACGCTTGGTTTCCTCCCCGATCTTGACATGTCCCGATTTCCAATATGAATTCATCATTCAAACTGATGCTAGCGACTATGGTCTTGGAGCCGTCTTGACTCAAGACATAGACGGACAGGAGAAAGTAATCAGTTATCTAAGCCGTTCTTTGACACCTGCCGAACGTAAATTCTCTACGGTTGAGAAAGAATGCCTTGCCGTCCTTTGGGCTATAGAAAAGCTTCGCCCATATATCGAGTGCTCACACTTTACGGTGATAACAGATCATTACTCCCTCTGCTGGCTGAACTCTCTTAATTCTCCGTCGGGTAGATTGGCTCGTTGGGCCGTGCGTCTTCAGCAGTACGATTTCACTATCATCCACCGTAAAGGAAAATTCAATGTCGTTCCGGACACTCTCTCCCGTTCGGTCCCCAAATTGGATATCGTTCAAGTCAACCCTAAAAGCCAAGACAAATGTTACGTTCGTATCTTAGAACAAATTAAGAGACATCCCGAGAAGTACCCTCAATTTCAACTTATCGGTGGGATACTTCGACGTTACGTACCGCCTAATAGCGCTTTTCCCTCTGAGGATTCCGATTCATGGAAAATCTATGTTCCTAAGGAACAACGACAAGAGGTCTTGTTAGAATGTCATAACGAGCCCACAAGTGGTCATCTGGGCATTGCGAAGACTCTCGCTCGCATATTGCAACACTACTATTGGCCCAAGATGTTAGGTGATGTGATTCGTCATATCAAAGCCTGTCCTAACTGCAATAAGGCGAAACCTCTTCAAAGAGCTCCTGTTGGTCGTATGGGTGGACATTCTAAAGTTACTAAACCATGGGAAGTCCTCAGTGTCGACATTGTTGGTCCTCTTCCGAGGTCCAAGCGCGGTTTTAATTACATTTTAGTGGTCTCTGATATCTTCAGTAAGTTTGTTCTGACCTTCCCGTTACGTAAAGCTTCCTCCAAGTCTATTATCCGACATCTTGAAGAAGATGTGTTTCTGATTTTTGGCGTACCTCGTTCCGTAATTTCCGATAATGGCGTGCAGTTTCGTTCTAACGACTACCGTTCTAAGTTAAAAGAATATAAAGTACGTCCATGCTATACTGCAAATTACCATCCTCAAGCGAATCCCGTGGAACGTGTGAATAGGGTTATCAAAACCATGTTGATCTCGTATGTCTCTGACAATCATCGCGAATGGGACGTCTACCTTCCCAAAGTCACTTGCGCCTTGCGCACTGCCAGACACGAAGTCACCGGACATACGCCCTATTTCATTAACTTCGGTCGTGAGATGAATCTCACTGGAGAAAGAATTTCCGATGCCCCTATCTCTGACGGAACTCCACTTGTCGAGGTCCGCGATCCGGAAAAACTAATAGAACGTTCCGAAGGATTTTCTAAACTTTATCGCGACATCAAATCCCGCTTGCAGAAAGCATACGAGCGTGCTAAAGCGCGTTACGATACTCGTCATAGGCGAGATGAATTCTTGGTAAACCAGTTGGTCTGGCGTAAAAATTTCGTCCTTTCAGATGCCGCCAAATTCTATACCGCCAAATTGGCTGACAAATATGTCGGGCCCTTCCAAATTAGTAAACGTATCTCCACTGACATTTACGAACTCAAAACTTGCGAAGGTAAATTGCTGCCCGGGGCGTGGCATGCAAATTTACTGAAACCTCAACCGAGTGATGATTAAGATCTATCTTCTTACGGGTCTAACTGCCTAAAATTATCGCTATCTCGATTTTGTCTTCTCGTTACCTGTACCTACCGTTACCTTCACGGCCTGTAGTGAGGGCTGAAAGAATTCTCCTACCGTGATCCTGCGTGAAGTAAAAGGCTTCTAAAGGGACTCGGACCACTATTGTTCCCTAACACCCCGGAACAACCGCTTTCTGTCCCCTTAGGACTCTCTCCCTCTCTCGTGTTGTCGTCATCGGGTCTTCCGTTTCGGATCTCCCGGGTCGGATCTTCTGGGTCTGCCACTGCCCTCTCCTGTTTCCGGTTGTCTCCTCGTGCGGCTGTGTGTACGACCTCTTCCGCGCGGTTGCGGTTCCATCTTGGAAAATCTGTTTCCTAACCCGCAATTACTAACTAAGTAGCTTTGCTACATCAAGAAACTATCGCTTCAGGGCAAACATTTTCCGTATATCGACTTCTGTTAGTGTGATTACCGGCCCCATTGCACAGCTTGTATCTGTGATTCTGTCTATGCATTTATCTTCCCGTGCCTTTATCGCTTCCGTATGTTTCGGATCCCCCCGTGTCTCTGCATATATGGAATGGCAGCCTTGCTAGGGGAGTTCACACTATATTTCGTTTACCCTACCTGACATGACTACCTTTTAAGCTAACTAGTGCTGCTTAACTACCGGATTTGACGTTCTTATTTGAGGAGGTATAAAGAGTGATGGTCCCTTTTGTGTGATAATCCTCAGCCTTCCCAGGTCGTGTCCTGGCGACCTTTTTTGTTTTCTTACGTTCAAAATGTTACTTCCAGGAATCGGATATGACTTCAGCCTTTATGGTTTATCGTTGCCTTCAGCATTTTAGTCGGGACAACGCCGGTCCAGACTTTAAACTTTTGCTCTCTAATATCTATTTTTGTTTGGCGAACTTCTCTCGTTTTGTTGTTACCGGATGTTATGGATGTCGAAACGGCATATCCGTACCTCTGAGCAGTTGCACCATTCTGAGCTCTACCCTACCTTTATTTACCTCTTCCCTATTCCGCTTTGTATCCCGTATCTGTAGTAATAAACCCGTTTTTAGTTGACCTGTTATTTTTGTTTGTTTTGAGATACCGAGGGCCTCTCCCAAGGGTCTCTTTTACCGTCGCGTGTCTGCAGAGTGTCGTCTCGGGGGTTGCCTTGCCCGCATCTTGGCCTATTGGTAGTGCCCACTCCTCATTCCTGTGCCTTCGACCGTCGTAAGGATCACCGCCGGCCGGGCACACCGATATCTAACCCGTCTACACCCTCTTCCCCCCGTGATGCTACCAATAGTGCTGGGCTGTCGGTTGGACAGGTCTCGGGGCGCGTCTGTGCAGAATCTCGACACCCCTTGTTCTTTTATTTTTCGTTACTTTCCCGTACCGGCCGAATGCCGAAGGGCCACGTGGTGGTTATGGCCAAGCTGTCTGGTGTTGCTGTGACTGAGTGTGGATATGTGCGTTTGTGTAGTAGACAACGTCCGTTTTAGAGCTCTCGCTTACCCTTTTCACTATCTTTATTCCGTCAGCCTATGTTCTCGGTGCAAGAAATTGCTCTGCGATCAATTTCTTTTCGCTGGAAAGGGGGGAATTTGTTACGTTGTAAACTCACTTTATTTATAGTTCTCGAAAGATTGTGTACCTTTTGTCTAAATACGTGGAATTTTGTATAAAGTTCATGACTTTTTGAGCGTACCCTGTATATTGTCTATTTCACCGGTCACTAAGACTGCCTGCAGTACACTTGCGTGGGTGTTTAACCTACTATTGAGCCCTCACCGCTCTAAATCACCTACCGCGAATATGACAGATATATTTTGTGTAAGATCGGGCATTTACACCCTGTTTTTGTGAAAGCCTCTTTATCTGAGTAACTAACTTTAATTATCTTAGCTCTAGCTTAATCTAACCTACCTGTAGTTTCGTATTTTCCGCATTGGTAATTACTGTTACGCCTTGCTTAAGGTTATAAAATATCTTCTTATATATATTACGTCCGATCTCTGCATAATGCATTTATTTGTGATTTGTAAACGCTTTGAGACGACAGTCAAGTTTTTGTGTTAACTGTTTCACATGTTTTGCGTATTGCCAAACACAGTTTCTCGAGCAGGCCCGAGTATTACTGTTTTCCTCTTTCCTTCGCAGTCATCTCACTAAAAAAAAAAGTCAGGAGTGTTAATTAAAGCAATGCTTGAGATGGAAGGCATACTATTAATTGCTGCCGGTCACTTGCTGCTCTATCTTCGATATTCTAGTATTAGGAACTTCTGTTATTCCGTCCCCAGAACCATCGTATGGGTTAGGATCGTGATTTTTTCTGTAACATAAGGTTAAGATCGGTCTTCCACCGTCTTTTGCAGCGTTTTGCTATTAAAGCTTTAGTACTTCGTTATTTACCTGCAGAGATTCTGTCCCTTCGCATAGTAAATAGAAATTACGGGTGGAAGAATGTTTGTTGATGTCTGTCAAAAACCTATCGGTCGTATTGCACAGGTCGGTCTATACACGCGGTATTGCCAACGTCTAGCATGAAATACCCTCTCGTGCCGTCGGCTCTATATTTTCTACTTACAATTGTTGAGTATTTCGCTTATGTTTTCCCGTCTAAGTTATGTGTAGGGTCACGTTTAATTGTGTTTAAGTCACGATGTCGTCTCCATCTATTGTCAGATTAGTTGTGGGTTTATTATGTTTATTTGAAAACTCCCGCCTTTAATTTGAATCCTTTCCAGTGACGCATTGAGCGTGCGTGCTCTTGGGTTGTGACGTATCTACCGGAAAGGTCACGTTGGAGTCACTTTAGAAGTCGAGCTTGTTATAAGTGCATGGGCACGATCTGCTTATTTTCTTTTGGTGAATTTTTCACTTTGTCTAAAGTTAGACTAACGCTTAAGCGGCTTTAATGAAATAAGTTTAAGTTATCGATACCTTAATTAGGTGTTTATCGTGAATTAATTTTTATCGCAATACCGCTATCTAATTTACGAATGCCACGAGGTGGATTTTGAATTAATTTCGTGCTATGTGTGACTTCTGAGTCCTTATCGTGGAATCTCCATTGTTCTACTTGGGGTAAGTTTTCAAAGCTCTGTGTTAAATTTTCGGGATTTTATCTTTGGGTTCTTTTTTTTAAATTTTAATAGGATTCTTTTGTCGGGCGCAAAAGCCCTCAAAAGCCGTTAGGATTCTTGGCGGTCATTTGGGCCCTCCGAAGTCTTTTCTGTGGTGAAATCGCCCACAACAGTGGTTTTATCCATCATCCAGCCCACCTGTTGAGTGGAATTTTCCAACAAGGGAGTCGCCGCCATCTTGGACATCTGCAGCGTCCTTCCGACAACCATCTTGCCAGCTAAGGTTGTAATTTTACCATTTATATTTTACGTCCGAATTTCGACGACTTTTCGACTGTGAACAAGACTTCAGTCCGCCTAGTTTTGTCCAAGAATTTTTGAGAGGCTTATTAACTATCGCACTTCTCAGTAATCTGCGTGGTCACAATTTAATCCTTATTAAATTACCGTTATTATTTTATTAATTATGTAAAATCAGTTCGACCTGAATTTTGGATTTGTCACTACCGTAATATCTGTAGCCCTTTGTCGAGGCTAATATTTAACAATAATTAATTCTAGTAAATTCAATAGATGCTCCCTTTAACTTTAGGATAGTTTTATTTACTTAATAATAAACCCAGTGTTTTCTTTTTCGATACAATAGTTGTATGTTTTATGATGTGTTGCATTTGAAAATTTAAGTTTTGATAATTATTTTGCACGTTTAATTATTGCCGTAAGTTTGTAAATTTTGCCTTTCGAAGATCAATTAATTTACCTGAGCCAGATAAATTCATTCTTGTAGTAGCAAACTTTGGTTCTCGAAGCTCAGGGTTTTATTGAATTTTTATGAAATCGTTTTCCTAAATTTTACCTTTTATTTAATTTTTGACTTTGCTAATCAATAACCTTCGATTAATTTCATTCAGTTCATGTAAGCAAACCGACGTTTTTTTTATATTTAGCGAATTTTCCTCATTTTAGACTAAGACCTTTTACTGACTTATCAATTGTTCTTTTGCGCTTATAAATTTATATGTATACTCACACCTATGTATTGACATTGCCGTTGTGGCGTGTCTTTGAAAACTTATGTACTCCTAATGTGAGGTGAAAGAAACGTTTCGGCAACCGACCAACTCCTGCTGAGGCGCAGAGTATATGTTTACTTATTAAGACTTTTTTTTATACTCTCAAAATTTTGTAACTGTCACCTAACGCTTGGTTTTTTTTATTCAGCAACTGTCTAGCTTCATTACACTTTAGTCCAATTTCACTTTTCTTTCAACGCATGTTTTTTTTATCCAATCTCACAAGTTTAATTTTATTTTGATCAAATAACCGTACAACACATCAAAAATTAATTAAATATTGTTACGTTACGAATACCTTATCTTTTATTTCATTTACCTCTGCATATCTTAATTATTATTGTGACAAGCACGCACATAAGTTTGGGTGCTTCAAAATACAGGGTGTTCAATAGGTATCCTACTGGAGGGACACAGCCAGTGGTAGTTCGTAGGAGGCGCAGGTAGGTTATCTGTAGATAGCATAGTGTCCTGGTGCCCGGACAATCGTCGCTAGCGTCGTTGCCGACCGACGCTCTACTATTAGGTGTTCTTATTTTCTTGAACCGTCACGCCGTCTGCGACAGAGTTAGCTCGGCCCTGCGTTATCCTGTTTAACAACCCCTATTGCGACTCTCCGTTTCATTACCGAATTCTGCCGTTACCTTAATGCGACGTAGATCCGGTAGCAGTGACTTGTAAAAATTTTTAGGGGAAAATAATAATAATAATATACGTTTATTAGCATTTTTGCTTTAAATTTTACATATTCTTATTTACATATACAAATAGAACTTAAAAATATACGTGCGAAACTAATATTACATATTGCTTGTCAGCATTCATCGGTTAATGCAATAATGCAATAACCGACTAAATTCAAACATGTGTATGCAGCAGTATGAAATTTCCGCTATCTAATTATGTAACCTACTTTTAAATATATTTACAAATACTTAAACTAGAACTTAAAATTAATATTACATATACAATGTCATATACACATCAATATTCATCTTTATTATTTAAGAATCCCTGGCAATTGAAAATTACAATATTACTATTGTGACATTTTTTCTGTGGTTGCTATATATACTTAATCTTGGACCTTTGTGCCTCCAGGATCCGTTGATAGCATGGACAGTTTCTCTCAAATGCTGTATGATTCACATTTAAATCGATTTTTAATTTTTTAACTATTCTAATACAATTTACACATTTTTCAACATCATTATCACATTCAGTTGTGCAGTGTTCTCCCGCACATTTGCCGCATGCTTTATTTATTGTGCAATCTTTAGAAAAATGATTGTATCCTGCACATTTATAGCATCTTAATATATTTATGTATTCATAAACATCGCATTTTTTCCACCCAACATTCATTTTTCCCCTCTTTAGTATTTTTTCAAATGCATCAGATTTAACATCAATTATTAAGTTACCATAATTCCTTTTCCGTTTACTACGGTACTTCCTATTTATCTTTAATTTATCTCGTATATCACTATCTAATATTTCTAAATCATTCTGACTAATAATTGCATTCATAATATCCTCCGACTCCATATCTATGTATTCTTTTTCTACGCCTGCTATAATAATCTGTGGATCTCTCAATTTAGGATCTAACACCTCATATTTATTTCCTAATTCTCTGGTCATTTGAGTTTTTAACTTTTCTTTGGACGTATGATCCCCGCAACTAACTAAAATACCACCTTTGCTTATATTTTTAATTGTTTGCACACTTACAGACAATTTAATGGGATCGATTGAATTTCTCATTTCTGTTTTCGTTTCCTGACTTTTTTGCGATTCATTTTTTGGTTTTAAAATAATTACATCATTATTCTTTTTAACAGTATCACTGTATGACATCTTTATTTCATTTGATATTGACTTTGTGTTTTTGATACTTTCAATAATATCATTCATTTCTTGTATGCTTTTACTTTGTTCTATTATCGTGTTTAGACAGAGATCTAGTTTAGTAGTCATGTTTTCAATTTTTTGAGCTATATTTGTGTCATTACAACATTTACAGACCATTTTAAATCCTTTAACTTCTATTCTTTTAATTTGCTCTTCATCATATCCAATGCATTTTACATGATGCTCACCATCACACAAAAAACATCGCAATGTTTTATCGAGTCTTTTTATATCTCCAGAACAGATATAGCACCTACTTGACGGCATCGCAATTGTCTTACTTGCAACACACTTTTGTCATTAATATTGACTGTATGTCCTTACACGTTAATACATATTAAAATTGACTTTTCACATAAAACTCTTACTTTATACACTAATAGTTGAAAGAAATATTATATCCTAGGAATCACTTCACATCGACGAACTATGCAAGTCAATACATTTTTATGTACACATGTGTGACCCAATATAAAACAACGTTTTTACTTATCGATACTACTATTTTGCAGAGCCGATAAAAAAATACGTCCTCGCACTACAAGCATAAAACTACTAATCAAAACATACAACTTCTCTTTATATTGTATGATAGGTAGTAAAATTATATTCAGCAAGCCGATACGTGCACTATCTTTAAGAAAGGAATTAAAATTTACTGTAGTTTTCATATGTTTGCGAGCCGCTGATGTTTTGTTTCTACAATCCGTGAACGCATGCGCAGTGATTTCAGTTTTCTAGTCGTTTTCATGACAATTACGTGCAATTGTTTATGTTTTGATTATACAATTAATAGTTGTAACTTTTAATTTATAAGTTATTATAAGGTAAGTTAATCATTGTGGTTCATTATTTGCATCTGACTGTGACAATTATTTAAAGCTTTGGCATCAGTTTGTCTGTGGCTTAAGGTTAAGTTTGCAGACTGCAGTGAGGACCAACCTACAGTGAGTTATTTGGTAAGTTAACTCTGTTTGTTTTATATGTAATTGAAATCATGATGCTGTTGGGCAAGTAAACAATACATGTATGATGTATGTATCATTTTATAGTGTTCAGGAATGTGTAATGTATACAATAAGTAGTTTTCACTTTGTTTTAGTGGATGTATAAAAGGAAATGTAATCGAAAAATATAACACCGATCAGATCCTATATAGACATTCCATAAACTGACTCGCCCGAAGATTTAATATTAGACAGAGCTCCCATTAAGCTGCTTAATGACACGTATACAATGCAAAGAGCATTTATAAATCGTTCGCAGCCTACTGTCAACACAGATCATAGAAGAATGGCAAATTCTTTTCAAAAAAGGAAGTAACATTTTGGCATTTTGACAAGTTGAGAAAAAAGTTTGTGCAAAAACACGGGAAATTATTTCAATTTGCAATTGAAAAAACATTATAACCGACATTCTACCTCCAGATGATGAAGAAAAATATATTAAATGCTTGACTACTTTAAAGAAGATATAAATTTTCTAATAATTAAGATGGAGGAGATTATTAAAATAAGTGAAACATATTCTCATTAGCTGGAGTCCTAACTGTTTCAGGATTTGAATGTTTTTGAAAAAATCAAATTTAGTGTTCTGTGCATCGTAATAACGAATGAAGTTAAAATATTTTTTTTTAATTTTTTCTTTTTAGTTACTGAAAATGTTGCAGAATACCACATGTACATAAAGAAAACAGAAGGTGTTAAGTTGTGAAGACTTAGTTGCCTCCTTTAAAGCTCTCTTCGTATTTTATTACAATTGCAATATGAAGTACCCTTGCCACGTACTTGAGTTTATTCAAATGTATTTTTTGAAAATTAACCCTGATCAGGAGACGAAAGGCAACAAAAGAAAGAAAAGTTTATTGGTTCGGTTTTTGTTTTAGTTTATTTTTTTTGTTTTTCATGTTCACCTTGCAATATCTATTGTTATTATAATCTTTCTAATAATAAAATTAACTGCAATAAATAAAATTTCTAGCTTAAACAACTATTTTTTTTTATTTTCTGATTACAGTAGTGGAGCGGCAATCAAGGAAACATATCTTCTGCAAATTATATGGCAATATCTAAATGAAAAGCATTTTTAAAAAGTGATATGTGGACAAGATTCTACAGTGCCTCGCGAATGCATGCAAAAACTGAAAAATAAGTATGCCGGTAAAAATCTACTTTGCCCCTAATGTATATTACTTTTTGACGAATGGAGGTGAATACTTGATTTTACGTAAAAAAAATGACAGAGGATAAGGCTCCTTAAGAATAAAACACGGAAAAACATTACAAGAGCTCTATGTACCATTAAGTAATCCGGTTGTAGATCCACACCTAATGTATGTATCTTAACTGGATTGAATATACATTCACAGTTAGTGTACGTGGAGTTACATCGAGTCGTTGCTTACTTACATAGCGGTGATGTGATTTTACATTACACGATCGTAAATTTTATTGTTACAAATTGAAATTTACAATCCTGCTTTGTAACACTACATTACCTTGCTGTATCTTTTCCAGCTGAACAAGTAATATTAATTGATGTACTTGTAGAACTACATTCACATGTTTTCTTACAATGATTATAATTGGTCATGGAGTTGCCAATGATTTCATTGTAATTTTACACAAACACTTTTTAGAGTGTTATTTGGATTTGGAAAAAGCTCTAATTCCGTTCTTCAATAAATTTAAATAGCTGTTGTATACTATTTGCTCTCTTATGAATGGGCCTATTATGTGATTGCCAAGGATACCAGACCACATATTCACTTTTTTGTGGATGTTGTGTATGGACTTCTTCTGTCCAATGAGGGTTTTTAGTTGACCATTTCCGACAATTGTGCTTATTGACCGCATCATTGAGATCATACGTTGCTTCGTCAAAGAAGACTATCTGAGTAATCAAACTAGGCTATTGTTTGATTAATTCTTTCATTATTTCGTAGAAGTGTAGTCTGCGTTATGGACATCGTCCAACAATTCATGAACAGTTCGCATTTTAAACAGTTCGAGTGTTGCAGGCTTTAAAATGTTGTTATCAGATTTTTGGGAAATGTTATGAATTTGTCCCATTGACACATGATGATTTTCTTCAAATGAAAGTAACACATTCAACCTTGTTGCAATTTTGCACTGCTGTTACTTCTTTATTTTTTGTGTTAGTTTTTGAGGATAAAAAGAAGACACGTCTACATTTCTGAAGATAGTGTAACGAAATGAGTGTACATTAGAAAAAAAAGAAGTAGACATCCGGGCGACAATGTTAAAAAGCAATGTAAACAGCCATAAATCATCTCCACGCCGTACGGCGTGCATAGCGAAAAGACTAGAACGTCTCTCGTACATGTGGAGAAAAAGCCGGACTGTGCCCGTGTATTCTCGAAATCTTCGCATACGTACATAAGGCGGCTGGGTCACCGATGGATGAGTAATTGCGGAATAAGAAGTCGATTAAGAAGTGGTCTCGTGCGGAACAGTAAAATAAATATAAGAAAGAAATAAATAGTTCCCACATGGTAGCCGAAGAGTAAACATAATTATTAGTAAGAAATAAATATAGTGGTGCGTGTTATATAAATAGAAGTGTTACATAAATAGACGGACTTAAATAATAGTAGTAGTAGATAAATACCTGTGTAAATTTAAATCGTAGTAGTTTAAATGTGATACATTACTTTTATATTTTTATATTGTTATATAATTTTAAGTGTATGAATATACAGACTGTTTTAAATAAATAAATTGCACGAGTTGTTTATTGCGAACCCGAAAACGTTACAATAGTCTGCCAATTACAGGACAACAAATTATAACTATAAAACAAAATGCAAACCAATAGTGTAATAAAAATCAATAAAAAAACAAAACAAAAGAAATAAACTTAGCTGAATAAATCTCGAGTATTGAGATGTCAAGTTATAGAACATATCGAACTGATATATGAAGTAAAACACACGAAATAGTTGAATAGAAAAGCTAATATTTAAACTTTGATTCATATAAATAGTATTGCTTCATAATGTAGTAATAGTAACAATAGTAACAATAACAATAATGATCATAAACGCTTAACACATTAGACCAATAATAGGATAATATTTTATAAGTAATAGAGCGCCTATGCATTGAAATTACATAATTAACAAGAATAGTAATACAGACATTTGCAAAGGAAAAAAATGCAAGGCAAAAAGCCCAAAAAAGAAAAAGAATAACTGAGTTCAGTCGAGAGACATGAATATATTTGTTATTTGAGTGAGGTTTTTGAATAAAAGGTAGGTGAAAAGAATCGGGACATAGTGTAAACATTTGACCTGGCTCAAGCCATCACAAAAATATCACCCGAGCGAATACCGTACCTGGGAACCAAAAAATTCACAGCGGAGAGCAGATTGGGGGCATCAATTTTATTGTTAAGCAGTCCAACAAAGAAATTGGCACTTGCGAGTTACAACGTTCCAAGAAGCTAGCACGTCATGTTCCAGTAGTAAGCTGTTATAGTCAACACTTCTAGGAGGATACGTGTCGCGGGCTTTGTACGACAGGCACTTCAAAAATCTCTTCTGTACTCTCTCAATTAGTAAGTGTTGGTAAACGTAACGGGGATATCAGATTATAGATGCATACTCCAGTTTAAGTCGCACCAGTCAGAAAAATAGTGTTTTCAATGTATCCGGTTATATGAACTTTCGACGCGGCTTGACAACGAAGCTAAGTGTACGTAAGAGGCGGAGTTGCATATCGAATATATATGATCAGAAAATTGCAAGTGTTGATCAAATAACACTCCAGGATCTCTAATTTGTGTTCGTCTACGAATAGGGGTTTGATTTTAAGATGTAAGGGAGCATTAATGACCCATTTCGTGTATGGGTAATTACCGCACATATATTTTAACGCTGATTTTTATCTTGTTCTGCTGGCACTAGCTGTTAATAACACGTAGTTCCCTTTGAAGGGCTTAACAATCGTAGACTGACGGAGATCTTTCAAACTTTTTTTAAGTTATCAGAATAAGCTATGACTCGACAGCTGATAATAGATAGGAGATCGTTAAGGCGAAAGGTGAAATGCATTTAATGTGTTTCGGAAACGAGAGATGGCGCTGATTTTATTTCCCGTTTTTTTCAGAAAGTATACAATATATTATGAATTTTATTGATTGTATATGTAGTTAAGTGTATTTAGAAATGATACGTTTTCCTTTTTTTATATTTTATTCTATAAAAAAAACATATTTAATAACTTCCAAAAAACAGACAAAAAGAAAATTCGAGAAAAGGCGACGTTGTAGAGTTAATTTTTATGTACTTTAGTGTTTTTATTGTTTTTCTACCTTGAATATTAACGTCAGAAATGCATATTTTCATAATTTTTCCGTTCCTCTACCAGTGATGTAAAATTACCGTAATTTATATTTTGGTAAATTACCACGGTAAATTACCAAACTTTAAATTGACATGATAATTTACTTAAGAAATGGTAAATTACGCAAGAATAAATCTTGGTAAAAAAGAGCGGTAATTAATCACGGTAATTTACCGAAAAATATAAATTACGGTAATTTTACATCACTAGTCCGGCCGTATCAGCCCGAAAATACGACTGACAAAAGAAATAGTGTATAACATCAAGATTTATTCTTGCGTAATTTACCATTTCTGAGTAAATTACCATGGTAATTTACTCAAAAAACCATATTTAATAACTTCCAAAAAAACAGACAAAAAGAAAATTCAAGAAAAGGCGACGTTGTAGAGTTAATTTTTATGTACTTTATTGTTTTTCTACCTTGAATATTAACGTCAGAAATGCATATTTTCATAATTTTTCCGTCTCTCTACCTGTGATGTAAAATTACCGTAATTTATATTTTTGGTAAATTACCACGGTAAATTACCAAACTTAAATTGACATGATAATTTACTTAAGAAATGGTAAATTACGCAAGAATAAATCTTTGTAAAAAGAGCGGTAATTTATTACGGTAATTTACCGAAAAATATAAATTACGGTAATTTTACATCACTAGTCCGGACGTATCAGCCCGAAAATACGACTGACAAAAGAAATAGTGTATAACATCAAGATTTATCCTTGCGTAATTTACCATTTCTGAGTAAATTACCATGGTAATTTACTCAAAAAACCATATTTAATAACTTCCAAAAAAACAGACAAAAAGAAAATTCAAGAAAAGGCGACGTTGTAGAGTTAATTTTTATGTACTTTAGTGTTTTTATTGTTTTTCTACCTTGAATATTAACGTCAGAAATGCATATTTTCATAATTTTTCCGTCCCTCTACCTGTGATGTAAAATTACCGTAATTTATATTTTTGGTAAATTACCACGGTAAATTACCACGGTAAATTACCAAACTTTAAATTGACATGATAATTTACTTAAGAAATGATAAATTACGCAAGAATAAATCTTTGTAAAAAGAGCGGTAATTTATTACGGTAATTTACCGAAAAATATAAATTACGGTAATTTTACATCACTAGTCCGGACGTATCAGCCCGAAAATACGACTGACAAAAGAAATAGTGTATAACATCAAGATTTATCCTTGCGTAATTTACCATTTCTGAGTAAATTACCATGGTAATTTACTCAAAAAACCATATTTAATAACTTCCAAAAAAACAGACAAAAAGAAAATTCAAGAAAAGGCGACGTTGTAGAGTTAATTTTTATGTACTTTAGTGTTTTTATTGTTTTTCTACCTTGAATATTAACGTCAGAAATGCATATTTTCATAATTTTTCCGTCCCTCTACCTGTGATGTAAAATTACCGTAATTTATATTTTTGGTAAATTACCACGGTAAATTACCAAACTTTAAATTGACATGATAATTTACTTAAGAAATGGTAAATTACGCAAGAATAAATCTTTGTAAAAAGAGCGGGAATTTATTACGGTAATTTACCGAAAAATATAAATTACGGTAATTTTACATCACTAGTCCGGACGTATCAGCCCGAAAATACGACTGACAAAAGAAATAGTGTATAACATCAAGATTTATTCTTGCGTAATTTACCATTTCTGATTAAATTACCATGGTAATTTCAAATGGTAAGTTACTCAAGAATAAATCTTGTTAAAAAAGAGCAGTAATTTACCACGGTAACTTACCAAAAATATAAATTACGGTAATTTTACATCACTGCCCTCTACACCCCTCACCACTACCCATCTCGAACGCACGAAATCACGTTGATCGGTCGTGATCACATGTCTTGATTTAAAACTGTCACGCACCTGATGTACAAGTTATCAATTTAAAGTTTTCGCATTTGTGAGTTCAGTTCTGTAGTGAAAGAGAGGAATAACATGGATAAAAGGTACTCGACTAAGGGAAGAAACCATCTTCGACTTAGTGCCAAACATAATAATGAACTTCTTAGACGTATGAGTGTTCCATATTATAGAAAATTGTTCTAATTTGTTTTAAATAGTTTTATCCTCTTAGAAATATAAGCCAAATTTTAAGAATTTTTTTATATAAAAATTATTCAAAATCCTATTATAAGTACTTCTATTCTCTTAACAAATGCATACTTTGCGATATATTCGAAAGAAATTGCTACTCGCTAAGAGTAAAAGTGTTACTTCTGGTCCGAATTTGACATTTCACTTATACAAAAAATATTCCAAAGTCAGCTCCAAATGCTTTTGTACTCTTGATAAATACAGGGTTAGTTTTAAATAGCGTCATTAAAAACGGGGGCTGAAAGAAAAATATTAGTACTGCCCGTACAAAAAAAATCGCGGTCCAATGTGCACACAGTGACGAGAAATTGATTTTTCTTTCCTCGAGTCCGAGCTTGTTGCAATTAAGGACGCTTACGCAGAAGTGCCGACTAACTGCCGTGAGGTAGGACGTAAGCGGGTGACGCCAGGTGCGCTAATGTAAATTCCGCAGATGTAAGGTATTCTTTAAAATAAAACAACAGCAGAAATGTTTGTTTTTCTTATGTTTTTGCATTAAATTGAATACAAAGGATTAAGTAAGGCTTCGTTGGGAGTACATTCTTATAATTCAAATTATTTACTTTCACGTTTCACTCTCAATGTTGGAAAAATTTACATCATAACACAGTTCCAGAAACGTTATTTTAAAAACTAATTCCAGTCGAGCATGCACTCAGCCTTTGTTTATTTGTGTTTTAAATTTCGTTTTGATATTTCGTAAATAAAAGCGGTACTATTGTTTTAACGAAATCTTGTAAAGTCCAGAATTTACATTAGCGCATATGGCGCCACCCCCTTACGTCCTGCGGCAGTTAGTCGGCATCTCTGCGTAAGCCCCCTTAATATACAAACAATAATTTTGAGATAAAGGAATTTAAATTTCAAATAATATACTTCTATTTAACAAACAAAAAAATATATGGTAATGCATTGAGGTTGACGACCTTTTCCACATAAAGGCCTGCTATTCACACACAAAAAAAAACATCACCATAAATCTTTTCAATTGCCATTCATTCTCAAAGGTTGTAACTATTTGCATTTTATCGTTTTTTTGGAAGAACTGAAATTACTCATGGTATTTACGTAAATGCGTATAGGGGTATAGGATAAACAAAGTTATGGACCGACTTTAACTACATTTTGGCCCTAAAAATTTCGAAATTTTTGATAAGTTACAAATAAATTTCTTTTTTGATTTTCAGTTAGACATTTATAGGTATTCTTCAGATTCGTATAGCCTGGTACCTATTTAGCGGTAACCCTGTATATACATATAGAATGCATAATTTACAACATATTTGCAAAAAATCGCTATTCGATAAAAGTAAAAGTGTTACTTCCGGTCCGAATTTTTAATCTTTTCTTTATACAAAATTCTAAATACTTTTATACTCGTAACATGCCTGTTTAAAAAGCATGACTTGCGAAATATTCCCAAAAAACTGATTTTCGGTAAGAGTAGAAGACCTACTTTCGGTAGAAATTTCGAAAAACTTTCTTAATAAAATTCTTCTCAAATTTAATTTTGGGTACTTGTTAATTCTTTATAAATTTGTTTAAACTTTGTAGTTGACGAAATATTGGTAAAATTCCTTTTTTTCACTTAAGTAAACTACTACTTCCGGTCTGCTTATTTTACTGAAAATCTAACCAGATCTCAAGAGGGAGACTATTAATGTGGAATAAGTACGTATTACTTATGCGAAATGTATAGTAAGTAAGAGGTTGGTCACATCGTAGTCATGGGCATCGCTACAGTGCCAATTCTGGAGTAGCGTGTGTGGTCTCAGAACTAAAAAGCTTCTCCACTTGGGTGTGCGCAATAAATATATATATATATATATATATATATATATATATATATATATATATGCCGGTTTAGAACGTTTTTCTCCGTTGTCCGACACCTAATTTCCATCCTCTTCTATCTTCACATTCCTCCGGTGTGAGGTGTCTTTCACTCATGGATCTTTGTATGCTTTTCTGCCAATAAATACTGCGCTAACATTAAAACTGCTTTAAAAATTGTAATGGCACTTCGTCCGCAATGGAGTTTGACATGCTTGTACATGCCTTTAATCAGATCCGAGCAATACATTTGCTGGAATATCGCCGTTTTATTAGCGATGGACATTTTGGCGCCCAAAAAAAGTTACATGAGATGGTACCATATGAATGGCACATAGAAAAACTAGAATGTACGAAGTGTCCTCAATCCTGTTTTTATAAAACGCCTTGTGAAGGGAGCGCGGCAGCTATAATCTATAATGGAAAAAATCCAAAAGCTCTAAGAGAAGATCTGAGAAATGGACCCTGTCATACGTTTGGGGTTCATGCACTGTAAAGAATACTTTTGCTCCAAAAAATCGAATGAAGATTTACAGGGCAACAGATTACAAGCATTAAATAATGTGCAACTGTTTAAAATCTTCCATAAGGAAGGCATATCAATTAATTACTAATAACACAAAAGCAGAAAGTTTAATGTACTTGGTTGCAAAATTTGTAGGAGCAAAAGCCGTTGATAGGAGTAAAAAAGGGATCAAATAGTATACGTGCCCATGGAGCTGGATTGGATTTTCAGCTGGGAACTAAGTCGCACTATGAAGCTATGAAAAAAGTTGTAGGAAAAAGTCCGTCCAAGTTAATAAAGACACAAGTAAAAAGGACGCACAACAACAACAAAACACTTTTTTTAGGGGAAAAGAAGTTTATGGGCCAATATGTCACAAAATTGATATGAATGACAATGATTTGAAAAATGAAATACTTAATTTTAAAAATGATTTTCAGGTTAATGTAGCGGAACGGGACAAAATTAAGAAAATTACCAGAGGCCAAAGAGAAAATGACCTCTGGTTCGAATATAGGAAAGGTAGATTAACTGCTTCAAATTTTGCAAAAGTGGCAAAAAGGAGGAAAAATAGTAAGTGGGCTAAACTTGTAAATACGATTTTATATGGTAGATTACCTAACATGCAGCCATAGAATACGGATACCTCAACGAGAAAAATGCTATTGACACTTACGAACTGTATTCGAAAGAAAAGGTAGTCAATTGTGGGCTATTTGTCGACACGGCACATGGCTACTTAGCCGCTTCTTCAGACGGGGTGGGCGAGAAATTGTCTGCAGAAGATAAAACGATGGAAGAGGCAGTAAGAGATTTAAGGATTTTTTTTGTTTAGACCAGAAGAAAAAACTAAAAAAATCTCACGATTATTATCACCAGGTACAGGGGCAGCTTTATGTCGCAAAAAAATAATTATGTTAATTTGTTGTGTGGACTCCGAAAGACATACATGTTGAAAGAATTTTTCCAGACCAGGAACTATGGGAAAAAAAGATGCTTTCAAAAAATTTTTTTTTTGAAAAAGCTCTTGCCCGAAATTTTGAACCCCAGAAAATGCACGAGCTTGAATATAAGGGAACCACACAATCGATTGCCTCCAATTTTCCACCAACACCCTTGCCATCAAAGTTTAACAGGTTCTGTGGAACCCAAATTTCTGTTGATATCTTTTCTCAATGTTATTTATTTGAAATGTAGTTTTCGTCAAAGTCTTTACCGATGAGGATGGTAAACAAAGTATCGACTGGCATTGTTTTTACTTTGCGAATATTTTCTGGTTCATAATTCAATAGATGCTGCTTCAGACGATATTCAAAACTAGTGGTTTATAGGACAAATGCATGCTAAAATAAAAAAAAGAATTAAAATTACAGGCACTGTAAGAATGTGAAAGGACTGGTGAAAATAAAATACGATAATTTTAAGTTTCAAAATAAATTTAATAGTAATTCCACTACAATATTGTTTCGTCACACAGTGACTTCATCAGGTGGATGAATGACTGATATTTTTACAAATGTACAAGATATATATACTAAGCCTAAGATTACAAATTTAAAGAAAGTAAGGGGGAGTTACATATATCTGTATGGTCATTTAATGCTAATCCTAATTTATTATACCTAGCAATTTCTAGAGACTCAAGTAAATTTAGTTTTTTACTTTTTTCTTGTATATGCAAGATTTTATAATTATTATTAAAATTGTGATTATTTTCTATACAATGATTAGCAAATGTAGAATCTGATTTCTTATCTCTATAGCTTCTTTGATGTTCAGATATCCGTTGAGTAAAGGTTCGTCCTGTTTGGCCAATGTATGACATATTACACTCACATGTTAATTTATAGACACCTGAAGTAAGTTTTTTGTCCGATTTGTCCTTATTGTTTTTTAAAAATCTTTCAACTGTATTATTAGTTCTATATGCTATGGCGGTGTTAGAGGATTTTTTGATTAGAGAACAAATTTTATCTGAAGTTTTACCGATGTAAGTTACGGGAGAATAATGTAATGGCTCTTTTATTACTTGTCTAGGATATATTAATGAACGTATAATTATTTTTTGTTTGTGAAGGAGGATGCTGTTGATAGTATCATAAGAATATCCATTATTTCTAGCAATAGTGTGAATTCTGTCTAATTCTATATCAAAATTAGTTTTATTAAGGGGGGTATTTAAAAGTCTGTGTATCATAGATTCATATGCAGCTAATTTGTGTTTTATAGGATGAAAAGATGTGGCATGTATTGTTGTGTCTGTATGTGTGGGCTTGTGGTAAATGGCAAAATCATGTTTATTAGCGTTATGTGAGATCGTAAGATCTAGGAAATTAATCGAACCATTGTTTTCTAATTCTAGAGTAAATTTAATATTAGGATGAACAGTATTTAAATAATCAAAAAACATTTTTAATTGTCTTTCCGTACCATTAAAGCAAACGAGTATGTCATCAACATATCTAAACCAGTAAATGCATTTCTTAAAAAGGGGGTGAGAGCTAATAGTTTCTTCGAAGCGATTCATAAAACATAAAACACAAATTAGCTGCATATGAATCTATGATACACAGACTTTTAAATACCCCCCTTAATAAAACTAATTTTGATATAGAATTAGACAGAATTCACACTATTGCTAGAAATAATGGATATTCTTATGATACTATCAACAGCATCCTCCTTCACAAACAAAAAATAATTATACGTTCATTAATATATCCTAGACAAGTAATAAAAGAGCCATTACATTATTCTCCCGTAACTTACATCGGTAAAACTTCAGATAAAATTTGTTCTCTAATCAAAAAATCCTCTAACACCGCCATAGCATATAGAACTAATAATACAGTTGAAAAATTTTTAAAAAACAATAAGGACAAATCGGACAAAAAACTTAGTTCAGGTGTCTATAAATTAACATGTGAGTGTAATATGTCATACATTGGCCAAACAGGACGAACCTTTACTCAACGGATATCTGAACATCAAAGAAGCTATAGAGATAAGAAATCAGATTCTACATTTGCTAATCATTGTATAGAAAATAATCACAATTTTAATAATAATTATAAAATCTTGCATATACAAGAAAAAAGTAAAAAACTAAATTTACTTGAGTCTCTAGAAATTGCTAGGTATAATAAATTAGGATTAGCATTAAATGACCATACAGATATATATAACTCCCCCTTACTTTCTTTAAATTTGTAATCTTAGGCTTAGTATATATATCTTGTACATTTGTAAAAATATCAGTCATTCATCCACCTGATCAAGTCACTGTGTGACGAAACAATATTGTAGTGGAATTACTATTAAATTTATTTTGAAACTTAAAATTATCGTATTTTATTTTCACCAGTGTTATGGAGTTTCAACAAGTGTCTCCCTTATCAATTAATTAATGTGAAAGGAACCTTCACGTCAAATTGTAATACAACAAATTTGGATTAAAATTATTTGACAGCACTGAACACTCCTATATTTTAAATTGAACTTATCTTTTGACTGACAGGCTCTTATCCATTTATTTGCCAATTCCACATTTTTCAGGAAACTAAAATATGGTATATTAATTCCCTTAATTTTCCGGTTATAATTTGAGCACCCAAAAACTGCACAACATCGCATTCTTAGATGATAATAACTAACAAGAGTAGATCGCAATAACTGATAAATGACCACTACAAACATGCCTACAAGTAACACACGTACATAAATACCCAAACACGAAAAAAAATCGTACTTGCTGCTTCGAAGATGACGTCATGACAGTAAGTCAGATTTCTGACAATGCCCTTATACTTATATCACGGTCTTTTGTCATTTAGTTTAAAAATTACCCACCTGTCTAAAAAATGTAGTATACAACACGCTTTGAAAATAAACATAGCATAATTACTAATTTTGAAAACCCGAGTGCGAAACGAACGGGGGATTTTCAAAGTCGATAATTGGTCTGACTATAGCCTTTTTGGACTTCTATCATATAACCTATTTCTCTTCACTATTTATTTAATTAATTCCATTAGTGTCAAGTCATACTGTTCTATTTTAGTAACTCAAAACAGTTGTCCCGTATTTGCTTCTTTTACTATTGTATAATTTTAAAAATTATAAAACGATCCATCCACTAAACATTTGCGTAGACATTTTCACACCTCCCTGTCTCATAATCACGCGGAATGGAACAGAACCACAACCGACAGTTTGCTTAAAAAAAGTGCATAAAAAAAATCATGAGAAAATTACTATTTGCGTTTCGGGCGGTAATTTTCATCAGGTTTTTTTTTCTTTTTTGCATACTTAATATTTAAAAATATTTTCTTCACATGCGCCCTTTCTCAGAATTTTAAAAAAACATTGAATATCGAAATTAAACAAAATATCTCAACTATTATAAAAAAAAGTAAGATGTTGCATCTCGAAGAGCATTTCAAGTCATATACTACTTTAAAAAGGAAATAGGTTTTGTAATTTGTTTATAAAAACGGGAATACTTTTCCGATACTTTTATCTCTCTTGCACACTTGGTCACCACCTTTCGCCTTAATGTAAACGTTGAAGAAGAGTGGGCCCTTGCAGAACACCTGAATTGGCTGTGAAAGTGTTAGAATGTTATTCACTGTAGTAAACGTAATTCGAACGATAGTCAAGATAAGAGGCAATCATATTAATGATAGGTGAAATAAGACCCAGGGAACTAAACTTCGAAAGAAGTATTGTGCGATCAAAATATCGAATATCTTTACAAGGTTTGTGTCCAGAACACCATCCTGCTCTCGAGAGTTGATGTTATTTCGACCAAGATGGAGACTGTTGATCTGCCTGATATAAAAGCATGTTGTTGAATGGAAATGTGTGATCTTATATATGCATAAAGCTTAGTATAGAGTGAATGTGTAAGTACTGTCTGACAATATACTAATTGGCCTGTAGTTCGAAATGTCATGTTTACTACCCTTTTCAAAAACAGGATTGACTTTGCTTATTTTCTAGTTTTATGAAAGAGCTTATGTCCGGAGAGAAAGGTTAAAGATTGTAGACAACGGAACACAGAAAATAGATTCGCAATCCTTATCGAGGAAATGGGACAGGTCATCATGACCTGAGGTAAAGTCAGCCTTATGGTGTTTCAAAACATTCAGAGTTTTACTTGTCGAAAAGGGCTCCATAACGAAGCTGCTACTGCAAACCTGGGCAGTAGATGCGAA
Organism: Amphimallon solstitiale; assembly: GCA_963170755.1. NCBI lineage: Eukaryota > Metazoa > Arthropoda > Insecta > Coleoptera > Scarabaeidae > Amphimallon > Amphimallon solstitiale. The sequence goes on from OY720683.1 coordinate 104,128,249, forward strand.
AGAAAAATAACGTGGTTAATACACATCACAAAATGGTTTTGCGAAAGTTCTTCCGGAGCAGTAAGCTCGTCCTCAGTATGTCTTAACGGTGCCAGGACTTCTTGATTTTCCTGTTCTTTGACGAACAAAATGCTAAAAAGCTTTGGGGTTGCTAAATATGGTGCTCTCCAAATTGGCTAAGTAAGTATTAAGTAAGTTGTACGTGTCTTCAATTTTACCAATCTACGTAGTCTGACAAATTCACCTTGGTAGATTATTGATTTCGAAGATTTCCATTTCATTAATTTGATTAATGAAGAGCCATACCAGACAGGAAATCGTTGAGAGGCTGATGAATATTTTGGCATTCAATGGCATAATATAGGATATTATAAAACTTTGAGACGGCGACGTTGACATCAGAGCGTTCTTCCAGTCGACGCTACACAGGACATCATAAGATTCGATTTTTGAAAGTTATGACTGGAATTGTTGTTAGACAATTAACAAATATATGCGAGCGTTCTTGGAGTTTATAAAGACCTGTATATCAACTAAGTTGTATTTGTTTCTAATAATTTTATCTGTATTCACAAATATTAGTACATTTTGCTTCTGTTAATTTTACTGTCAAATTGGATTCATAAATATATTTTATCACAATTCATCTATTATAATTTTTTTTTTAGATTGAGCTAATGATATTTATTTGTTATTAGTCTACTCGTCTAGTGTATATCCACTCACGTCATCGAGCGAATAGTATTTTGAAATGCTAGTTTAGTTGACGTTTGATATTGCGTCGTCCTGTATATACAGCCAATAATACGTGTACACGCCATGCCATTTACTGTGTTTGTTTGACCTGCGTTTGTTTGCAAATTAGATGTCCGTGATACGGAAATTCCGAGAATGTTCGGGAATTTCTTTCCGGTCTGGCTTTCAAACTCCCACATTGTAAATACGGAATGTATTTCAAATATTTTCGTGTAAGTATCTTCGTTAAAACATTAACGCTTCAATGATCATATAACTTTCGAGTTTTCAGCTTTTCAGCATGTATATTTTCTTCGAAAGAATTTGCAGTAAATGAGAAAGTAATTAATTGACGAAGAGATTACATGCTGAAACTCGATAATATTAGAAAACTAAATAAAATAACAGAGGTTAAGACTTCATGTATTACACACAACAGTAGCTTCGCTTTGTGAGAACTTTCTTCAGATGATGAAAATTGTAATACAAAACTTTTACAATGACTGAAATATACGAGGGATATTTTTGAAATAAGGTCCGTTTTTGAATAAGAAGAAAAATACTGTAAATATCATTAAAATATATGTACTACCATGTTCTACATATTTTCATCTACAATTGCCATAATATTTTGTGCTGAAAGCATCTGGTTGGTGCCGATGTGTGCCGCCATTTCATTGACTGTTGCTTGGCCTGAGTCATGAGACACATCTATGTCTCATCTCCTGTAATGATGTAATCCAATTCAGCCCACCGATAACAAAATTTTAGATATTTCAGTTTCTCCGAAACAATAGTGTAAAAAACTGTTCTTGAAATTTGTGGAAAATCAATCAATAACTTTGAAAGTATAAATCGTCGGTCTTCTCGAATTTTGTTATCTACATCACAAACCAATTCATCAAAAATCAGGAAAGAACGGCCAGTGCGTTAACCTGTCCGTCCTTGAACATTTTCACCCACTTTCAAATTTAAGGTAGTGTGGAAAGGCTGTCAAGAAAAATTCAGACGCCAAACCCTGACATATGAGACCTGATACATGACATATGAGACGTGAGATAAGAGAAGGTTAAATTCTAAGATAAAATAACGAAAATACAACTTTTAAAAAATTACCAAAACTAAATTATTACTAGTGTTAAGTAATGAGGAATTATTGTCTTCCATTTGGTCATTTAAAACAAGACCGAATTTATTATACCTATTAATTTCTAAACTCTCTCAAAGATTAATTTGTTTGCTCTGATCTTGTATGTGCAGTATATCGAACTTGCTATGAAATTTGTATTCTAGGCAGTAATTTGTGTATCTGGAGTCTGTTTAAAGTTTAAAGTTTACTAATTTTTAATGTTATTCACACGATGTTTGTTGAATAAGCTTGCGATACTATAGAGAATAGATAATAGAAGTAATTTTTGTTTTCTATAAAGGGAATTATTACCTAATTCAAGAGAAGTCTATTACATTGCGGATATAGTTGTGCCAGAAAGTTGGAAATAGGTGTAGAGTAAATCCATTTCATCGCCAACCGTCAATAAAGCGATGCATTACCATAGAGTTTTACGGAGGTAAACAAACACTTTATCGTACTGTAAAATAAAATACTTTACCTGCCTGCCGCTAATATCTGTCAACATAGTCATGACTGATGACATTAAACATAAAGCATTTGTCGCTCTCATAAAATGTCATGTCATATCTTTATTTTTTAAATTTTGTATGCACCACGTCAGTAAAGTGCCTTTATCGAACTCGTCTGTTATTCGCCTCGCTCGCTTCACTCGCTCATAAATCAGACGCGTTCGAATAAAGGATCACTTTACTGACTTGGTACATAAATAACTAAGTTATAAGTATTAGATTACCATATATTCCAACAAAAGAACTTGAATACTGAGTTATAATAGTACAATGTAATCGGACAAGTGACTGTTTTAATAAAAGGTGATGCCATATGATACTTAAGGAGTTTTTCCAAAGTTAATTAATAATATAGTAAAATCGAGAAAACGGAAATAATAATAAAAAATACACACATAGGGATGTAAAAACCAACAAAGAATAAACAAATGATACAAGACTGTACACTATCAAACGTGAAATAAGTATGTGCTATTGATGAATTACTTAATATATTTTTTGCAATTAGTACCGTAATCATACCATTTATTTCACTAGTGCTGTAATAGGGTCTATTACAGCACTAGTTGCGTAATAGAAATGGAACATTTAAACAGATTTATTTTAAGTTGGTCACATTGCAACAGAAATGGAGATGTCAATATGACATTTTGTAAGCAAGTTTGAGGTTTTTATATTGAAATTCATTTTAAGATTTGATATTTTTAATTAATCTTTGAAATAGTACAACTATTATAAACATTTATATTAACGTTTGAATTATCTTTCGAAGTGATAGTGATACCGTGTGCAGTAGAAACATTCTGTTGAAAATTATCAAAAATGTGTCAATTTTAAATTAGGTAACTTGTCAATTTAAATCTTGTGCCAAACCAAGGTGACAACCGCCACAAAATTTCCCTTGATTATCAAATTTTTCTCGTTTTGCTTTTACAAAAAGAGAAATTTTAAAACTAATTGCAAAAAATAGCATAAAAGACACGTTTCATTTGACATTAAAGCACTCATTCAGTTAAGAAACTCGTGGCTACGCCACTCGTTTCTTAAACTCTGAATTCGTACTTTGAAACGTCAAAATGAAACTTGTCCTTTAATATACTATTTTCTACTCCCATACTTTAATTGTATTATTAGATATGCCGAACCTGTACTATAAACATGTTCATTACGATACAGATTTTCATTATGTTACAAGTTTATATCCAATAGGAATGCGACATTTCAATATTCAAACAATATTCAATATGGCGACTGCATATCTGACAGATATACAAATTAAATAAATGTGACAGTTCTCTGCAATTTACAAGTAAGTACTTAAAATTTGTGCTTTTTTGAAAATATAAACGGTAAAAATGAGGGATAATGACAGTGAAATGTAATAATTGACTCCACCAGAAGTTATGGAACAAGCCTTAGTAGCCACGAACAATTTATTACCAGCCAAATTCACAAAAACGTACGGAAAATTTTAACCTCAATTTATGAAATGGATTGTTCAAAAAATATGTTTTATTATGGGGTCGTAGAAAAAATAGTGTATGCAACTCGCATTTAATGGCTATTAAGACACTCGTATTCATTACAATACTCGTGTCTTAATAGCTATCATTAAATGCTCGTTGCATAATATACTAATTCTGTGGCACAGATACATACCAGTAATAGTAAATATCGTACTAAAAACATCATTGTCAGTATATTTTTAAGTAAGATATTTTCACTAATGTTCACTTCAATTTGTAACTCGATATAGTCCAGTCAAACTGTATCGAATTACTTATCTTTTTTATTGGAAGTATTTTTTTCTAGCATCAATATTTTCGAAGTTATTTCGTTACTTCCCTACTTTCGTATTTTTTCGCCTCTATCTCCCAAACCATGCGCTTTCTTGGAATCTTAAATCATTTGATTGTCTATGTCTTTTGTCTGAAACGTTTTTACCAACTAACAATACTTTGGTAGTTATTGCTTAGTTTATCGATCGAACTATGCGCTATTGTCGTTCGGCGTATTCACGGACGCGCCCTGGCATGTACGCGTCCGTGCTCTTTAGCCTAACCTACCGTTAGGCTGAAGAGTGTTCCGGAATTATTTTCACAGGAAAAAGTTGATACGATGTGTTGTTCGCTTTAAATGACGAACAATTTTTTGTCCGTTTTTAAAGTAATGACTCTGACGTTAGTTATGTAACCCTCAATGATCTCCGTTATCAGCGTTATAAAAAAAAATCAAATCCAGCGTATTTTCATTCCTTGCGGTGTTTACTACCAAATTCAATATTGGCATGAAAATTACCTGGAACCAGAAGAGTGGGGTAGCGACGTATCTCTCGTGGATTAGAGCTGATCACAATGTCAATAAATCCAGCACCGGACGATTTACTTAAAGCAATTTCTTGTAAATGCAAGAAAAATTGCAGAAAAGCTTGTGGATGCAGACAAGCCGGTTTATACTGCTCGGTCATTTGTATTAATTGTAATGAAAATTCATGTTGCAATGTGCCGAATGTTATTCAGACTATCGACGAAGATGATGTTAAACATCGATGCCTCGAGCACTGAAGAAATTGCGGAATGCGCAAGAAACACTCGTGTAGATGAATCTTGTCCATCTTCCTGATGGGATAAATTTTAAGTTATAATTGTCGTATTTCTTATTGATAAATGCATGGAACAATGTTAATTATTAATTTCCTTCCTTTTCTGATCCTTAATCAGATTATTATTTAGTTGAATGTAATACAGGTAAGTTGACAAAAAAATAATCATAAAATACTTTCGGAAGAGTGTACAAATTCTGAACGCAATACTGTGGTCTAGAAGAGCAACACTGAAAACCAAAATGACAATCTACAAAGTAATTGTAGAGCCTATCCTTACATACGGAGCCGAATGCTGGCAAATGACTGAGAAAGGAAAGAAAAAAGTGGACACTGTTGAGATGGACTACCTGAGAAGAGCCTGTCGCATATCAAGAACTGAATATATACCTAATACGGAAATCAGACAAAGAACCAACAGAATACATAGAACGTCAGAAAGAATATAAACGAGGAAACTGATATGGTACGGACATGTAAAACGGATGGAGGAAAACAGAGATGGCCAAGAAGAGCTCTAGAATACAACCCAACGAATAGAAGGAAACGAGGAAGACCGGCAAAGTCATGGATAAGTGGGGTTATGGAAACAATGAAAGACACAGCAATAGATGAAGACATCTGAAGAGACAGGAAGAGATGGAGATCGAAATGCGGGAAACGGCTCAGGCTGTAGGACCCCGCTTATATATATATATATATATATATATAAAATTCTTTCATATTTTTTCTCAATACTGAATACACACTGATGTCATATTGCGTTGATGGCGCGGAGTTCGATCGATAAACTAAGCAATAACTACCAAAGTATTGTCAGTAGGTGAAAAAGTTTCATGCGAAAGATGTAGATAATCAAATGATTTATAATTTTTAATAATAAGTAGAATTCCAAAAAAGTGAACGGTTAGGGAGATAGATGCGAAAAAAATACGAAAGTAGGGAAGTTTGGGCATTTCTAACAAAATAAGTCGGAAAATGTCGATGCCAGAAAAAGAATATTTCGAATAACAAAGTTACGTAATTCAATGTATAAAAGAAAAGGTTTCTATAGTTTTTTGTGTAAATCAAACCGTTCTCGAGATACAGATATAAACGCGTTAGGCTGGAAATAGACGGACCACAATATGCGGTCGCTGTCGACTTCATAACTGCTGCTCAAGTCGACTTCAAGCGAAGTCAGGTTGGGCAGCTCGGTGCAGTCCGTATCGACTCCATCTGCAGTCGATACGGACTGCATTGTGCTGCCGTATGGGACTGCATGTTCGAAACGAAATGGTGTAATGTAGTGATGGACCTTGAAGAGGAAGCACTATTGCTTGTTCTTTTATTACGTAAAAAAAGACGTGGAAGAAGTCGAAGATTTCACAGATATCAGCCCAGGCCTTATTCTTTTTAATTTTATCACTATATGTCTCAACTTTATAGTTCCAAAGACATTCCTTATTTTTTATATCATCAATAAAAGCATCAGTGTCAAAATCGCCTTCCATTTAATTTAATTTACACACACAATATTCAAGAATCAAGAGTGAACTGACTGAAATCTGACAAAACCGCTCAATGAGTGGCGACTGCAATTTGCAGTTCGTGTATGTACGTTGTCTTTTCGACGGCACTTGGACTGCGTGGCGGGTTGGGCAGCAAGTTGACTGCAGCTCCCAATCTTGACTGCTCGTTGACGCTCGTCTATTTTGCTCTATAAACAACTGTTGATTGCCAAGATGCGACTACAAAGTGCTGTCGACAGTGACCGCATATTGCGGTCCGTCTATTTCCAGCCTTACTCGTGATAGCAGCGACAGTTAAGATAGCTTACTTAAAACTGTTTTAGAACTGATTTCATGACAAAAGGTAAACAAATACATATCAGTTAAAGTTAGTATTAAACAAAGCATGACTTTCATAATCTGCAATAATAATTAACGCGTCGTTAATAGTCCCATTTATAATATCCTTCGTAATGTTACATTAGAGCAACATGGACATTAGTTAATTGCAAACAAGAACTAAGAAATGAGTTCGGCCCTTAATTACAAAAATATAATCGTTTCTAGACTTACTTAATAGATGTTTTGACTAGGAGAAAAATAAATCTTAAAATTCGAACACATAAAGTTTGTACGCAAAACTAACAGATTTGTAACTAAGGCTGGAAATAGACGGACCGCAATATGCGGTCACTGTCGACAGCACTTTGTAGTCGCATCTTGGAAATCAACAGTTGTTTATAGAGCAAAATAGACGAGCGTCAACGAGCAGTCAAGATTGGCAGCTGCAGTCAACTTGCTGCCCAACCCGCCACGCAGTTCAAGTGCAGTCGAAAAGAGAAAGTACATACACGAACTGCAAATTGCAGTCGCCACTCATTGAGCGGTTTTCTCAGATTACAGTCAGGTCACTCTTGATTCTTGAATATTGTGTGTGTAAATTAAGTTAAATGGAAGGCGATTTTGACACTGATGCTTTCATTGATGATATAAAAAATAAGGAATGTCTTTGGAACTATAAAGTTGAGACATATAGTGACAAAATTGAAAAGAATAAGGCCTGGGCTGATCTCTGTGAAATCTTCGACATCTTCCTCGTCTTTTTTTACGTAGTAAAAGAACAAGCAATAGTGCTTCCTCTTCAAGGTCCATCACTACATTACACCATTTCGTTTCGAACATGCAGTCCCATACGGCAGCACAATGCAGTCCGTATCGACTGCAGATGGAGTCGATACGGACTGCTCCGAGCTGCCCAACCTGACTTCGCTTGAAGTCGACTTGAGCAGCAGTTATGAAGTCGACAGCGACAAGCGAAGTCAGGTTGGGCAGCTCGGAGCAGTCCGTATCGACTCCATCTGCAGTCGATACGGACTGCATTGTGCTGCCGTATGGGACTGCATGTTCGAAACGAAATGGTGTAATGTAGTGATGGACCTTGAAGAGGAAGCACTATTGCTTGTTCTTTTACTACGTAAAAAAAGACGTGGAAGAAGGCGAAGATTTCACAGATATCAGCCCAGGCCTTATTCTTTTCAATTTTGTCACTATATGTCTCAACAATATAGTTCCAAAGACATTCCTTATTTTTTATACCATCAATGAAAGCACCAGTGTCAAAATCGCTTTCCATTTAATTTAATTTACACACACAATATTCAAGAATCAAGAGTGAACTGACCGAAATCTGACAAAACCGACCAATGAGTGGCGACTGCAATTTGCAGTTCGTGTATGTACGTTCTCTTTTCGACTGCACTTGGACTGCGCGGCGGGTTGGGCAGCAAGTTGGCTGCAGCTGCCAATCTTGACTGCTCGTTGACGCTCGTCTATTTTGCTCTATAAACAGCTGTTGATTGCCAAGATGCGACTACAAAGTGCTGTCGACAGCGACCGCATATTGCGGCCCGTCTATTTCCAGCCTAACTGCGAAGCTCACTCGTAATGCCCAGTAACAAAACAAGTATTATCCTGTACTGTACATCTATTTATGTACCTGATACATAATTGCATTGTGGATTATGACCGATTCTCGGATTCGACTGTTGGCCAGATATTTTATTCAAATATCCCTATGTATACGTCTGTATGTAATTTATGTGTGCTAACTTCAATGTTACTTCGGCGCCATGACGTGAAAAAACAACTAAAGGTGCGTTTGAATATTCAAAACTGTTAACTCTGTTATAATAATGTACTCCTTTAGCGTTCGAAAATTAATTCGAACGAAATCTGCAAAAATTTCAGCGTTTGAATATATCTGATCTGTGCAAATTGTGTTGCACATACTGCTCATTCTCGCAGAGGTGGTGTTTGCCGTGCACGTTTGCGCTGTAAGCGGTTGTTTGAATTTTCACGTTAACTTGTCAAGTTTGTTTACCTACTTGTGTGTTGAGATTAACTTTTCAAAAATCTAAATCAGACTTCGGAAATTATTCTTCTATAAAAGCTGAAAGATGTGTGTGCAGTGTATGTAATTTAACAAACAATTCAATGGAATTTATAATTACACACTACAATACATTCCATAATTTCCAAGGTAAAAGAATTGTTATTAGTTGTCAAATAATTTTTTTTATATTTTTACATATAGAAACTCCGGTGGAGAAATCCGCTTTTACAATATTAGAGACTCAATCCGCAAATCAATCTGTAGACAATAGTGATTTTAATTCTACATGTGTATTAGATAATAAATCTCCAGAAAATAATGATTCGAAAATATGGAGTATTGAAAACACGTTCTCTTTAATAGAAAAAATTAAAAAATATGAGAAAGATTTTGAAAATTCAATAAAGAGAAGTGTTTGGAATAAAATAAGCAACGAAATGTCAGCAAAAGGAGTACAAGTTACTGCTATACAATGTGACAATAAATGGAGAAGTCTGAAAAGAACATATAAAAATATTCTTGTACATAATGAAACATCAGGCAAAGAAAGAAAAAATTGGGAATATTTCAAAGCAATTCATGAATTTATGTATAAAAAACCTGAAATTACCCCTATTGCTACATGTAACAGTATAGATGGCCTCCTATGTAGTGACAGTTCTTCTTCAGGTGATGTAGTAAATACAGAAGCAGTTGAACATGTACCTCCCAAGCGAAGAAAACCTAATGAAAATGCTGTAGAAAGGAGACATAAGGAACGAATGGAACGTCAAGACAGATTTTTAGATTTGTTTAGTACATTAATACAGAAAATGTAATTCAATGGGTGTAAATGTTTATCAGAAACAAAACATCCAACTTTTAGAATGTTTAAGATATATTTTGTTGAATTTTATGTTTCAATATTATGTTATGGAGTTTATTTTGAGTTGTCTTTTTGTTTAGTAAATGAATTTTTATACTGATCTTAATTAAAAAAGCAAAATGTATATTATGGTAGTTTATTTATTCATACAAAAAGAAAGATTACAAAGAATATTTCCTATCTTATTACTGGTAATAAATTTACTATTGCATCTCTTTTAGTTGCAGCATTGATATTATTTTCATCTATATTATTATCTATAATATTATATGAATTATTATTTTGCTCTTCTACAATTTCAACATTTATATCACAAATATCTTCTAAATTGTCACTCGAATATATACAAATGTTATGGAACATACATGCAGAGAATATTAACAATGATGATAGATCCAATCTAACGGTATCTAACGATTTCATACGCCTAAACCTACCTTTCAATAAGGCAAAAGCGTTTTCTATTACAACCCGTGTTTTACTTAGCAATAAATTATAATTTTTCTGTCTTTCGGACAAATAGCCATAATCTTTAAAGCCTACTAATAGATTTGGGTGTAGAGTATATGCCAAATCACCTATTATATGACTGTTATCAGGAAAGTTTTGAGGTACTTGAAATTTTTTCTTGTAAAATGGTACTGATTTTCTAAATACTGTAGTATCATGAAGTGAGCCGGCTTCTCCACAATAAACATCTGTGAATATCATTGTGGCATCACATATCCCTTGCAATATCAAGGAATGGTATCCTTTCCTATTAATATATGATGTGTGGTTTTCTTTTGGTGCTATAATTCGTATATGGCTACCGTCTATTGCTCCAATTACACCTGCAAATGTTCACGTACATAATTCTCCATATAATGTTATAAACACATGTATATGCTACCTGGGATATGATATCGTGCCTTAAATTTGTTAATAGTAATGAGAGCCCTTTCTTCTGTAGGCCATGAAATTATCTTAAACCTATTGTTTACTTGACTTAATACCCTACATGTTCTATATAATGCCAGCCAACATGTAGATTTGGTAATCCCAAATCTATTTGCTACACTCCTAAAATCACTTTTTAAATAACTGTTTACTTTTTAATATTAATTGTGTTACCTAAAACTTTCACAATTTGCCAAACACCAAATTGTTAATAACAATTCTTTTTCCAAAGTAATGCTTGGCCTTCCCCGTCTTATTTCATTTGGAAGTATTTTCTTGCATAATTTAAGCAATGCTTCGAACGTTTGACAACTCAAACGAAAATGTCTCTTAAATTGCTTATGATCCATTTTTGGTACAATAACCTCAGCAAAGTTATTTATTTTGTCATTATTAGTTGTTAGTTCTTCTTCTTCGTCCTCACTAACATCGTTTAAAATGATTTCATAAGCAAAATAACTTATGATTGACATTATTTTTTCTTGCTTGCTATCATCCATTGTTTTACTTAGCGAATGCATGTATTTTCTAGGTTATATTTTTCATTCAAACGCTGACCGTTCCGTTAAGCTCAAACAAGTATTTGCACAGCTCGATCGTTGCACAGCCTTACACAGCGCAACCCCAACAACAAATATTCGAACGTAGCTTAAAGGGAGCATAGGATGTATTATCTCTGTCTGATCGGATTTTATAAACTCTCTAAATTATACTAGATGCATCAAAATCACAAATATTTTTATAGTGTGTGTACGTATTTATCAAAGAAGCAATAAATACCGTCTTCAATTCCGGTCTTTTCAATCTGAAATTGAATCAATTTGTTGCAGCGGATTTGTACATTTTACATATGCATATATATACGTTCAGTAAGAGAAACCTATACAAGAAAGATCGTCAGCAGACGCTTCTACTCATCGCTCATCAGAAATGTAATTCATCAATGTTATTGCGATCCGGGAATTGAAAAATCGAAGTAAGTAAATGTTGACATGCAGTCACGATACTTCGCAATCCAAGCGAAACGGAACGAGACGTGCCAGCGATGGCTATTTGCAAATACTATATAAGTGTTATAATCAGAAAATATCAGTAGGCCGAGAGCGTACATAGGCGTTTCGTCCAGCAAATGGCGAACAGTGTCTGTAGCATATGTGTGTAGCCGTTGTATATGTGTTTCGTCTGAATGACCAGATGGCGCACCGGATGTCGTGGGTCGTTTCCGGGTCGGCGGGCGCGGTACCGATGCCGTTGCTGCCCGTGGGAAATGCCAGACATGATCGTAAGCGAACTCAGTACATCTCCAGTAATATAGACAGTAACGGTTGACGAATATCTCAAAAGTATTCATGTGTTGCATTGCTCCCGAGAATACACTATGCGCGCTTGATTACTCGTATAAATGGAAATACCTATGTTCGTGTCTATACATACTAAAATATTACACGACAAAATAGAGGAGACTAGATAATTATGATACAAATATGATATTTGCATATTTAATTACAATAAGAAAAACACTAAAACTCTTCACCAACACAATGTGCTTCAGTTTTTCATGAGAGTTTGTTATTTTTTATTTTTTTGTATATTGTGTCTACACATAACCTTATCTGGCACTATTTTACCACATACATAAGTGACATTCTGCTGTAAACTAAATAGACGCATTGCCATAATACGACGCACAGTGTTCAAAATCGACCAAAACGTGACCGTAATTAAAAAAGCTTAAAATTTTTGATAATGCTCTAACATATTGCCGTGATCTCTTGCATATAAAAAATAATAATAATAGCGTTAGGAATTAGTTTAAGTATAAAAATATAAAAGAAACAGTAAAGAATCAGATTTTATTGTATTTAAAGATTTCAACAGAAGGGTATAATAAGTTGCATACATTTAAGTATAGGAAACACAAACATAAAAATAAATTTATTGTTACAATAAATTAAAAGGTTAGATAAATATGTACAATTTAAATATTAAATAGGTACAAAATAAAAGACGAGATAAATCTAAGCTATATATATTTCTTTTATAGAAAAGTACAGAGAATTAATCATTTAAACGCAGTAAAATTGTATGAAGAGGATCAAATCCGCTATGCACGAGAGATAAATATAATTGAATAAATTATATGAACTTGAAAGCGTGCATAAAGTAATAAAAAAAAATTAATAAAGATTTTAAAATAAGTCATGCTAAAAGGATATAAATTTACCTTAACTTATGACTATATAAATAATAAAAAAGGATATAAAATTAAAATATTCCGAGACCATACAATCAGTAGTAATGTTTTTATAAACGGCAGCTGAGCAAATAAAATATACATTCATGAATTCGTGTGTGTGGCACTATGTTTCATAGACTGTAGAGAGATTTGTACGGTTTGATGACCTACAAAAAGAAAATATGGTATAAACTTCATTTGTAGTTTCTTACAGATAAATATATCACCATTAGAAAAGTCCTGGATCGAAAGCAACGACGAAATAGCAGGCCAGATGGATCGTGATAGTACGAATAATCTTGGAAGAAGAATACCTGCTATTTACAATATATTTAAAAATAAGGATTGTGTTAGCGAATGGAAAAAGGAAGTATGTGGCAAATATTGAAGAAGGTAACAAGTTCATAAACAAATACAAGGAAGAATTGTATTAATAAAAAATATACCTACTTTGGAAGATACCAAATAGTTCAAGTGAAGGACTTTTAAGTAAACGAACAATTTCAATGTGTTGACGTTTTAGTGAATGAACTGTCAAAGACAATAAGTGCGTGTGTGTTGGTGTCACGACGGCAATTTGAGGGCAAAGATCTCACTGAAGACGTAGGGTGACAACCTAAATATTAGTTCCGAGGATGGCGTTGCGAGCGTTGCGAGCGTTGCACATTTTTCCCGGGTATATAAGTTCAAAAACAAGAATGAACAAGATTAGTTAGTTACTTGGAGACGAGAGATTAACTGCGACTTCAAAAGATAAAGACTTTAAAAAAAATTATCAATCGTAGGGTCAGATACACTACGATTATATGTATATTCGTTCATTTTTGTATTAGCATATTAATTTTATTTGTATTTAAATTTCATTCATTATAATAATTTTTCTTTTGTTAATAATTTTTGTATTTCAAAAATGAAGATGCCTATGGCAGAATATGAAGAGACTTTTAATGATACAAAGTAAGTTTCAATACAAAGATTTATCAATGCTGCTATGCGTATATTGCAATATAACGTGCAAATGTATATTCAATATAACGTTGTGCAGCAGGGATAATAGATATTGTCCTGTAGTAGTATGAATTCATTAGTTTTTACAACGCAAATGGAATTATTAATGGTGTTGGGTGTTAAGAGGATATAACGTGCGAATGTATATTTTCTGACACTTTATTAAGCATCATTAATTCTCAATAATTTTTGATTTCAAATAAAAATTTAAAATAGATATTTCAAGAAGGGAAGTGTTTCTGGGTGGCGGACTTTCTGATGCTGGTCTCAATACGTGCAAATGATTGTTGCCAGTAATCAAATTCAAGCTTTTTCTCCGAACATTGACCATTGCGAAGTTCTAAAATTATCAGAGCATTACGTGCGAATATAATGTTTCTGATAGAATAGAATTAGCATAAAATATTAATAGAATACTGATATTCAATCGAATTTTTCTTTGTTTTAAAACAGGATAATATTTTATTTTTGATTAAGCATTATCGATATATTTGTTCTACAAAACATTACAACCGAGAACACGGTACAAATGTTTTCTTTCAATTATATTTTCTTTTATAATTCTTGGGTGAATATAGTATAGCGATGCTATACATTCTTAAAAATGTTGAATAAATATACAATTATGTTTTATATAGTTTCTGATTTTTCTTTAATATAAGCTATAACCTTATCCCTATAAAAGAAAAACAAGAGATTTGCCAGGAGAAAAGAAGTTTGATTACACTGATAGAATTCACGTATACTTATAAAGTACGTGCTGTTAAGAAAATAAATGAATATATTAAAGATAATTAAAATTATCATTATTTTTATTGGTTATGTTGCTGGAACAGCACACAGCATAATTTATTTGGCAATGCCTAACGTATGGCAATACTACAATTATTTTTATACCAAATAATTATGTTTCCACAGCAATATGTATTTATTTGTACGCATCATCATAATCATAATCATCTTTATTTCAAAGCTATATACAGTATCATAAATAACAAAGGTATGCTAGAAACATGTCAAGGGTGAGTACATGATAAAATCATGCCAGAATTATTTAATCAAAGTAGTAATAACTAAGCAGTCCTTATTCACTAATTACATTGTAAGTTTGCTGAGCAAGCCACTTATGAATACTCTTTTAACATAACATAACCAAATCTTCAGGATCAATAATTCAGATAGTCATCTATAGAGTAGCAGTTGATTGCCAGTAAGTGGCTTCTTACAGCACCTCTGAAAAGCTTCAAACTCAATGACTGTTTGATTTGTGAGGGGAGCTTATTAAAAAGTTTGCATCTCATAAATAGTATATTTCTCTGAAAAAATGCTGTCCTGTGAGCATCATACAACTTTCCACCAGAATTGCTGTTTTATCTTTTTCAGAACTAGAGATATTAATTATAAAAGACTGCAAAAGTAACTTATTAGGGTATATTTTAGTATCCGAAACTTAAGTTGTGTTTGTTATTAAGTTGGGTTTACATTATATGTTTTCTCATATATGTGTTCCTAAAGACAAATCATATGAGATTTTTTAAGTCACATGACTTTCAAAAGATTTGTGTTCAGCCGTTTACATCTACAAGAGTTTGGCTAGGAGAATGTTAAGAGTTTTGTAAATGACAAGTGAAACAACATAACCTTACTTATACATCGTTACATTTTTACTGTGATTATTGTTACCGTTTACTTCATCAGTGCAAATGGATCGTAACACTGTATTACAAATAACGTGCACTACTTTGTTATTACTATTATTATTGCGAAAGAAGAAGTTTAGTAATAATAGGGATAAGAGGGCAGGAATAATAAGAAAACGACGAACAACCTGGACAAGACATTGGCTATGTAGAAGAGATTGTGGCCGAGGAATGGCAAATCTAGTTTTTAATGAAATAGCAGTGGAAGACCCTAAAAGTTTTAAAAATTTTACCAGGATGTCTGTAAACACTTTTGAAGATTTATTGTCAAGAGTTACGCCTTTTATAGAACGAAAAGACACATGTTTTAGGGAATGTATATCAGCAAGGACCAGGTATTTGGGTAACACTTTTAGATTGCAATAATTGCAAATAAAATTTATTCTAGATTGCTAGTCACCTTGCGATACCTAGCCACAGGAGAAACTTTTAAAAACTTATCCTACAGCTTCAGGATATCTGTGCCTTCACTATCAAATATGATTCCGGAAGTAGTGGAAAGTATTCATGAAGTAATAAAGGACGAGTATTTGACTACTCCCACTACAAAAGAGTAATGGTTAGAAATCGCTAAAGGATTTTTTACAGCTTGGAACTTTCCCAATTGTTTAGGAGCGTTAGACGGAAAGCATATAGCATTTAGAGCTAAAAAATCAGATGGGTCTTTCTATTACAATTACAAAGGCTTTCATAGTATTGTGTTAATGGCACTTGTGGATGCTGACTATAACTTTATTTATGTTGATGTTGGATGTAATGGTAGAGTCAGTGATGGCGGAGTATATAGTAATTGTAACTTAAGCACTGCAGTTGAACAGAATCTGTTGGATTTCCCTGAAGATAGTTATCTGCCAAATTCTCAAATTAAGGTACCATATCTGATCGTTGCTGATGATGCTTTCCGTTTATCAACGAGAATTATTAAACCTTTTGGACAACGGTCAACTAAAGAAGAAAAGATTTTTAACTACCGCTTGAGTCGTGCCAGACGAGTAGTCGAAAATGCATTCGGCATTCTAGCTAATAGGTTTCAGGTCTTACAACGAGACATAAATTTAGAAGTAGATAAAGTAGAGAAACTCACATTGGCCTGTTGTGCATTGCATAATTATATAAAAAAGAAAGATGGAAGAAACTACTTATTTGGAGTGGATAATGAAAATACAGAAAATGTATCTTTGACGCAAGGGGAGTGGAGACAAAATGTTTACATGACAAATTTAGAAAGATGTAGAGTTAATAGAAGTTCAAATCAGCCCTTGGAAATCAGAAATCACTTTATGCACTATTTTAATACTCATGGATTTGTACCTTGGCAATGGGAAGCTATCAAAAAATTCAATTTTTAACGCTGTAGTGAAGTGGAAATTCTGGTACTTTCTAAGGTTGTTATTAATGAATGAAACATGATGTTGCTATATTATCTCTTATTCTACATCTATTTGTATGCCAGCTTTGGTTGCTGCAATAAACTTCTTATTTGCATTGTATAAAATGGTGTTTATCTCAAACTTTGCATCGTTTAGGATTTCCACATCATCAATTTTGGAGAGTTCTGAAGCTACAAATTCTCCAAACACTTGCTGTTCCTCTGCCAACGGACCTCTTCGTGGCAGTTGCTTCTGGCTGGTTAACTTCGTCAACGTTTGCATAGTTGCTGTGATCAACTGATCTGTATTGGGATCATCTAGTTTGGCGTACTTTGGTTCTTGTCGCTTCCTCTTGAGAGTGGCAGATGAGGAGGAGGTTGAAGGCGTTGGCACAGGGTCCCTGTTTTCATTCTCACTTCCACTGTCACTTAAGTGATATCGAACAGATACCCCAGATTGTGTTTGTGCTTGGAGTTCTCCATCCGAGTCCATATCTGGTTCCCGGCTCTGCATCTCTTGGCTGTGCACATCATCTTGACTCTAAATGTATGGGATTTAATAGAACAACTATAAGTGAGAACTTTACATACATTACCTTCAACTCCAAGGAACTTTTACCCTTCCTGGCTCTGATATGTGGTGTCAGAAACTTTAATTTTTCGTACCACCAAACTTTTGGTTCATAGACCTCATCGGCGCCACCTCCGCTGTGGCGACTAGCGTTCACTTTTGTTCGTTCATGTGTGAATTGTGAACGTAAATTCGTCACTTTCCTCTTGATGTCCTCCACTGTTAAATTGGGGTTATCAACCTTTAATTGTTCACATATGTTGAAAATTGCGTCCTTCCTCGCGTGTTTATTTGCATAAAATTTATGCGTTGTATCAAATAAACAGGGGTGCGTTTCGTATTCCTCAATCAGTTTGTTCGTTAGCTTCACGGGCCATTCAGTCTAATAACAATCAAAGTTTCATTATACCTACATAGGTACACTAGAAGAAAAAAGAATGCGTCCAGCTCGAGAGATATTGTTGGGATGGACGTTTGCCGAGTCAGACCGAACGTTAGGCATCTCACCTCGCCCCCCGCACGCGCTGTACCTGAACTACCTGATCATAGCTCGTGCACATTACTTCGCATAAATATTTCTCTTATATAAAGATGTATTTCTCACTTAGCCTTTATATGCATAGATGTAGATTCTTAGATTGATTTGTGTTACGCTTTTAAATACAAGAGTTGCAGACAGATTATTTAATTTGATTTACATAATTATTAATTTCAAATATGAGTAGGTATATATTTGAAATGTTGGTGATTATAACCAACAGAACATGCATTTTCCATAGAGGATAATAAATAGGCAAAAAAATAATATTGCACACTTATAAATCAGACAGAATGCTTAATATTCGTCGTTTTCAATGCAAACGCTGCAAAAAGCATTGTCTGGATTATTTTATTTTATATTATTAGAAATGATGATAATTCAATAGAGTTTTATAAGATTTATAATTAAATCTAGCAATTCTCTGTCTTGAAACTAGAAAGTAGATACTGATTATTTTTGTGATAGCACTTAACATTAGAATTTTGTATTTATGAAACATTGGTGTATATTAAAGGAATTCAATTATTTAGATCTTAATTCTTTCTTAGAAGGTTTAGATATTTCATTAACTTCAACGTTTTTCCATAAAGATAAGTACTATAAACAAATATATAGATGTGCTATGGGTGCACCAATATCAAGTGTTATAGCACAATTACTAATGGCAGATCTTGAAGAAACAATTACATCAAAAATTAATTTTGAAATTCCATTTTATAAAATATATGTTGATGACTGTATTCTTGCAATATCTGAAAACAAAATAGATCTATCCCATATGTTTCAAAATTATCAGAACAATTAACTAAAATGTTTAGTACATAAAAATTATAATAATGTAAAGTTTATCAATACTCATATTTAATCTAAAACTCCTTTTTTTAAAAAAAACCCACACTGTTTATAGTATCCCATGTAATAATTGTAACAAAATATACATTGGACAATCAATGCAATATTAGAAGAAAGAATTAAAGGTCATAAATATTGTAAAAATTCAACTGCTTTAAAAAAACATTGTCAACAATTTAAACGTAATTTTAATTTAGATAACACTATAATTCTAAATATTGAAATTAACAATAAATCTCGATCAATATTAGACCTCGTCCAAATTAAGAAAAATGAATCAGTTTGTGTAAATACCCGAAGTTTCTTTCAAAAATTTATTTTTAATTACTTACATAAACAAATATTTTCCCTTCTATATTTTCAAAAATCAGATTTTTTAATATTTATTGATACTTACATTGTAAAAATTTTGTAATGACATTAATATTTATTATTTGAGTATGTTAATAATTTTAAATTGTTAATCTAGAAATCATATGCTGACATTTATAATTATATTTGATATTGTCAATTCTTTTTTTGACAACATTTTAAAAGAAGTATTTTATTTATACAATTTTAGTTATTATACCTATTTTTAATGTAAGTAATTTTATATTGTATTAATTTTGGAGCATCATTTGTAATTTATACTTATAATTTCAGTATTCTGATGAAGACATTGTATTAAATATGTCGAAATGTAAACTTAGCATTTTATTGTATCTTTTTCCATAACGGCCTAAATACCAAGAGTTTTATATATACACGTATACAGAGTGATTTATAATAAATACATCTGTTCATTATTCATCTCAAAACTAGACAGCAGGCATTTGTTTTTTTAAAACACATGCAGTTGCATTTTTTTTTGTATTTATAACTACATTTTTTTTTTTTAAAGAAAAAAAGATACTCACGCTACCGTGCCTATACGTGATAGAATGTGCCCTATTTGTTAAGAAAAATTACGAATTATTTAAAGAGCAGGAACTTCATCACTGTTATGGGACCAGGGGAACAACGCAGGTTTCGATTCTACCACCTCGGACTTCCAAAAGTGTTGTGCAGAAGAACGCAACTACACAACTAGTAAAAATATACAATCACTTACCACTTGATTTAAAAAAGTTGCCAGTGAATATTTTTAAGAAAAAACTTAACACAATTCTAATTAATTGTGCTTTTTACACATTACAAGATTTTTTCACGTACAAATTCAAGCTTGTGTCACCATGACTTTACTACTTTTAATACTGTGATATTGTTTATACTATTCTGACGTGTTCAAACATTAGATATGTAAAATGAACTGAATAAAGTTATTATTATTACATATGTGAACCTATGACAACTCCCACAGAATTACGATCTTTGAAGAAACCGCCCGAAAGAACTTCTTTCTCTAGATTTTGGTTGTTTGTTTGAGATACTTGGAATAATTTAGGACGGAATTGGAACAGCCGTCACAATTTCAATTTGCTGATTTCATGCTTTCGAATTTCGTTTTCTACCATCTTTTGTCTAGAAGAAATACGCGTCTGAAATGTTGGAACAGTGTTTAGAACAATCAGGAATAACAGAACATCATTTTCATTTTTGAAAAAAGGGAACCTGGGTAAAGAAATTATTTTTGTTTCTATTTGTTCGGCCGAATTACCACCCAAAACATATCTCACCTACCGTTTGTATGCATAGTTGTAAATGGGCCCGATTGCTTAATATTCGTGTTTTTCAATGCAAACGCTGCAAAAGGCATTGTTTGGATTATTTAAATTAATTTATGTTATTTAAAATGATGATGATAATAATTATAAGAAATACAACAATAAGTCAAATAGTGTTTCCAAAAAATTGTGTATAATTATAATTAAATCTAATAATTCTCCGCATCCAAATTAGAGAATACACACTGATATTCTTTTTTGTAATAGCACATAAAATTGCGACCATTTTTTTGCTTATGTTCTACTACGTATTGTTGTGACTTTTATTTTATTCTTAAATAGTTTAACCAAAGTAGATTTTTGCTATATTTTTAATTATAAGCTTTGTTTTCTTCTCCTGGTTTTCAACAGTGGTTTACAATCTTTTCTTACCTTATTAGCTTAAGAGCATCTCTCTCTCCTTCTTTCACTCTCTTATTTATATGATCTGGGATAGGATTAGCAAACCAAAGTCAAAATTTCAGCAACACTATATAAATATAGACACAGAAACCGTAATATTATTATTAATAAGTAAACTCCGAACCAAATAAAACTCTGGAAACATGTGCAATATCATGAAACCAAATAAAAAAATATTATAAAAAATCGGCAAAATGCTTTGTCTGAATTATCATTTATTTGCTTTCTTTTATTAGCATTATACAGTAGTAATACTTAAAAATAAATAAACATTTGCCAGATTTTAGAATTATGCATTAGTTGTTTTTTATAATATTTTTTTATTTGGTTTCATGATATTGCACATGTTTCCAGAGTTTTATTTGGTTCGGAGTTTACTTATTAATAATAATATTACGGTTTTTGTGTCTATATTTATATAGTGTAGCTGAAATTTTGACTTTGATTTGCTAATCCTATCCCAGATCATATAAATAAGAGAGTGAAAGAAGGAGAGAGAGATACCCTTAAGCTAATAAGGTAAGAAAAGATTGTAAACCACTATTGAAAACCAGGAGAAGAAAGCAAAGCTGTAACTTTATAATTAAAAATATAACAAAAATCTACTTTAGTTAACTATTTAAGAATAAAGTAAAAGTCACAACAATACGTAGTAGAACATAAGCAAAATAATGGTAGCAATTTTATGTGCTATTAAAAAAAAGAATATCAGTGTGTATTCTCTAATTTCGATGCGGAGAATTATTAGATTCAATTATAATTATACACAATTTTTGTTCCAATTCTGTCCTAAATTATTCCAAAGTAACTCAAAGAAACAACCAAAACCTGGAGAAAGAAGTTCTTTCTGGCCGTTTTTTCAAAGATCGTAATTCTGCGTAAGTTGACATTTGTTTCACATTTATCCCAAGTATTTCAAACACTCGAAAAAACAACCTTCACTCAGTTCTCTTCTTCCAAAATTCTATTTATCATTCTATCTGTATACGACAATACCGAGGACAATACACATCAAATGACAATAATTTACATTATTTGAATTTAAAGAATACTATTTACTGCAATTAATTACTACATTAATACATTAGGTATGCATTCGCATGTGTAGTTATAAATACAAGAAAAATGCAACTGCAGGTGTTTTAAAAAAACAAATGCCTGCTGTCTAGTTTTGAGATGAATAAGAAACAGATTTATTTATTATAAATCACTCTGTATACGTGCATATATAAAACTCTTGGTATTTAGGCCGTTATGGAAAAAGATACAATAAAATGCTAAGTTTACGTTTCGACATATTTAATACAATGTCTTCATCAGAATACTGAAATTATAAGTATAAATTACAAATGATGCTCCAAAATTAATACAATATAAAATTACTTACGTTAAAAATATGTATAATAACTAAAATTGTATAAATAAAATACTTCTTTTAAAATGTTGTCAAAAAAAGAATTGACAATATCAAATATAATTATAAATATCAGCATATGATTTCTGGATTAACAATTTAAAATTATTAACATACTCAAATAATAAATATTAATGTCATTACAAAATTTTTACAATGTAAGTATCAAATAAATATTAAAAGAACTGATTTTTGAAAATATAGAAGGGGAATTTTTGAAAGAGCCTTAATTTCACTTCGGGCATTTACACAAACTGATTCATTTTTCTTAATTTTGATGAGTTCTAACATTGATCGAGATTTATTGTTAATTTCAATATTTAGAATTTTAGTGTTATCGAAATTAAAATTACGTTTAAATTGTTGACTATGTTTTTTTAAAGCAGTTGAATTTTTACAATATTCTTTCTTCTAATATTGCATTGATTGACCAATGTATATTTTGTTACAATTATTACATGGAATATTATAAACAGTGTGGGCTTTTTTTTAAAAAAAGAGTTTTAGATTAAATATGAGTATTGATAAACTTTACATTATTATAATTTTTATGTACTAAACATTTTAGTTAATTGTTCTGATAATTTTGGAACATATGGGATACATAAATATTTAATTTGTTTATTATTTAAATTTTGATTGTTTTGTTGTAAAAAATGTATCTATTAGATCTATTTTGTTTTCAGGTATTGCAAAAATACAGTCATCAACATATCTTTTATAAAATGGAATTTCAAAATTAATTTTTGATGTAGTAATTGTTTCTTCAAGATCATCCATTACTAATTGTGCTATAACACTTGATATTGGTGCACCCATAGCACATCGATATATTTGTTTATAGTACTTATCTTTATATTGGAAAAACGTTGAAGTTAATGAAATATCTAAACCTTCTAAGAAAAAATTAAGATCTAAATAAGTGAATTCCTTTAATTTACACCAATGTTTCTTAATAATGATCCTTGATTCACCTTGTATATTATTCACATACCTACATATGCAGCAATCATAAATACAAAATTCTAATGTTAAGTGCTATTACAAAAATAATCAGTATCTACTTTCTAGTTTCAAGACAGAGAATTGCTAGATTTAATTATAAATCTTATAAAACTCTATTGAATTATCATCATTTCTAATAATATAAAATAAAATAATCCAAACAGTGCTTTTTGCAGCGTTTGCATTGAAAACCACGAATATTAAGCATTCTGTCTGATTTATAAGTGTGCAATATTATTTTTTTGCGTATTTTTTATCCTCTATGGAAAATGCATGTTCTGTTGGTATAATCACCAACATTTCAAATATATACCTACTCATATTTGAAATTAATAATTATGTAAATCAAATTAAATAATCTGTCTGCAGCTCTTTTATTTAAAAGCGTAACACAAATCAATCTATGAATCTACATCTATGCATATAAAGGCTAAGTGAGAAATACATCTTTATATAAGAGAAATATTTATGCGAAGTAATGTGCACGACCTACGATCAGGTAGTTCAGGTACAGCGTGTGCGGGGGGCGAGGTGAGACGCCTAACGTTCGGCCTGACTCGGCAAACGTCCATCCCAACAATATCTCTCGAGCTGGACGCATTCTTTTTTCTTCTAGTATACATACTTATGTAGCGTAAATTTTCTGATCGACTTACCTTTTCCATTGCTACTGTTTATATGTTAAAATAATAGTCGTTCTTAAAACCAAATATTCCGTTCTGTGACCAAACACCAAACGTTCATGCACCAATCAGAAACATAACCTTAACAAGAGGTCTTTCGTCGCGTGTCGGCGTGTGTTACCAGGTGTGTTACAATGTTCCTAACACAGAAATTCCCCAAACTATACGAAAAAGCCCGCGTTCACGCTTATGTTTTCTCATCGCAAATAGGTGCTGGTCTATTCTGACAGCAGACGTATGTTTCCTTATGAGTTCAGCTATGAGTTCACTTATGAGCAATCGGCTATGAGAACTCACATCGTGTGATCAGTGAAATATTGAGCTTATGATATATCTTACGAACACACATATGACAAAACATATAATGTAAACCCACCTTTACTTGAGCCAGGTATTTTAGTCGATTTAAAAGTTTTTATTTCCAAGTAATATCGGCTGCCTATAATAATGTAACAGCTATATATAATTGAATTTTTAATGAGAGATAACGATTATTGCTAATACTTGCTACTCCGTGTTTTCATGAAATCAAATATTATAGTGTAGGTAATTAAAAAAGTTATTATTTTACCTGCGAAAAGGTGCGGAACATGACCTAATGTCTATACATGTGCCATGAGTGCAGCGTTAGTATAGTTTATTATTTTCTTGGTGTCCTCAGAAAACTTTTTAATTTCGCATAATTGTTTCTTCAATTAGTATGTAATCACTTTTAATTAGTGTTTACATAGTGAGTTTGGTGTTTAATTATTGTTTTTGGTGCATTTTCGGCGTTTTGTCGCTATGGAAATTACACATCTGGATATATATCAGAAAATAATGGAATTATCTGGCCAGCGTTTTTCTGTGAAGAAATTTTGTGTTTTGGACTTCAATTAGTATGTAATCACTTTTAATTAGTGTTTACATAGTGAGTTTGGTGTTTAATTATTGTTTTTGGTGCATTTTCGGCGTTTTGTCGCTATGGAAATTACACATCTGGATATATATCAGAAAATAATGGAATTATCTGGCCAGCGTTTTTCTGTGAAGAAATTTTGTGTTTTGGACTATCTCAGAGACCATTTTCAAACAGATGGGGATGAAATTACAACTAGTTCGCTCGAGAATTTTACGAGATAATCGTTTTCGCCGCAATACCTTACAAAGTGGTGTCGCTTTGCACGTTCTAATTGTGAATATTCTATTAATATTGACAAGTTTGACGAATATTGTAAGGCCACTGCAAAATTATATATGTCTCTGTACAACTGGTACTTCATGCTACCTACAGTACATAAAAGTCTTATTCATGGTGCTGCAATTATTAAGGAAATTCTATTGCCTATCGGTGAATTATCAGAAGAAGTACAGTACATAAAAGTCTTATTCATGGTGCTGCAATTATTAAGGAAATTCTATTGCCTATCGGTGAATTATCAGAAGAAGCCCAAGAGTGAAAAAATAAGGACGCATGGAAATACCGGGACAGACATACACCACCCCCGTTAAAATTAATCCTCTTCTCTTTATATTCTATCTATTTCATATCAATCCAGAACATCATGAGTCTGCTGCTTTGATTTTACAGATGAAGGCGAACTTGAACTTAAGGAGTACGAGTATGACGGCGAAAGCAAAATGTATAACGAAGACGCAAGTGAAGACTCTGATCAATAGTCTTATATTTCTTTTGTCTCTGTCTTGTCTTGACTATGTGTATGTCAAAAATAGTATAATATGTACTTGCAATAAAACAACTGATTACTGGCTAAAAAACGACAACCCTCTTTCTTACAACAGCACCTCTAGCTCGGCATAAAATAATTCAACAAGATTCAATTTTGAACCTACTTTACAGCGTGATTAATTTTGATCACGAAACCGTTCATTTTGAACACTGTGCGACGGAAGATTCGACTCGCCTATCAATGTATGTCTGTGAAAAAAATAGCATTATTTTCGAGTCGGGCGTATGTTTATAAGGGGATATTTAAAAGTTCAATATCGTGTGACATTTAGTTTAGTCACGCTAAGTCCAGTGGACCTAAAGTAAATACGCTCTTTTCCGATTTATATTGATTTTGCCAAGCCACCTGTTTTGGATGATTTCACGCACTGCTTAATGCACTCTGTAATAATAAGAATTTATGTTATTTCTTAATACGTACTTAATGCAGAGCAGCAAAGTAAAGTAAAACAAATACGCCATATACAATTCAAAGTTATATAAAATAATTATTAAAATCTGGTACACTATGGCAACAAATTTGTAAACTATACGGAAAATAATTATTTTGTTGTACCACGTTGAGGTACCAAGTCATAAGTCATCGAGAACGTTCTACTACCTTAAGCCAAATAATAATTGATTGATAATGATTAAATCTCCTTTCTATAGAATAACGATTACTGGATATACGAAATAATTTTTCTGCACTAACTCCATTGTTTAGCCATTGCTACAATTGCAGATTTTTATAAATTATTTATAAAATCTACCAAATAAAAAAATATTTACGGTTTACTTCTTCTAATTATTATTATTCTTCCAGAAGACCTTTGATTCTGGTAATAACGAAGGCTAATTTAATTTGATTGGTTATCCTGTGAGGCGGCCTTCAGTTGTCCTTCCAGCTCTTCAGTAGCCTCCTCACTGGTAGTCTGCTTGCTGCCAGTTTTCTGAGGCTTGACCTTCTTCTCTGTGAGTCGTAGATGTTTTTCTTTTACCCAGGCAGTGAGCTAGCCTAACCTAAGAACCCTGCACACTTTATCCGGGCTTGGGACCGGCAATGATTGCAGCAGATCTACTCAATCCATCCTGTTCGGAGGTCACAGGCGGTGCTTTACGGGTTACTATTTATGTAAATTAGTAGTAACGCTCGGTTTCATAATACATGTGTCAAAGTCCCTTTAACGAAAGCCCACTTCGACTTTAAGCTGAGTTCAAGGTGCACTTAAAGTGAAAGCGTTTCATAATTGTATTGGGATGTCACTTTAACTAAAGTTAATTTCAATGTAATGTTTCTGTGTTGGTTGCATCGTATTATAGTTTTTTTTCAATTTTATGAATTTATGTTGGTTTTCCTGACAGTTTAACGCGCGTTTTATGTTTGATAATTGTGTCACATTAAAACTTGCATTCGGTTTCGATATATGATAGTGGCAGTTTATTGTTAAAGATATATTGTAGAATGTATGACCAGAAAGAAAAGGGAAAAAAGAAAAATAGATGAGCTAATTTCAGCAAGAAGGAAGAATTGTTGCTCGTGCAGGAAGTGGAAAAGGAAAAAAATTACATAGAATGCAAGACAACAAGTAAAATTTCAAGTGCAGAAAAGGTTTGAAAATAATTAAGAGACTATAATTATTATACTTTAAAAAATGTCGTTTAGCTTTGTAGAAAAAGCATGGGAGAGGATAACTGCCAAGTATAATAGCAAAAGTTTCCAGTGCCAAAGCTTTGACCAGATTAAGTCACAGTATGACAATTTAAAAACATTGGCTAGCAAAATTCTTCATTCACTGAACATATAGAGTAATCACGACCTGTCCACGACTGCATCACGTGGACAGCTCAATTTACAATAGAGTACTTATATTAACAATAAAGATTTATAAAATCTTTTGATTACTAGTTTAAATTTTCGAAAACAACAATTTATTAGTTTATATAAAATGCTGAACCGATTTAAATTTACAGAAAATGCATGTTTTGTCTTTTTAGATAACTAAAATACGTAAGTCTCAAACATAACCTATATCAACAAAACATTCGTATCTTAGAAAATGAAATTTACAAGGGGGGATATGAAAACGTTGTAGAGCTGGAAAATAAAATAATTACTATTGCTAATAACATATATATTTTCTCAATATGCCCTTGATTTAATAATCTGATAGGTTTTGATATACTCAGATGTCCTATAAACGGAGGATCGTGAACATTCCTTATTGTTTCGTTCAGTAACAATTTTGGTTCTGTCAGTAGTGTCTCTACTAGCGCTATTCTTCTTTAATAATCCTTCTTCATCCATATAATAGTCTTTTGGTTATGTAAGTTTCTAGCAATATTCTGAACGAACTCATCTAGATGTTCTTCTAAAAGTGATTTTGAAGTTGACTTAAGTGTAAAATATTTTGCCGAAGCACATTTACTTAACAAATCCATATAATTAATTTAGACGTTTTAAATTCCTTATGTATCGGTTAATTAGAGATACGCTGTATATTTATTTTCAAGCGAAATTATAAAGGCAAAAAATTCAAATCTATTATGTTTAAAAAAGTCATCCGGACATTTGCAGTTGAAAGAAGAGCATCCATTCTATTTAAATGTAAATGTACTACGACCTTTGGTTCAAATTCATACAAATGTATCTGTTCAGCATTGTTTCCGCTGTGATAAAATCTTTCAGTATTTGTAAAGACATAGTTAGTTTTAACTGTGACAGAACACATGTTGTTTAATAGCTTTTCATCATATACACTAACTAAATCTACGGAATTTAAATGTGGCTTAGCAGAAGTTGATATATATATAAATGAATGTATTTTTCTTTGTCCCGTATGTGTTTCTATACCATTCATCCGATTGTGATAAAACTTTGGTGAGTTGCTGTGCGCACGCCCGCGCACGTTTCTGAATTAATACAATTTTACAATAGGTGGCGGGCGAGTTGTTTCAACAATTGAGTGTATTTGATATAGTTTACCGGAAGTTCCTGTGTAATATAATAAGGGATGTTGATTGTAAAATTCTAATTGGCAGTCGACATTAGATAATAGATATTACAACCATTTTCTTTGCTTTTTGCCACCCAAACGACATGCGATTGGTCAACCTACACCTCAAGTACGAAATAAATAGTCATCACGATCTTCAGAAACAGACGGCAATGGGAAGCAAGACTGGAAACCGCTTAAGCTCGTTCGTTTGAAACAGATGAGCAACGGGAAGCAAGACATGAAACAGTACGAATTCTTTGAGTGGCATTGCAACGCATGCCGGGTACAACTAGTTAATAACAATAAATATTTACTAAAAAATACATCCAAAGATAACTAATATTAAATGAATACTAATACTCAATACAAAGATAGCTAGTTTTAATATTCACATACACAAAAACAACTCAAAGAGTACTTTATACTGAGTGAGTGAAATAATCTCCCAAGTAACTAAGTGAATATATTTGAAGTAAGATTTTTGTAGATCTTTACGTAGATTTTCGAATTATATTTGTCCGCATATCTGAAGGTACGATTGCCTCTAAACAGCTAAAGCATCGGCGCCCGCTTCTAAAGAGATAAACCGGAAATAGTTGTGAATATCTGATCAAGTTTTATGTACATATTGCTGTGACATCAGCATATATTATTATTGATGAATATAAGAAAAGATATGAAGAATACACCACCCCACTTGGTTGCGGTGTCAAAGAAATATATATGCTGTGACAGTATATATTTGTGGGTATAGTCATTTGTATATGCTGTACTCTTAAAATTATTCTTTATACACCAAAAACTTATAATTGGTTTTGTATTTTATTTTATATTGTTGAAGCATGTACTTAATAACTATTGTGGGTTCTGGCAATGTATGTGGTTCCTTCTCCTTCACTGGTGATCTTTCTCTTACTCATAATAGGGATGAGGTAATAGTTTTGTTCAAAGAAAAACGGAATGTCTATACAACATAATCATATACCTTTTTATTTAGTAATTTGTAGATTCAAATAATTTTTTTATATACACTTTTATGCTCTGAACAAATACTTAATGTCGGTTGTAATGTATGTAAATCCTTTATTTATTTATTTATGATGCTAAACAAAAAAATAAATATTTATCCTGTAAATAAATAAATGTAAACTTTTATTGTACATTGATAGTGATATTTATCAATGTAATTGTATTTATATATTGGCTTCAATTAATTGCCTTAGACAACCATTTGCACGTGTTGTATCTAGCTTTTAATCTTTGCCTTATGAAACTTTTAATTAATTATTAATCAAACTTGAAAAAGATTAATGATGCCTAGACAATACCATGAAGAAAATGCTCATTCGCACGTAGCATCTCTTCAAATGCCCAACACCATTAGTCCTATTTTTTTTGTTGTAATTCCAACTTTATGAATTAAAAGAAAACCTTACAGGATAATATTTGCTTATCCATATTGTCCAACATTACATTGATTAATCATTTGCACGTAAAAACCAATGTCTGTCTAACAATTCAGATAACTTCTTTTCAAAAAAAACTTACTTGCTATCTTTAAATAATTCATCAAAATGTTCACTTTGAATGTCCATATTGAACGTTTCAGAATTTAAATATATTAATAAAAGAAAATTTATTATGAATGAAAGTGATAAAGAAATAATGAAAACTACTATTCTACAATGTAACAATTATTTATAGCGTCTTATTCTTTCGAAGTTAGAAATCTCCCTTTCGGAGTCGTAAGAAGAATTCTCTCTTGTCGGATCTTGTTTTCCAATTTATACCCGAAAAAAAAACTCTACGTTGACTATTGCGCCCTCTAGTCAATATTTTAGGTTGGCATTAGAATACACGTTCCAGTGAAGTCGCTGCCCGCATGTTGCCGTCTTGATACACGCACACATACACATATTGTTCTGACAGTTCTTTATTCACTACAACGTCAACATATCACAAATTGTTTTCTTATTCAAAAAGTCTTTTCTGCCTCGCACAGCATTTCCGACGGTAGGTTTATTTTTGTTGTTAATACCATCCTTCTTTGTATTCGTCAATGAACCTATTGCCTTGTTCACTGTTCGATATATATTTTTTCTTCCCATTTATTAATGTCAATTTCACTTTTCTCTTAGCTAGATTGCGATTTGGTAAGATGGGAAACACGTTGGAGATAACTATTATTTTTCTTCCCGCACTGCCTGTACCTGGAGGACACGTTTGTTTCTTCACTGTATCTCTGTCCTCTATCCATGATCTTTCCATTGGTAAAATGTCGATCTGCAATAAACTTTACACAAGTTTTATATTTTATTGTCTTTTGTAGGTCATAAAACTGTACACGCCTGTTTCCAGTCTCTGAAGCATTGTGTTACAAACAAATCATAAACACATATACCTTTCATTTATGATATCAGCTACCTTTTAATACAGAATGTTATTGCTGATCAGATTTACGTTTTACATATTTTTATATCCTTTTCTTAGTTTCTAGTTATAAGCTAAAGTAATTTTTATCTTTCAATATAATTTAGTTCTTAAACTTTTTCATAAAGTTTTATTGCTTTATGCAAGTGAATCATAATAATTTACTTATTTATATTTATATTTCTTGCATATCGTATTTCATCTTTTTCATACAATTCTATTGCTTTCACATGACTAATTCTCTTAATTGTTCCATCCATTAACATAACTCTTTCTCTATTATTTGCCTTCATTTCCCTTTTTGACTTAAACAGCGGTCCATTATTTAGAATGTTTAAAGCAATCTTTACGCATTGTATAAAATTAGGTTCCTTTTTATGATATGTAAACCATACATTTTGTGTATCCTTTCTATAAAAGAAATATATTGCTTATATTTATTTTGTCTTTTATTTCATATTTATTTAATAAATTTTTATTCTACATTTTTCACTATTTATTTGAATAATAATAGTTTTTAAATCACTTGCTTGTATATTGATCATGTGTATGCAACTTTGTATACATCCATGTAATTTTTGTTGCATATTTCTACTCAATCATATTTAAATACGATTTTTGTCATTTTTTATTTTATTTCAAAACTTAAACTAATTCTTAAAGCTATTCTTATTTTATAAACTTGCGAGTTCACGGCAATATGTTTATTAAAGGTATGAAAGTACATAGTAACTTGGATCAATTTTTGTATGAAAGAATTTTAAACTTTCGGGCTAAAGTGGCATTTTTTGAAAAAATCCAGAAATTTATAAATTCCGTACCGATTTAGTAGGAATAAATTATATATTAGTATATTTGATTTTTAGGTAGTTATGAGTGCATAACAATAATTAATAATTCTTGGCCAGCAATTATCTTTATATTTGACTAAACGCTCTTGGGAAATGTTGAAATATGGATTACCAAGTATATAAACTACCGTGTAACTGTGGATATTTATACATAAGAGAAACCAGGGCCCCCCTAGAAGTAGGAATCAAAGAACACGTGAAATTGGTTCGTATAGGAGAAACAGAAGAATCCTGCTTGGCACAACACGCTTGGAAGGCAGGCCATCAAATATAATGGAATAACGCGACATTCCGACGAAAGAAGAACATGACACATGAAGGTAGATAAAAGAAGCGACATATACGGCTACAGTAACTAATCCTATAAGTACACCAAGCCTGAAGATTAAAGGGATCTGAATGCTAATTATTCCTGAGAGTATAAACACCTTATCTAGTTCTACATTACATAGGTCAAATTCAGATCAACTATAACATAACTCGTCATATTGACATTTAGAACTATTATAAGTGTTTTACACGAATTTTATTTTAAAAATACGTTTTAGTTTTATTTTTTGCAAGACAGTTCTGTATATGGCTACCTTGAAGACGTCATGTCCGCTGAAACGTCTATTGTTCAGAATTCAAACGTTGGTAATAGCACAAATAATATATCCATCGTCAAGAATTACACGTCGTGAGATGTGGATTACTATTATCATCTATTATTCTGAAATTCTAATGAAATGTATTCACTGTCAATTGCACGAAATTAAATCTGTCAGTAAGTTTGTATTTTTGCTCTTCTTTGTAAGTATACGGAAGTATTGTAATGATTACGCTTCGGATAAATATGCATTTGCATAACTGCATATTCTAATGCATAATTAAATCATTTTTGAGTTGAAATGCATATTTTAGTCATTTTCAGTTTTATCTGCATATTTCCCAGTTAATTTTTTTTAAAAACATAATGTAATGGTTTTTATGGGTCCGAAAAATAATAAACAATTCACTCACTATTTATTTTTAAAAGTCTATATTTAAAACACCAAATAAAAACATAATTGAAAATGAAATTAAAGAACACTCTTGAAACAAACGAACTATGTATATATAAACTAAATTCAATAAAACTATAATTATTGAATCACAGTAACACAAAATACTATTTATGTACAAATTTATCTAAGAATATTTATGTGACAGATTTATGTAAGAGTATTTATTTGGTACACACGTATTTACATAATCGACTCTGAATGAATGAATGAATGCTTTTTCTGAGCGGCTGCCTTTTTATAGAAGTCCTTTTATTCTCGAATTTCCATTACATAAACAAATCTAATAGAACCGTCACCATCCTTCGAAAATATATTTGGTAAATCCCAAACAGCTTTTATGACCGATTATCAATCCCAAACAGCTTTTATGACCGATTATCAGGTACCCAACCCGCAAGGAGTGGAATATTCCATAACTTTGTTTGATTTTGAGAAGCGATCATCCCAAGTGTTAAAAATGCCGAAAGAAAAACGATCAGTTAGCGCAATTTCGAACCAATTTGTCAAAGACTTCAGCGATTTTACAACTGATTGAAGTGTGCTGTTTTGTAAATACTGTGAAGTGAGTGTAACAGCAACAAAAAAGTGCCAAGTGACGCAGCATTTACAAACCAGTAAGCACCAAAAAAAGAAGAACCGAAGCTTAGGAAGTAAACAGCAGATGTTAGTACCAGCTATATTAAAACCTGGTCCCAGTCGTTCATCATTTAACGAGGAATTGTGTGAAGCTCTAATTTCTGCGGACATACCGTTGGCGAAATTAAAAAATGAAGCATTTAAAACCTTTTTGGAAAAACATACCATGCAAAATATTCCAAATGAACCTACACTGCGAAAAAACTATGTTCTGCCATTATATAACGCCACAATACAAAAGCTGCGGGAAAAAGCTAAAGATAAAAATTATTTGGCTATCTTTACATGAAACAACGGATGTAGAACAAAGTAGCAAAGCAAATTTTGTTTTTGGTATTTTGAGAGTTGAAGAAGAAAGAAATAAATCATATCTGTTAACAATGAAAGTGTTGGCAAAAGTGAACCATACAACAATTGCCACATTTTTCAATGATGCGCTAAATTTTTTGTTGCCAACAAGCATTTGCTTCGAAAAAGTGCTCGTTGTGTGTACGGATACTGCTCCATACATGTGTAAAGCAATGAGTGGTTTGAAAATACTTTATTCAAAAATGACTTACGTTACTTGTGTGGCGCATGGCTTACATCGAGTGGCCGAATTAGTTCGTTCCGTGTATACAAATGTAAATTTGTTAATATCATCGACCAAGAAACTGTTTTCAAAAGCACCTTCTCACGTTGCCAAGTTCAAAGAAATTGCTGGTTATGGGATTCCACTTCCGCCGTCCCCGATTCTTACAAGATGAGGCACCTGGATTGAAGCTGCAAGCTATTACGCTCAACATTTTGAGTTTATTGCCCGTATTGTGAACGATTTCGATCCTGAAGAAGCGAAAAGCATAGAGGATGCTCAAAACGCTTTAACACAAAGAGGATTGCGCGAAGATTTGATTTTCATTAGACTAAATTTTACTTGTATTTGCGTGGCTATTTTGAAATTGGAAACCAAGGGACTTTCTTTAGAAAACAGCATAGAAATTGATGAAAATGTTTTTGATAGATTAAGTGAATTAAAAAAATTGTAGTTTTGTAAAAACAAAATGTCGACAGTTTTAGATAAAAATACTGGATATTAAATTTTGAAAAATATTTCTAAGATTTTACAAAATGAGGAAACTGCTGTTGGTCCCAGTAATTTGAATCTCACTGACATAGTGGATTTATCATTCGCTCCTATTGTATCATGTGACGTGGAACGATTTTTTCAGAATTTAAAAATATTTAGGTGATAATAGGCGTAAATTTATATTTGACAATTTATTACATATCATAGTGAAGTGTAATAGTAAAAATCTGTAAATTTATTGTAAATAGACCGATATAACCTTTAAAAAATGTTTTATATAAATCTAATAAACGATTTTTGAATGCATATTTAAATGCATATTTTTAATATTTTAGATGCATATTTGCATGCATATTTTGTACTTTTTTAATGCATATTTATCCGAAGCCTAGTAATGATTAACATCTTCAATCTCGAGGTTTTTGTAGATATCCGTGTTTGGAAGTCTTTTAATACCTTAAAAGTTTTCGCAAACATCTTCCCCCCCCCGCTCTCCCTTTCTCTTTTTTTCCCTCTCTGCCTGACCACGATAGTGTCCAAACAACTAGAGCTATCAACACCAAAATAAGAAAGTAAACAAATTTCAAAATTAGAACCAGAAGTAAGACTTTTACTCTTATCAAATAGCAGCTGTCTGCGTATATCTCGCAAATTATGCATTCAATGCGCGTTTATTGTAAGTACGAAGTATAGAACTAGATTTGGAACAATTTTTGTATAAAAGAAATGTTAAATTCTTACCGGAGGTAATACTTCACTCTTATTAAATAGCAGTTTTATGCAAATACGTATCTCGCAAATTTTGCATTATATACGGGGTGTCCCAGCGAGCGGTAGGTATCTAATAATGTAGATAGCGAATAATTTTTAATATAAAAATTGTAAATACTCATAAGGTCTACAATTTCAAAATATTTTTATTTATACAGCGTGTTCGACAACGACGAACCAGTACAAACTCATGTTTTTTTTAAATGGAATGCTATGCATTTTTTTACATTTTATGATAGGCCTTGAAGTTCTGATTAAACTAACATCAACTGGTGTTTGTGGATTTTCAATAGTTTCTGAGATATGGCGATTTTTCGTTAAAAATTGTACAACATTTTAAAAGTTGCTATGAAATAACGATTGATGATGAAATACAATTAAATGGAACATCCTGTATTTTTATGTCATTGAAAAGTACTTAAAATGTACTAATTAAAACTATATACTTTCTTCGAGCTGTGGGCGATATTGCAAAAGTTAAAGGATATTATATCTGAATAAACCCGTTTACGACTTAAAAATATGAGTTGCCATGACTTAATTACACATAGCATAATTAAAATTAATCGAAAAGAGTTACTTCTAATCTAATATTATATATCTAATATTTTCTTTTTACAAATAAGTAATTTTTATTAAAATTTGAAAACTCATAAAATGAAAAGTTTGGAAGTTCATGAATTAACAATAGTTAAAATATCGCAGTCGTTCTGTGTCATAAAAGTGTTTATCATCATACTTAGACTAACTTTTAAATAAACTTTAAAATTAAAGAAGTCATACTTAGATTAATAACTTCACTTCAAAAGCAAACCGTCAATACAAGTATTTAAATGTACATTATTGAAAACGTCTATAACTTTCGCAATATCATGAAGAATGCATAAGTTACTATTTTCAAGCATTACAGTAATTGTAAGTTTTCATATAACAAATAAAAAAATCTTCTTTAAGGTTCTCATAATAAAGTTTTTCCTAACATCCAGGACGCTAGAAAGTTTACGCACACTTGTAGGAGGATTTTCTTGAACGCATAACAAAAAAACCTTTTGTGCATCTGCGTTTTCTACGGCAGCAGTAACACGGCTCCTTTTTCACACGGAGTACTGCCAGTTTCTTCAAATGTTAACAATTTTTGAAAAATCGATGGCAGTCCCATATTTGGATATTTTTGGTTGTATATCTTTGTGCCAGCAATCACTTTCCCCAAAACATAGATCATATCTATTAATTCCAATTTTAAATATTTCATTTCGCACTTAACGTAAATCCATGTACTTACATCCCTTTAAACGGAAGCTATAAATCCAAGTTTAACGTCTAAACAATTTTTGACACACAGCCTCTGCGATATTTTTTGTATATTATTTCTAATTCATAAACTGCCAAACTTCTCATGAGTTTTAAAATTCTAATAAAAATTACTTATTTGTAAAGGGAAAATAGAAGTAACTCTTTATTAATTTTTTAATTAATTAATTTAATTTTAATTACAGTTGTAGTGCCAGTCATGGCAACTCATATTTTTAAGTCGTAATCGGGTTTATTAAGATATAATATCCTATAACTTTTGCAATATCGCCCACAGGTGGAAGAAAGTGTCTATTTTTAATAAGTAAATTTTATGTACTTTTCGAATGACATAAATATACAGGCTGGTCCATTTTTTTTTTTTTAGAATTTTTAACTTTAGCGAATGGTATGTAATTCTAAAGAACATGCGTAGATATGTGAATTAAACATTAATTTCACGTACTGAAAAGATATAATAATGTCTTTATTGTAACTAGAAATACAAAAGGCAAGGAAAAATACAAAACACAAAAATTACATTTAAGAGTCACACTCTCAGGTTCAACCAGAGCTGCTTTTCAAGTTAAGCTTGAAATATAACATATATGTATTAAAAAAAAAAACAAGTAATTTTGAGAAAGAAAAATAGATATATTGTAATGCCTAATATTTTTTTCTTTAATTTTCTTTAATATACAATCACAAGGAAAATCCAGCAATATCTGTTCTATTTTCCTTGAGTCTCGATCATGGTAAACTCAACAAGAAGAAGAACAAGTCCTAATCTAAACTTAACTAAAAATTTAACTAAAAATGTAACTAAATCAAGACAGAAATTCGGCATCGTGCAGACGAAAAAGAGGGGATAAATTGCAATACACAACTGAAAGTTACAAATGATTATGTTTACATGATCACAATTAGAAAACGAAAGGAGCATGTGTCAAGTGAAGCTATCGCGACATCAACATAAACTTAAGCTCGTGATTAAATATCTCCAGCGGCAACAACTATCTCTACTAATTGAGCCCATAATAGGTATTTCATAATTAATCGTTATTTCATAGCAACTTTTCAAATGTTGTACGAAAAATCGCCATATCTCAAAAACAGTTGAAAATGGGCAAATACAAGTTGATGTCAGTTTAATCAGCCCTTCAAGGGGTATCATAAAATGTAAAAAAATGCATAGCATTCCATTTAAAAAAACATAAGTTTGTGTTGGTTCATCGTTGTCGAACACTCTGTATAAACGAAAATATTTTTTATTATTCTCTATCTACATTATTAGATACCAATAATCGACTTTACTGCTACGCTGGGACACCCGGTATATGCAAAAGTATTTAGAGCTTGAGTTAAAACAATTTTTGTATATAACAACTTTCAAAATTTGGAGCGGAAACAACACTTTTACTCTTATCAAATAGCAACTGTTTGCGAATATCTCCCAAATTATGCATTCAATGCGGGTTTATTATAAGTACGAAAGTATTTAGAACTAGATTTGAAACAGGTTTTGTATAAAAGAAATTTTTCAATTCTTACATCCAGAGGTAATACACTCTACTCTTATCAAATAGAGTTTTCTGCAAATATCTCGCAAATTTTGCATTCTTTACAGACTTATTAAGAATATAAAAGAATTTAGAGCTCGAGTTGGAACAGTTTTTGTATAAAACTCGGACCGGAAATAACAGTTTTTACTCTTATCGAAAAGCTGTTTTATGCAAATATTTCTCAAATGATGCATTCCATAGACATTTATTTTAGAGAATAAAAGTACATTGAGCTGGATTTGGGTTAATTTCTGTATAAAAAAGTAAAAAAGTCGGACCAGTAGCATCACTTTTACTCGGAGGTATTTTATTAACATTTTAAGGTTAATTTAGAAAACTGTATACACATTTCGGAACTCACATACATATAAGAAAGTCATATAATGCAGACATCTCATTTTTTCGGTCTTTCATAGTTCGATACGTTTCATCTTATTGTCAAATATAGTTTCCAGCCGATTTGAAACACAAATCTTTGAATTTTATTTTGGTTATTGAATCTTTACTGTTACCTAAAAATCACTCCAACTAACAATTTGTTTAATTTTTGGACTCTTATGTGAGGCTTTATATATGGCAGTTAAAATGTGCACGATATTCAATTTGCGTGTAAGCTTCATAATATCCTAAAATTTATAATCTTGGTCCTTTATTCACATACATACCGATATCTAAATACAAAGCTTTTCTCTTTTGTTTTGACTCTTGTGTTTTGCTTCTTCAATAAGAAATAATAAAAGCACCCCTAGAGAATAAAATGGGGATAATGTAAAAAGAGAGACGTGTAAAATGAATATTTTATGAAACATTTTACACCTTGAGGATAATGCTTTTCTTGGGAAGTACTTTCCTTATCTTATTCCGTGCGGAAATTTTGTTCTGTGAATTAAAAGATAAATCCACTTCAATATTGTGCACAAAAATATGTAAGACTATTTTATAAAAAGAAATATAGTCTGGATTTTATTGAAAAGTATTTACCTGAACTTTGCATATTGTATTCTTGTATGCAGTCTTTTTATACACATTGCGGTGAATGTTTGATTTATTTTTGGAACTTAAATTTATATGCAAGTCGGTCATATATATTTTCTGTACGAGAACGTTAAAAAATGTGCTTACTTTATACTTTGTAATTATATTATGGGAAAATATGCGTGCCTTAAATTAAAATATCTACCTCTGTTTTAACAAATTTAGTTAATTAAATAGATATATATTATATATCTATATATATATATATATATATATATATATATATATATAATTAATAAAATACAACCGCTAATGATTGTATTGATATCCCTTTTAAATAAGTCTTCCGGCTAACTCCAAATTTAAATTTTTAATAACTAAGAACATGAGACTTTTCTTTTAAAACAACTTCAAATATTTCCCTGTAGTTTATACCACCAGTCATACATTGACTCTAGTAATTTCTTATTTACGGTTGGTATAACCTTCTATTATTCGATATTCTCATTGATGTTGAATTTTAAGAAATTATTTTTAATTAAATAATGTTAGTATTTCTCAGGTCATGTAATGTAGTCCGTTTATTAAAATATGATATTTAATAAATTCAAACACTATCTTCTACATATGAATTGGGTAAGTAATCTATAAATTTCCAATATTCTTAAATAATTTTACGTGTCACTTTTGTCCTTTCAAGGTTATCGACTGTGTCAATGGATTATAACTCCATAGATATAATGAGATGTTATTAATGAACTCCAATAAAAGAAACTATTCAAATCTGATACAATTTAATACATGGAATAGATATCAATATAAAAAAAATGTCTTCTTTATATAACATGGAAAATAAGCTTCAATTTAGTAAAGATCATAAACAGATTTACTTGACGTTTAAGATAATAATAATATGGTTCTATGTCAGTGAAATTCCTCAATTACAAAGGTAAATATTTTACTGTACTTATAAAACACCTTTAAGTATACAAATATACGATGTTATAAATGTTTTTTGATAGATCTATACATGATAAATATTTATTTAGTACGGAAGATTCGTATATTAAAATTCAATGACTCTATTAAGTTGAAATTTAAATGTTAATATTTTTAAAATAATCTAACCTTATTTAAAACATGAACAAGATAACTATAATATCAATTATGAGCTTCTATAAGCTTCAATAAATTTAGTATTAATACAATAACATATACAACCTTGGTCAAAATAAATGCATGTATGTTTCTTGTTTTCCAATAATGTTAATATAATCCTTTCGATCCTAGAACTCTCTTATACTGGATGGTATTCTCAAACTGGATATTCTACTGAATACTTCGGTTAAAAAATGGCTAATCTCTTCGGAATAATGACACACACTACGGAATTTAGGCTTATGACTGCTACTACTCGTAGGACAAACACTCTCTTGAACTCCTCTGACTTCACTGGATTTATGAACCCTGGATTTTCAATTAATATCCTAAATCAGGAACTGGATCGTCTAATGGAACTTCTGTACCTCGTATTTAATTTCTATCTTCTTATATACTTTTAAATATTACTGAAATAAAACACTAATTCCTGGATACTAGATTTAAAAGGAACTTCTGTAACTTCTCTTCGCAATGGATTCTCTTATTATCGATGTACGACTTTCAAAATCGTAAGTATTCTTTAATTATTAATGATTTTAACCAGCTTAAGTTCTTATAAAATTTTCAATTCTCCTTCTTTTAATTTTATTCACTATTTATTTGCATGTATGAATATTTAATACGTACACTATACGAAATAATTCTGGCTTATTTTAACCATTTATATTCATAAAAACTATAATTCTTTCTAAAGACACACGCGTCTGTTCAAGATCATAAAAATTCTCTCTCTCTACTGTTTCAACAAATCTCCTTAGTGATCTTTTTTAAATTTTCAAATCAGCCAATTGATATCTTTTCTTATTTTGTCCAGACAATATAGTTTTTAAATTTGTTCGACTATTTCTTTATACTAACTGACTTTATAAATTTCATTATTTTAAAACATTTTGAATTTTAATTAAGCCTTCCCATACTTTTAATATTCAAAAATGAAACATTTTCAGTAAAATTATATATCAGATGTCACTTTTGACATTTTACTCTCCATCCGGTTGTACGATATTTAAACTGTACTTCTAATTCAATATCAATTATTTACCTTTCAATATTTAATTTTAATCATCTTTTACCTCATTAAACGTCACTTAAATGAGTTTTTACAAAATAATAATATTTCTTATAGTACAATAATTAGCATTTAAATCTCTTCTTTACAGATATGGTAATTCTAATGAAAAGAAGAAAATAGTCATTCAGAAAATATACTGGTCGGTTCACCAAGTAACGTACCATACTTAACAAATATTTCTGTACAACAAACTAATAAATTTATACGTCTAATTCAATTACATATGTCCATATTATTATCATATACTTCTTCAATAACTAATTAAATTATTATATAAATGATTTTTTT
The DNA here is from genome assembly GCA_963170755.1 of Amphimallon solstitiale. NCBI lineage: Eukaryota > Metazoa > Arthropoda > Insecta > Coleoptera > Scarabaeidae > Amphimallon > Amphimallon solstitiale. The sequence continues at coordinate 104,170,255 of OY720683.1, forward strand.
AGAAACATATTGTTAGAGTCAATAATAGACCTTTAACAATATATATATATATAATAAAACATGTAATAACAAAAACAGATTTCCCGTTTCATTTTTTATGGCAATATGTGGATGATTTGATTTGCTGCATCCCAAACAATAAAATAGACTACACCCTTCAAATCTTCAATTCATACAATGATAAACTAAAATTCACGGTTGAGATAGAGCAAAATAATTCAATCCCGTTTCTAGACACTATGATTACGAGGACAAACAACACCCTCAAACTAAGATGGTATCGTAAACCATCTAATTCCAACAGGTTATTGAATTACCACTCAAATTGCCCAAAGAAATACAAGATAAACTTAATAAAAGCACTCAAACATAGAATTAGTAAAATATCACATCCTGATCATCTCCAGGAAGACTTACACAAACTGAAAGAAATACTAGTATACAATAACTACCCAAAGAATGTTGTGAATAAACTACTATTCTCTTCATACAACACAGACATCAACAACGAAACTTTAACAAAAAGGGAACAAGATTTAAACGGTAATGACAGGAGCAACACTACTCCAAAGTACGGAAAACTACCGTACATTCCAAACCTGACAAACAAACTCAAAATGCTTTTTCAAAACATATGTTCCATAGCGTACACAACGGCCTTTTCAAACTCAAAGGTGTACACCAATCTGAAGTACAACATACCCACACAAATGAGGAACAATGTGGTATACGCGGTGGAATGTAGTTGCCATGAAATATATGTGGGACAAACGAAACAAAGACTAAAAAATAGAATCACCCAACACATCAGTGACGTCAGAGTGAAGCCGCAGGGTTGTGCTTTGGCACGTCATATATCTACCACAAACCATACAGCGGATTGTGATAACCCAAGAATTATTTTCAAAGAACCCAACTACACTCGAAGAACTTTCTTAGAAACACTGACCATCAAAACCCTAACGCACGGTATAAATTGTAAGTCGGACTCACAGAATTTCAGTAATATACATGGAGCGTTTTTGCCACAATTAGCGAGGAAAATACAATTAAAATTGGCATAACACAGCGATTTCTTGATTTGTGTTTTCCCTCATAATTATATTTGAAAATAATAAAAATTTTTTTATCAATATGAGTACATAAATACATAGAATAACAGTAAGAAATAAAACGATATTCCCTTTTTTGTTTTCCTTGTTTTGTGTGTTTCGGATGAAAAGTTTTTCTTGCCGATGGAGACAAACATGCGAGTGCATGAGACTATGAAAGAAGTATAGGAGGGACTCTAGACTTTACATTCAGAATTTCTTTCAAGATAGTAATTCTTAAGTACATAATTCTTGAGAACTTTAATTTTAAATGTGCCGTAATAACTTTTTAATTGATATTTGTTAATGTTAAATTTTAAAGTGTCATAAAATTAAGATGCAAGTATTAGAACAAATACATAGGCCATCGGCAAATGTAAGTATACATAGATTTTCAGCATTGTTAATTGATTTTATCTTTCAATGAGCAAAACTTAATATGTTCTTTTTTATCTACACCTAATAAAGGTCTGATGAAGGTTCTGAAGGAGGACCGAAACGTCACAAAGCCGAAAATACGAGTTTTATTTACAAAATTACCTAAACCCTAATTCTACCATTGCGGTAGTAAGCTACATACATAGTGATATACGCCATCAGTTAAAAAACTGAATTTCGTCGAGCATTATATATATATATATATATATACAGTCTGTCCACATTTCGATGCTCACTACTGGTATATCGGTTATTAGAAGAGATAGAGGAACGGTTAAATGGGAATGTTTGCAGAATTCATGCTTGCAGCAAATCTCATTTCAAATTCACTCGGACATTTTACAATTTTGAGATATTTTGAAAAAACAATATTTTCCGATTTTAATGTTCCTCAACAACTCGATAGCGCCTAGTGCAATCGCTTTTAAACTGTAATATTGTTCAGACACTTTTTTAAGACACATTTTTTAGTGCTAACAGTAACCCCCGATTTTCATTTGTTTCCAAATTCTTAGTGCTATCTTTTGTTTTTCTTATGGCGGCCATTTTGGATTCTTAATTGGTTGGATAGTCCTTAAAAATAGCTTTTCAATAATCTACAACATGCCTAATAAATCTTTATTTATATGAGTGATATGAACATGTAAATAAATTTCACTCTAATACGAAATTAATTGACTATGAAATTGAATGTTAGAAACATACAAGAAGCTCTGTCGTTATTGATAAGTAAAAGTGCAATTGGTGAAAGATTTAGAACTTTGTTTACTTATTATTGATAAGTAACTACCGTTAAGCATTTAGATTATTAATAATGGTTGATATGTTTGAAGTGTAATTTAAAGCAAATAGAAACTCTGAAAATGCTTGCACAACACACCGGCCAATTTTTATCATAGTAATCAGAAATTTAGTGAACTATGGAAGGTTCGAACTACCACGTTAACAATGCTGATATACGTTAAAATAATATTTTGCAATATGTTATAAACAATCCAAGTACATCAATACATCGAGTGTCTCTAGAAACTGAAATTCAAATATCTAGTGTTTATAAAACGCTGAAGAAAAGAAATACCACCCATACAAACCAACAATTGTTCAAGGTTTAAGGGATAATGACTATCAGCGAAGATGACAATTCAGCAGGTGGTATCTACAAAAATGTGAAAATGATACCGATTGTTCTAGGAAAATACTTTGGACAGATGAAACACGGTTTACCAATTGTGGAGTGTTCAATAAGAATAACTGTCATCATTGGTCTACTGAAAATGCACACTTGGTAAATCAAAGAAGATTTCTAGTTCGATTTGGTTTTAATCTCTGGTGTGGTTTGTTTGGTACGAACTTTTATTGACATCTTCTTCTTTTTTGAGTTTTTGTTTTAATCATTTTAGGTAATCACTTAATACTTCTCCTTTGATTACAGTTTCACTGGTAATAGATATTTGGAGCTACTAACGAACGAGATAATGCCTGCCCTAAAACAAATTATTAACCCTGAAAACATGAAAAAAATCTGGTTCCAGCAGGACAGCTGCCCTGCCCATAATGTTGGTGACGTGCAACATTTTTTGAGAAACATTTCAATGAGAGAGTTATTTCAAATAGTGGACCAGTACAATGGCTTGCGAAATCACCTGATCTTATCCCCCCTCTCCTGACTTTTATTTGTGAGGTGCCACTAGAAACGAAGTATTTAATTTTGAACCACCAGAGAATCAGGACATTTTAGAACAACATGTGCTGGATATGTTAAAACAAAGTACCAAAAGTGTGGAGCAGAATGGTCGCCATATTGAACAGTTTGTTTAAGTAAATCTGAATTTTTAATTTGGTATTAGAGTGAAATTTATTTTACATGTTTATATCTCTCGTATAAATAAATATTTATTAGGCATGTTGTATATTATTGAAAAGTTGTTTTTAAGGACCATCTAACTAATTAAGAATCCAATATGGCCACCATAAGAGGAAACAAAAGATAGCGCTAAGAACTTGAAAAAAATGAAAATCCTGTGTTACTGTTAACACCAAAAAAATGTTCTTTAAAAAGTGTCTGACCGATGTTAGAGTTTAAAGACGATCGCATTAGGCCTTATCGAGTTATTGAGGAAAATTGAAATCTGTTACACCTTGACACTTTACACAGGAAAGAGTTAGCGGCGAAATTTCTGCTCCATGTTCTTCACGGCACTAGGGAAGCAATAAGGTAAGGTGTGCTGAAGGTGGCATTACATTCCCCGATACGTTTATGTAAATTTTGTAAGCGCAGGGCTATAGAGTTGGTTCAGATTAGTTGTGGCACATCTAGGCTACCGACGGATGAAACTACTTATTTTGTTATCTACGGCGCCATTTTGATGCGCTTCCGGCCTGTATTTTTTTTTGTGCAAGGCTATATTCCCCCGTATACAGGGTGAAGCGTAACAAATCAGCGAATATTGGTTTTTTAAAATATCTCAAAATTGTAAAAAGTCCGAATGAATTTGAAATGTGATTTGTTGCGAGTATTGAATTCTGCAAAACATTTACCATTTAACCGTTGCTCTATCTCTTCTAATTACCGATATAGGTACCAATAGTGTGCATGAAATGTGGACATACTATATATACATATATAACATACAAGGATATTGCGAATACTAAAAAAACAAGAAAAAGGGTAATATTTGTTACATTCCGCCGTAGGGCAACCGTAGACACGTGTTTCAGACTTGTTAGTCATCGTCATTACGGTGTAGCCAAGGAATAAGGTGGGATATCCTTGAAGATAAAGGCAATCACGGAAGACCATCGGGATGACTGACCGCCATTTGCAGCTTATGTAAGAAGATCCCCAGTTTTGAGGACAATAACCGATATCGCCGTGAGGAGGACATTGTAAACCCCCGTGTCTTACCGAACCCGGAAGGGACCTCGCTTTGCAAAATAGATATCAGTTCGTACATAAAATAAATAGACATGATCTTGACTTTTAGATTTATATATCTATATATAAATATATATATATATATATATATATATATATATATATATATATATTAGGGTGGTCCTTATTTTTCGAGTTTTTAAATATTATCGCGGCACCTTTTCATTCGATTCTCTACTATAAAATATGAAGTAGTAATTTTTTTTTAATTTTTGGACAAAATTTAGTGGTCGCTACCAGTTGTCAAACTAACGAAAAGTTATTTTATGGCTACATCGACTTTGAGTCTCACTAATTCATTAAGATAAGTGTTTATTTTGCGTTGTTAAAGTGAAACATGCAGAGACACGTATAGGTCCCCCTCTCCTGCACCTACGCATCGAGATAAAGCCCGCCCGCAATTCAGTCGGTATTAATTCATTGACGAGAGAGCACACGCGTTTTGTTTCAAGAAACATACAAACTTGTTTCAACTTGCAATGGCATCTACTAGTAGCGGAGTCAGCGTAGTTACTAGAAATAAAACCAACATTTGGCTGATCGGCCAATTACTGCCTAAACTAAACCAGTCAAGGTTACCATCTATTGGTGAAGTGTTACGTTTGTTTTGTTATTACAAAAGTGAAGAAAAGAAAACCATTCATGAATCTGCGACTTTGGCTGCATGTGAAGTGATAAACTTGTGGGAAAAAGCTAATATACCAACGAGATTAAAAAAACATGAAATCTGTAAAATCGAAAAACACGTCAAAGAGTGGCAGAATCTGAAAAAAAATAAAGAGAACAAGAAAAAACGTACGGAAGCATTAAAGAAAAAAGAACAAGACTGGCAACAAAAATTAGACGATTTATTTGATATAGCTCATTGTGATGCTTTAAATATTATAACTGTCGAAGAGGACAAGCAGTTTTTATTAGCACAAAGACAAAAAAATCGCCAGGGTTTTATTGGTTCAGTAGATAGAAAAAGTTTAAAAAAAATTAAGAAAATAAAAGAGAAAGAAGAACGGCTTCAGAAACTGCGTGAACGTGAAAACATAAATATCTTGACTTTGACAGAAAAGTGCTCTTTTTCTTCTTTGTCATTTCTTTCGTCGTCATCTACCAGCACCAGCGAAGAAACAAGTACAACTGATTCAGAAGTTCCATCAGAATCTCCGAAAGTGCAACCACCCCAAAAACGAGCTCGAAAAGACATTATTAGCGGCCCATTAGCTTCTAGTCTTGATGTCTCTAAATTGAGTGACAGAAAAGCAACCATGGTCGTAACATCTACTTTGAAAAGTGCTGAATGTGATCCATCAGACTTTAATGTCAACAGATCTTCCATTCGTCGGCACCGTTTGAAAAATCGAAAAGCAGTTGCAGAGTCTCTCAAAAGCGAGTTCAAACCTAATTTGCCATTAACAATTCACTGGGATGGCAAGTTAATTGAAGATATTACTGGGCAGGAAACTGTAGATCGGCTGCCAATTTTGGTATCGGGAGATGGGATTGATCAACTTCTAGCAGTTCCAAAACTGGAACATGGAGCAAGTGAAGCAAGTGCGTCAGTTATCTACGAAACAATAAATTTATGGAATTTGAGCGATAAAGTAAGTAGTTTGTGTTTTGATACAACTGCTGTAAACACTGGTTTAAGAAATGGAGTTTGTGTTCTTTTAGAGCGAAAAATGGAGAAAGACATGCTTTGGCTTGCATGTCGCCATCATGTAATGGAAATTATGTTATCAGCTGTAGTGGATCAATCGCTCGGTTCGTCTAGTGGTCCTGATATTCAATTATTCAAAAGGTTTAAGAAAAATTGGGTCAGCATTGACCAAAGCGACTACAAATCAATTACTTATGACACCGAATCAAGTATCCTTGTCGAATCCGCCGCAGACAGAATTTCTTTTGCAAAAAAACAATTACAAGCACATCAACCTCGAGATGACTACAGGGAATTATTGAATCTCACAATCATTTTCTTAGGAGGAGTTCCCGAAAAAGGTGTTTCATTTAGGAAACCTGCTGGTATACATCGAGCTAGATGGATGGCAAGGGCTTTGTACTGTTTGAAAATTTTCCTATTTAAACATCAGTTTAAACTGTCAAAAAACGAAGAGAAAGCTGTAAGAGAAATAAGCATTTTCACAGTGATAATATATGTAAAATATTGGTTTCAAGCCTCTACCGGATGGTCAGCACCAAGAAACGACTTACAATTATTGAAAGATCTTACAGCCTTTGAAAAAATAAATCAAAAAATGGCTACTGTTGCCCTAAAAAAAATACTGGGCCATTTGTGGTATTTGTCGGACGAACTGGTGTCTTTTGCATTTTTCGACGACGAACTTCCAGTACAAGATAAAAAGAAAATGGTAGATGCACTAAAAATTGAAGCCATAGAAGATTGCCCAAAAAGAATAAACATTGACATCGAGCACATCGACGAAAAAAAACATTGAGGACTTCGTAACTAGCAACTCTTTGCGATTTTTCCAAATTCTGGGTATCTCATCAAAGTTTTTGAATAAAGATGTGGAAACTTGGAACGATGATGCTGATTTTGTGGCTGCAAAAAAATCGTTCACTCTATGCGAGTAGTGAACGATATAGCTGAGCGTAGTGTTGCATTAATTCAAGAGTATAATAAATTGATCACAACCGATGAAGAACAAAAGCAATATTTGCTTTTATTGGTGAAGGAGTATAGGAAAAGATACCCTAACACTAACAAATCAACCCTTGTATCTTTATAATAAAGGATTTCAATGTTTTGATAATATGTCTTAATTTGTAACAATAACAATAATTTTACACTTTTGACGTCCTGACTTATGAATAAAAAATTCTAACTAATTCAGAAATTTTGAGTATTTATTTAATATTCAAACCTTGGTAGCGACCTTTAAAAGTTATTTAAAAATTATGAAAAAAATACTGAATTTTTTTTTAAGGTATATAATCAAATTTTGGGGTGCCCCGTAAAATAAAAGAAAAAATTTTTTTTTCTTAATAATAGGGACCACCCTAATATATATATATATGTATATATATATATATATATATATATATATATATATATATATGAGAATAATATAATCACAGGCTATATTGGTCAAATAAAAAGATATTACGTGCTCTTTTGTTTAATCCTCAATATTTCGTTAACAATTGATTAACATCATCAGGAGGAACTATAATTAAAGTTGTTTAACATTTGAAACTAATAATATAAAAATCCATAACATTTACAAAGTAGAGTAGTAGAGTTAGCACATTGGAAAAAAGTACATCTAAAAATATAGTATATTACAAAACGTTAAAGAACAGATGGTATAAATATAGTTAAAAACACAGAAACATGCAATTGAATATAATTTAGACTGACATTGACAAGAGTATCAGTTATATTAATTAATATGTCAGGTATAAGCAAGAAAGTAGTTATAGATTTTTATTTATTAAGACATCTATACGAGTTAAATTTTAATTATTATAAACAACTATAACAAAGATAAAATATAAGAGTAAATTTACTCTTATATTTTATCTTTGTTATAGTTGTTTATAATAATTAAAATTTAACTCGTATAGAAGATATATATTAGATATAAGAGTAAATTTTGATCAAAACCTTTTGTTCTCTTTTATTATAGCATAAAGGAGAACAAATATAAAGAATATATTACTTACATTATAAAAACTAACCCATTTTTTATTAATAAATAAATTAATTTTAATTTGAAGTAATGGATTTCTAAAATAAATTAGTCTATTAAATCTATCAAGTTTCAATTTGAACATATATCGTGACAGGTTTCAATTCTAATAAACAAGCTACTTGAACTTACGTTAGCCCTCGTAGTTTCTTTTTTTGAGCCCCGGACTATATATACGACCTGTCGTACCAAAACAAACGAAGATAAACAAAATGGAGAAAGAACACATTCTTCAAGGTGTGTGAGAAACTACATGTGGATGCAAATTATATTTTACATATAATGATTTGATTTTACGTTTACAAGAAAAAACTGTTATTACGCCTACTATTTTCATCACAATAGTGGATAAAAATAATCGTATTAGATTGTATTGAATACAAATTAATTGATCATTCTATTCAGGAAGCTGTAATACTGTAAATTTAACATCATATATGTTACGCAACAGTAGATTACAATTACGATTTCAACAATTAAAATTATTTTTCAAATATTTATGGCTAAATATTTGACATTTTGCCGACACGCTATCTATCATGATTTGTATTTATTTATGCAATATTAGTAGGCAATATGTTAAGTAGTCGGGAAAACATAAATTGTATTATGTTATACGTGTAGGCGGGTATATATAATGTAATTTTCTTACAAGATAGAGCCTACACGTTCATTAATGGTTTTCGATTGGAAGGACCAAGTCATTTCAGCTGAGACCAAATTAAGTGATTGATGTCCGTTCGGGATATATCCAAACTACTTGGGCAATATCTAATATCTATGTGCGATAGCACAAACTTGTTATTATTCTATCCATCATATCTCAGACATATTTGATAGAGGTTTAATAGGGACAGAAGAAATTATGTAGAAGAGCAAGTTTATTATACGATAAGTCGTAGCTAAGCAAATAAATTAAAAAATATCCTTATTGAAAGTCGGTTTTATGATCTGATTCTACACTGTAAACATTTTTTGTGTAAAATTATACATACTATAATAGGAAACTATTTCACATGGATTATCACGTAAAATTACATCACTATGTAAAATGGCTGGTGTGTAATTTAATAAAGTTTATTTGTGATATTTCATTTGAAGTTTGTATTTTTACATAATGATTTATATATATTTTACGTAGAGATTCGTAATATTACATAGGTTTTAATATTTTTTTACATAAAAGAGTAAAACACAGTATAAACGTAATTTTACTATCGAATGTTCATATTTGCATCTGCTTTTCATGAAAATTACACATTTGAGAATTTACACGTTTCCTTGTGTAACTTTTACGTAAATATTTGTGTAATTTTCCTAAAATAGAATAATAACACCTCAGAAGTTGTTTTGACGATTTAGCTTTTGTCTTCAGCAGCTATCTAAATAATAATAAAGTATCTTTATTACATCGGAAAAAAAGTATATAATTACCATAGATACAGATACATTAAAGTTAATAGCTGACAGTTAATAGCACAATCGCAAGGCAAAGTTCAGATAATGCTGCTTTACAACTTAAGCTTGAAAATTGAACCAAATATATATATATATATATATATATATATAATGCTCGACGAAATTCAGCTTTGAGTACTGATAGTGTATATCACTGTGTATAAAACTTACTACCAGGAAAGGTAGAATTAGGGTTTAGGTAAAAATAAAAAATTCGTAGCTTTTTTTCGGCTAGTGACGTTTCGGTTCTATGTTTGAACCTTCATCAGACCTTTATTAGATTAGAAAAAAGAACATATTAAATTTTGCCCAGCTCACATTTATAAAATAATTAACAATCTTAAAAACATCTATGTGTAACTTACTTTTGCCGAGGGGCTATATATTTGGTCTCATCTGTATATTCAACATATGACACATTAAAAAAGTAAACATTAAGATATTACGGCACATTTAAAATAATTTGCTTAAAGTAATTTTCCGTGTGCAGTTTAAAGTCTCGAAAACCTTCTGCGTACGTTTTATTAAAAACATGTGTACATACATTGGTGAAAGAAAAACCTGTTCGTCCGAAAAACAAACAAGAAAAAACAAAAAGGGGATATCTTTTATTTTATATTGTTATTCCGCGCAAATAATGTATTGATATTAAATTTAATATTTACATGAATTTCGTATAATTTTAATAATGAGTAAGTGCTGTCATTTAATCTATTGTGTTATGCTAATTTGTATTGTATTCTTCTTGTTAATTGCGGCAAGAAAGCTCCATATATTCTGCTGAAATTTTGCGAGTCTGATTTGCAATTTATACTGTGTCTTAAAGTTTTTATGGTAAGCGTTTCCAAAAAAGTTCTCCGAATGTAATTAGGCTCTTTGAAAATGATTCTTGCTTTACTGAAATCCGCTGTGTGGTTGGTGGTTGATATATGGCCTGCCAAAGCACACCCCTGCGGCTTCACCCTTACGTCACTGATATGTTGGGTGATCCGGTTTTTTAATCTCTGCTTTGTCTGTCCTACATAGAAATCATGGCAGCTACATTCTATTGCGTACACCACATTGTTTCTCATCTGTGTAGGTATGTTATCCTTTAATCTAGTGTACACCTTTGAATTCGAAAAAGCCGTTGTATATGCTATAGAACATATATTGTGAAATAGCATTTTAATTTTATTCGTTAGGTTTGGAATGTATTGCAATTTTCCGTACTTGGGAGTTGTGCTACTGTTATCATTACCGTTCGGTTCTTTTTCCCTTTTTGATAGGGTTTCGGGGTTTGTATCCGTGGTATTGGAAGAAAAGAGAAGTTTGTTCAATACATTTTTTGGATAGTTATTGTATAGCAGAATTTCTTTGAGTTTGTGTAAATCCTGTTGGAAATAGTCAGCATGTGATATTTTGCTAATTCTATCTTTAAGTGCTTTGATCAAGTTTATTTTGTATTTTTTGGGGCAATTTGAATGGTAATTTAGTAACCTGTTTGAGTTAGATGGTTTTCTATACCATCTTAATTTGAGAGTGTTGTTTTCCCTCTTTATCAGTGTGTCTAAAAATGGGATTGATTATATATATATACAGGGTCAGTCATTGTGGCCGCTTCTTCCATTGCTCTTTTGTGTTTTAAATAAAAAAAACAATTAGTGGAAGATCCATGGTTGCTTGTGGCGCATATTGTAAACCTACTTTAAGCTCTGGCGCACTTCCAGTTTCACCGGAAATGCACGGAACTTAATTTTTTTAAATGACACCCTATATATTTTTGGATTTTCTTGTACTGCTTTAAATTGTCTGTTCGACTGTTTTTTCTTTTTCAAAATTGAGCCAATAGTTTTTGAGTTATTATTTTTTTTTTGAAAATATTTGACCAAAACACGTGTTCAGAAAGAAATCATTTTCACATTGTTTTTAAAAGTAAAAACATTAACTTTGGTGGTGCTTGTAGCCAAGAAAATTCTGCATCATTTGGTAAAGTTGCACTCGACAATACCTCAAAAACCTGTGTTTTTTCAAAGCCTACTACCTGAAATTTTCACTTACCAATGGAACACCCAGTATTTTTTTGAGACATTTTGTTTCTTTTTTTATTCTCTTTCATTTTTGTTAACAATGTCCTATACCTATCTTTTGTAATTTCTGACCTATCACTATAGGAGCAATTAGCGGTCAATTAAAGAACTACGAGCGCCGTTGTTCTATGCACCAAAATATACGTTCAACCAATGGAAGGCAGGGACGGACGCCTATGACCGGTACTAGAAATTCGCAATTGATGGAATCGATTCATCTCTGGATGATAAATAAGCATACCATACATATTTTTGTAAATAGAAGCGTTCGGGGGATATTAAAAAAAAACTAATTACAAGGCGCCATCTTCAAAGTGCTCTAGCTCCCTTAGGAAGCATTTTCGGACTAGGGTGAATTGGGTTAAATTTTCTTAAAATTATCTGAGGAATCTCCAGTCTTCGTTTGTCAGGAGAGTTTCTGGACACCCTGTATATGTGTTTTTTTTCTTTTTTTTCTAAATCATCTTCTTCTTCGTTTTTTTCTTTTTCCTTTACCAAACGTAATTTCTTTTCCGTGGGTTAGTCTTCAATAAGCGTTATTATCATTTCTCTGGTTATGTTTGTGATTAATATGGGCTTCCTTATTTCACTACCACTTTATTCATTAGGCTAAGGGTAGAACGAAGTGATCATGTCTTTAAGATATGATCACAATACGGCGACTTAGTCTATTTGGCTAGGGACAAGAAGCAACTATCCATATACATACATTTATTTTATATGCTACTTACATTAATTTATATATGTTACATAGTTTCCAATGTATTATTATCTTGTTCAAATGCCAATAAATTCTCTTATTATTATTATTATTATTATTATAATTAATTACTCTAATTCAAAATTAAATAACTACTAATTTTTACATGAATTGGTTCGTCCCTACCCTACGCAATCTACAGTGTTGGGGATCTTTTCCCTGAAATGTTCACTAGCTCCGATGTCGTGGGTCCTTAGGCCCGGTTCTACAATTCGTAGATAAAGCTAGTATACGGAGTATAAACTTGAAAGTGTCCTTTTACAACCGCTAGATAAGTCTAGTATTAAATACCTTACGGTATAAACTCTAGATATGCTACGTCTTTTCTTTTGGAAGATAAATATTGGAATATCTCTATTCTGTTCCATGATTGGTTAGTAAAATTAGTATTGAAAGATGTAATCTCAGCGCGATTACTTCGTTTTTATGTTTAGTTATAAAACTATTTATTTCATTTGTAATATTGCACTTGACGGTATAATCGAAGTTTTGATGGAAGTATTTAACGTACCTATATTTGAACAGAAGAATAATTTACGGAAATACGGGAGATGAGAAGACGACCTAAAAGATTTAAAATATGATGTGCAAAATATCATTGTGGTTTATTATTATTTTTGAAATTTGTAGAATTAATTTCTTTGAAGAAATGGGCGATATCACTGACTCATAGTTTTATTTATATATCACTACAATTTATTCTTTCAAAATTATACTTTTGTGTCAATTGTGATCATTGATGCTCAATATATGTTTTTTTTTTGTTGACAAGCTTTTAATATATTAAATAAATATTAGCTAATTATTATATAATGTTATTGAATAAGTACAACAAGAAAGTCTTGCGAAAAATTTCTTCAGTTTTTCGTAGCTGATGGGTCTTTGCAATACTACTGAAACCCATGTCGACCACTGTGAATCCTATGAAATATATGTAATACATTTACATTGTACAAAATGACATAAATACATACCGCAGATTCCATTTGAGCTACTGGAATGGCATCATCACACATTTATATCTTCTGGTTTCTCCTACATATATGTAATATTTTATATAATCTACTATAACATGCGTAACATTGATAAATATATAACAAAACCTGACACGTGGATTATAATATACTAACCCACAAAATCAGAATTAAATTCAGTTATTGCTCCTTAATACCTATTATTTCCAGTAATTTTGTGGATGGATAACTAATTTTGATATTTGTATGAGATCCTTCACCAGTTTTGTAAAGATTGTTCTTCCAATTGCTGCCCCTTTCTGTGGTAGTCTTGTTTAAGCAGCCCCACTTACTCCTTAATATTTTTGAATGCGTCCCTGTTCCTGCTGCGACATTGAACTTGGCTTCAATATTTGTCCATGTTTTTTCCTTCTCATTATTCGAAATGTGATTAGTTAATTTGCATTCTGAAAAGTAATTTATTACAACCACCTAGATGCTTAAATACGATACCTTAATTAGAGATGCGAGAATATGATATGAAACACATTGTATTTGAAAAGGACACTAATATTAATTAAGTAACAATATCAAAAGCACATTCTTTGCAATGGAAGTGAACAACACAGTTTAACATTATTCTGATAAAATGCATGTAAATAATACAGATTGGTATACGTTTATTGATTATGTTAGTATCTAATACAATTTTGGAATTGTTGGTGGTTGGTTATATTAGGTTAACAAGCTTATTAATTTAAAATGTACGAATCCAGACTAGAGTAATCACCGATTAATTGTAATACATATGAATCAAAAGCATGATGTGCCTTTAACAACAAGAGAAATGGATTAGGAAGTGTACACTAAACTGTTATTTTGAATCGGCAACTCGACAATCTTGGTGATCAGGGAATGAATTTGTTGAATCTCGGGTGAAAATCAACTCTCAAGGGCGGAGAGATCAACACATTGGGCTAGCACTATCTGTCCACCAGGTATATCACTATTTCTTATGACTGCTGTCTACTGTCCGGCTATCGTTTGACTGATGTGTTGTTTAAGGCGTTCTGGATTTTGTATATAGGAGAAGCAACGACGAACTCCGATATAGGGTTCGTTCGGCTACTGTTAGGTGGGGCTATCTAAAAGTCCGAGTGCGTAGCGACGTCACACCTTTTGCGACTTGTTTTGATAATCACACTGGTCTACAAAATTTATATTTTTTTTCCACACGATCACTTATATAAAATTTTGAATCTATTTTGGCCACAAAACAATAATATATCAATGAAAAAAAATGACTCATCAAGTTTCTTTGTGACATCAAAACATGTATTTTCATGAAAAGTACAAAAATCACCTACACTTAAACAAATTATTACTTAATGTACAATAAATAGTTATAATTTTCGTGAGTGTTTGGCTTCTGGTAGGTCCCTTTTCAGTCTCCAACAGTAATCTGCTAGCATTCCTGGACTCCATTTCTCTTGATAACGCTTCTCTATTAATGATATGTCCTGATGAAATCTCTCGCCTTGTTCGTCACTTGCAGCACCCAAGTTTTCGGGAAAGAAATCCAGATGAGAATCCAGCATATTGCTACAACCTTGCTTTCAAATTAAAATACAGTAATCTTGTACCAGCAAAAATTAACCAAAAACAACGATAATACAAAGCAGCATAATATATAACAAATGCAGAGATTGCGTTGACATGTTAAAAAAAACTACTTCAATAAAATTATAAATTCAATCCATATTAACATTTATATTATTCTTGTAGGTTCTAGCAGTGATCCTTCCTTTATTTGTCAACAACATTTCTTATTTAAAATTAAATAGGATAATGTTAATAATAACAAAACTAAATCTCATAAAACAATTGTATTAAACTCAATATTTGATAACAACAACAGTAAAGAAATTCTTTTGCCACATGTGGCTGTAAAAGAAATTGTCCTTTTATTTTTCCAACCACAAACAAAAAAAAATTATATTTTTATATATGCGAAAAACACATTGCTTTTAATATATTATATAGATTTAAATAAAATATTATTTCTTGCTATCTTAAAATTTTTAATATCGTATAATTTCAAAGAAATAAAATTTTTCCTTTACGACACTGAATTTTATTTCAACAAGACATTCATTTGCACGAAATGCCTCTGGAGATCTAAAATCTCGCAAAGTAGAAAACACCTTGATAAGACTCTCACCAATCGTCATATGCAAATATTCACACGTTGTACATACCACAAATTGGCTATTTGTTCATCAAAAATGCTTATACCTTTACGTATTCAAATATGCTTGAAATCTTTATTAAATTTTTATCTAATAAATTGTTAATAATGCACAGTAAACATTGCTAGCAAACATTCTCACGTTGTGCCATTAATGCCCTTTTCACATCATTAACAATACTCCCATGATTTGTAAAATTAATCTACTATAGCAAAGAAAATAATATTTTATTCAAAATATTGACGATGTTAAACGCTTTGCTAAAAATGAACATTTTCACTTAGCATATTTAGCATACGCCACACATCACCAAATATCTATTATGAATTTATTTCAAGAAAAACTTACTTATAATATTCATACACTTTATCAAATTCCTCTTGATTTCTATCTACCATTTTGATAATAAAAAAAAATAATGAAATTAAACAAAGTAACAATGAATTAATTATAATGTGATAAACTACTTATTGAAATCAAAAATAACTTAATATATTTAACTAAAAATGATTTTATGCAGTGTATCAGTACGCCTGCAATCAATTGAGCATGAAACAAAATTTTTACGTTCGAACAATTCAAAAGATCGGCAGCTTCTCCTTCCCTATCGTCGTTCGCGGCTTTTTATCATCTCGGTCATCGAAAAAACACGACTATTCGTCTGCAGCGCCACAATTCACACACTATTGTTTATGTTGGCATTGTCCTGCAAATATTTGTTTTCTTCAAGTTTTCCCCCAGGTTGAACTATACCTATATTGTTTTTGACAGTTAGAAATTTCACAAAAATATACACACACAAATTGTTTATTATTAAAGTCCGTGCATATTCGCGATTTCTTGTCTTGAGTCGGTATATTCTTCTTCTATTAACGCCATCCCTCATTGTATTTGTAAATGAATTTGTTGCCTTTTTCATCATTGTTTGAATACGTCCTCTTCCATTATTTAACACTATTCGTGTTTTCTTTAGTAGATATCTTCGTTAGAAATAATCGAAAAGACATTGCGTACAGATGGAATCCTTCCTTTTATGATTCTTTGTCAGAAACATGGACCTCGACAGCTTTATCCCTGTCTTCGAACCACCTTCTGTCATCTTCGTGTAGGTTGATTTGCACGCAGCTTTTAACAACATTAACATTATTCTCTTCTTTGTAGATTTATTCAGATTAAACCAAATTTATCCCATTATTTCTGGAACTTTTCCGGATTAAACCAGATTTATCCTGCTATTTCTGAAGTTTTTGCTTTATTATATCGTGTCGAATAAAAACACCTTTCTATATATCCTTTTTTAAAATTACTATTAAATATAAGTATCAGGTATTTATTGTATTGTTAAGTGTGACCATAAAATGTCTAACAGATAACAATCTTTTATAAACTTATTTTATTTCTTACGTCAATTCATGATGAAAGATGTTTTCATGTCGTGAATGTCTAATTTCACCTTTTTCATATAATTTTACAGCATTCAAATGACTAACTATTATCACTGTTCCATCTTTCATCGTCACTCTCTCTCTCTCTGTTATTTATTTTTAACACATTATTAAGCTTGAAAAGTGGTTCACTTCTCAATATATTTAGTGCCACTCTTACACAATGCGAAAAGTTTGGTTCGGCCTTTGTATACTGAAAATACATCTTGTGCTCCTCGTTTCTATAAATATAGAATACATGAATTTATTTTCGTGTTTATTTTTGTACCTTTCATATAAATTTTATTTCAATTTCAATTACCATATACCCATCATCATAATGTTACGCCGTTGCGGTTATGCAACTCATAATTCATTTTTCAACAATTATGTTTACCACTAAAAATTATTTCCATATTCTAATATTCAATTGTCTAACTATTTTATAACGCCTAACCAATAGGGATCACGGCAATATGTATTTTCAAGGACATGTTACAACCCAAAGCTTTGTATGAGGTTATAAGTTCATTAACTAAATGTTTGTAATTTTCCGATCTATGGTTTCCTAGAAAATTGTGGACGACATTCACAAAACATTTCCAGGCCAATGTTTCTTGATCATTCAGTTTTTCTTCAAAGTTCTTATCTTTCATTAGATCCCGTATTTGTGGACCAACAAATATTCCCTCGTTAAGTTTTGCCTCGCTGAGTTTAGGGAATTTCTCTTTCAGGTATGCAAATCATCCACTATCATCTTTATGCATAGCTTTTACAAAATTTTTCATCAGGCCGAGTTTTATATGCAACGGTGGTAAAAGTATGTCTTCAGGGTTCATTAGAGGTTCATTTTTAACATTTTTATGTCCTGGAGTAAGTGATTCACGCTTAAGCGATGCTTTCCTTGTGTAGTGACTTTTTCTGTCTCTACTGTCCCATTCACAAATAAAACAGCAATATTTTGTGTAACCAAGCTGTAGTCCAAGCAAAAGAACAATGACTTTAAAATCTCCACAAATTTTCCAAGCGTGTTCACTGTATTTAATTTTTTCGAGAAGAAATTTCATATTCTCGTAAGTCTCTTTCATATCAGAACCGTGAGCTACAGGCACTGAAGGAAGTTTGTTTCCATTATATAACAACACTGCTTTCAAACTAGTTTTCGAGGAGTCAATGAACAACCGCCAGTGACTTGTATCATACTTAAAATTTAATAGATGCATTACTGCAGGAATGTCATTACAATACACTAAATCATCTGCTTTAGAAAAGTAAGGTTTTAATTGTTCGTCACGATGTCCAAAATAAGAAATTTTCGTATCGGGAGAAAGTAAATTCCAGTCGTTTAATCTAGACCCCAAAAGCTCCGCCTGTTTCTTAGACAACATTCAAATCACGTACTAAGTCGTTGAGATCACTTTGTGTCAATAAGTGTGGTTCTTTTGAAGTAGACGGTTCATTAACTTGGATCCCTTTCCTCATATACCTTATTATCCTCTCTAAGAACAGAGTCTGGACTAGGAATAGATTTCTGACTTTCTTGTCGATTTGGAGGGTTTGGCATAGGCATTCGGCACTATGTAGAATTGGTTTGATGGCCGATGACAAGTCTGGGTACTTGATATTGTGTTTGGACTTTGTTGTATAGCCTTTTATTTGAGTCAAACAAAAATAAGCACTTATATGATCTTTTGGTTCCGTCCAAATCATTGGTTTAGCAAATGGCAAATGTCTTGATTCTTCTTTAGCCCAACCTAATAGAAGTCTCACACACGTTACACAACATACCATAAGACCGCGTGCGTCTGCATTATCGCGATACCTGTAGAGTAAGCGAAACAGATAGAGATGTCTGTGTATTAGAACGGTAAACAAGTAGACGCAGTGTTATACTGGATTACAACAGAGCTAGCTAGTATTTCGCATATGCCTATGATGCACTCGTATTTGTCCAAAAAATCCAGATTATACGGTGTAGTCGGGCAGTCGCATTCGCCGCGCTTCCACATATGGGCGTCAGTTCGAGTTTTATTATTGCTTAAGAATAACATTTTTTTAGCTAATTACAGGTTAATTGTAATGTTGAATTACAATTCTGTTTTAAGAAGTAAATATTTTATGTTTCAGTATTTTATTATAGTTGAGTTTTTAGATTATAATATTTGTTGAAAAATATTATTTTTGTTAAGAAGTTTTTTTTATTTTAAAGTCTAGGAGTTATTTATTATTTATTTTTGCTCTTTTATGTTGTTTATGAAGCTGTGATGAGTTACTTCACTGACATATTATCAGTGATTATCTGATGCTTCAAACAACTACAAATAATTACTTACAACGGGAACGCAATACCTATTACACTGCTATTCACTTGATTTGCCTACGAATACATTTATACGTATAACTTATACGCCCGCTGTCGGTGTGGCAATTCAAGTTGGCACGCCCATTTATAGTCGACCAGTAGTTACTAATACATGCATCGCGCTATGAACGGCGGCCACACGGTATATGTGGAACCCAGGATTTATCTTGGTGACGCACAGGAAAACCGAAATAATCTAAATAACACTTTTCAATTATTGGTGTAAATTTTCGACGCTGAGATACAAAAGTTAATTCTCCACACACATAACAAAAATTGTCCTGGTTATTTGAACACTTTCGTGGCATATTTACAATGTAATAAACGTCAATAAAATGTATGTTAGTAAAAGCACATTACAAAAAAAAAACACAGTTTGTTTTTCGTTTTGAGACTTTATTCGTTCGTAAACTCTACTAAAATGCCTGTATCCTCTTTTTTCTAAACTGCTTACCCTAGTCATGCGACATCGGTATTCCTCAATTACTACAGTACAGATATCCATTATATTCCTACGTCGCCAGAAGGGCCATAAAACAATTAAAATATACCTACTTAAAATGAAATATTTTGGCAGACATCCTTTTTCTGTCTTTATTTCCTTCTTCTCAGAGTTTGTCGCCCACAGTTAGTCGAATATGATAGTTATAAAGTCGCCTAAATTAACTTATTGAAACAAAAACACGTAAATGAGGTCAGAAATGAACATATAGCTGTCACAAAAAAACTGGATGTGACTGTAACAAAATAATATATTTTTTTTAATGACGGTACACTAATACAAACAAAACTCATCACAAAGTTCATGTGACAAAAACAGTGTTTACCAGTGTAATTACTCTACTCGAGAAACAACAATGCCATTCCACTTCCATGAGAATTCCACTATGTAAATGTTCAACAACGGGAAGATCGGTAACATAGCCAGCCATAAAATATTGTAATACTCTAAACGGAACCATTGAAGACATGAAGAGATTTTTGGAAAAGCATTACACGTGATTATTCTTACAACAATCCCAGGAATCAGTCCTTAAATGTTGATCGCATACCCTGTACCTATTAGATAAATGCTTTGCGTATGCACTGTGTGCAGGCACCCTTCTGTTGTAAGGTAAATCTTGTAGAAATGTCGTCGTCATTTATACGACGTGCCCCAAAATTCGCGGAACATCTAGATGGTATGTTATTATGTGAGGACCAAGGATCATGAGAAAAATTTGGAAAAAATTTCATCGCTCTTAATTTCAAAGAAATTAATATTCAAAGTTAACACTTTAGATGTCGTTTATCTAAATTACTGTAAAACATTTTAAGGATTAGTTTTGATATGGTCAGTGGAATAACAATTTTGAACAACTATAACCAGATTTCCAGAAAATCATTTTACGTTAATATTATCTGAAGAAACATATGGCAACCTTGTCCTGAAGTTACACTTAAACCACTCACTTATTTCCATGGATACCGACAAGTCTAGTACCTTAACCATTATTAGGATAAATCAAACGTGTTGCCAAATTTACCTGTACCAAAAGGACATTATCTTCTGGAATGAACAATGTGAAATTTTTTAAATATTTTTTCCGTCTTCGTTTGTCGCTGTTTCAAGCCGTATTGTGGAGCTGTTCCGCGAATTTTGGGACACGTTGTATAAATTTATTTAAGAAGGAAACGGTAAAACTACACGATACAAAACCTAAGCAATATGGATTTGCAATTTGAAATTTCTTTGGTCACATAACGACTGGTCATCCGTTATGATGCGTCAAATGATATATAGCGCCACTTATCTTTCGTTCGAGTTGGACTCTGATATGAAAATATATGATGTATATGTGTATGATAAATGCGTGTTTTCTACAGTTCTTTTTTGGGGGATTAGGTCTATATTTCACCGTGCTAAACACTGGTAGTTCTTCCTTATTAAGCCGTATACAGAAAATTTTAAGCGTTGAGAATATTTGTAGCGATCATTTTTGACCCACTAACAATGAAATATAGGCCTCATGTTTCCGCAGATAAGGCTATAAAAATGAAGCGCCATGGTTTTTGTTATAATAAATTTTAGTTACAAACCATCTTTATTTTAATTTAGTATATGCTAGCTACTAAGGTATTTTTCCGTAGGAGTTATTATATGTTTGAAATGCCGAACATTTCAAAATTAAAAATTACATTCCTTAAGCCGGCGTTGACAAAGTACTTTTTTTTAATTATAATATATGTAAAATTGTGCTACATCTCAAATTTCACACTATTTTCATTTAGTGGCACATGTCGGTTGCGAGAGCGACTCAACTATCGAAGGATATTTGGTAAATTCTGCAGTAGAGCAACCGTAGACATGTGTTTCTGACTCATTGGTCATCATCCGTACGGTGTAGCCAAGGAATAGGGTATATAAGTTGACAATATCTTCCTCGTGGCGATATTGTTTTTTGTCCTTAAAACCGAGGATATTCTGACTGAAGCTACAAATGGCGGTCGGTCACCTGATGGTCTTCCGTGTATATTTACATATCCAAGGTTATCCCACCTTATTCCTTGGCTCCACGTGTCTACGGTTGCTCTACAGCGGAATTTACCCATAATCTTTCTTTTAACGAATTGAATTAAAATTTCCTGTATTTCAGTCATTCAAACAGATTTAAAATAATTTCGGATAATATTATATTAGTACATGGCATTTTATTCTATTCTGTAATGACATCAATTTGTTTTAAATGTCAATAAAAGCAACAAATATAATACTGAAAATGGGAAAGGCCAGAATCGTAAGCAAAAATTTATTATTATACATGTAAAAGCGATGATTTAGCAGTATTATCATTTATCCAGCGCTGAATATTGAATGAACTTTGTTCAAACAATTATTTCTAAATGTCACCAGTCTTTTTCTGATGACATTTAGAAATAATTATTATTACTTTAATATTTATTTAATTATTGTTCGTAATGCCAGATTTGAATCAGATATTAATTAAATTGCATTTTATGAATACGTAATAGTCTGAAACTTGATCTTAAACTTGTTTTGATTGATTAATTACTAGATAAAAATAATTGAGATTGAATAAAAGGCAACAGAATAATTGCACTTGATATTGTTCTTTCAAGTACTGAAGATAAAGAAGAAACACGGAATTTTATGTTAGTATAGTATGATTACTGGAATTGCAGCAACGTATTTTTTTTAATCAAAACAAAATAAATAGTTTATAGTTAAAGTTGATGTTTTTTCATATATTTACAGTTAACTGGTATTGCCGCCACCATGCTTAATGCAGTATCGTGCTGTGATAGTACAACACACCACTTGATAGGAAGCCTACAGGTTTTATTGCAATTACTGCTGGGACACTTCACATTTTCATCTTAACTCAACAATGGACTATTTGCAATATTTAACTTTTAATTTCTTGGCTAAAAGTGCACAAAAATGTTTCTATTGTATTCAGTATACTTTTGATTCAGGTTGCATGACACTCGATTTATTAATTACATTGTTTCAAATGAAATTATATACTCGTGAGTCATCTCCGCGGGGAAGACAGATTGTGATTTTATGAGAAAATATATTTTGAAGCGGTTTTCTTCCAAAGATAGCCACTTATTAGGAGCACGTTTTTAAATTATTATTATGTATTATACAGAGTGATCCATAACTTAGTGGCTGACCATAGTTACAACTTTTAAATGGAACAGCCTATATATTCTTAATTAAATTTTTGTATTTTCGTATAATTCTTAGTATAAAAAGTTTTAGGTTAGTAGAAGCCTAAAAGTTAAGGTTTTCGTCTTATACCATTTTTCTGAAAAACTCAATGTTTTTATAAAATTATATTTCTCGAAAACGAGCAGATGTACACAATTTTTGGTAGCGTTGTTCATAATAAAAGGTACTAATAGAAACATATTTTTTATTGCAATTACTAATTGAATTTGCAGAAAAATGGATTACAGTTTTGACATAACGTATTTTTGTCTAAAATTCAAATGGAACATTTTTAAATTGCTTACTAAATTTCGCACCAAAAACATGTAAGACGTCATTATTTAAAAAAGTGACCGTTACTAAGCTATTGTTGTTTTCTGATATACTTTTGCCAACTTTGTTTTTTATTTAAATACGGTATAGTGAACCATGGAATTTGCCGCTAAATTGACAATTGAATAATGGATGACATTTAATAAGTTGCGGTTCATGCCTGATTTTATAATGAGTTTTTCTAAAAATGGGCTTATGGTAAATTCTTTGAGCTGATAAATAATTTTTTTGCAATTAGTACCGTAATCATACCATTTATTTCACTAGTGCTGTAATAGCGTCTATTACAGCACTAGTTGCGTAATAGAAATGGAACATTTAAATAGATTTATTTTAAGTTGGTCACATTGCAACAGAAATAGAGATGTCAATATGACATTTTGTAAGCAAGTTTGAGGTTTTTATATTGAAATTCATTGTAAGATTTGATATTTTTAATTAATCTTTGAAATAGTACAACTATTATAAACATTTATATTAACGTTTGAATTATCTTTCGAAGTGATAGTGATACCGTGTGCAGTAGAAACATTCTGTTGAAAATTATCAAAAATGTGTCAATTTTAAATTAACTTGTCAATTTAAATCTTGTGCCAAACCAAGGTGACAACTGCCACAAAATTTCCCTTGATTATCAAATTTTTCTCGTTTTGCTTTTACAAAAAGAGAAATTTTAAAACTAATTGCAAAAAATAGCATAAAAGACACGTTTCATTTGACATTAAAGCACTCATTCAGTTAAGAAACTCGTGGCTACGCCACTCGTTTCTTAAACTCTGAATTCGTACTACGTCAAAATGAAACTTGTCCTTTAATATACTATTTTGACATTCCTTCAGTACAAAAGGACCGTAATAAAATAGAAAACATAAAGTTGGCAAAATTGTATAAAATAACGACAATAGCTCAGTAATGGCCACTTTTAAAATAATATCTTCCATGTTTTTTGTGCGAAATTTAGTAAGCAATTCAAAAATAAACCGATATACAGCATGTTTCATTTGAAAAAGTCACTTTTATATAAAAATATGTCATATAACTTTAATTAATTTTTCTGCAAATCCAATTAGTAATTGCAAAAAAATAAAATATGTTTGTATTAGGACTTTTTATTATGAAGAACGCTACCAAAGATTGTGTCCGTCTAAAATACGTCGTTTTTCGAGAAATAAATTTTTATAAAAATATTGAATTATTCAGAAAAATGGTAATAAGTCAAAAACTATGGTCAGCCACCAAGTTACCAAACACACTGTATAATACAAAATAATTTTAAAAGATGCTCCTAATAGGTGGCTATCAAAGGAAACAAACCGCTTTGAAATATCTTTTCTCATAAAGTCACAATATGCCTTCCCCGCGGAGATGACCCACCCTGTATATAGGGTGTTTACAACACGTACGGAGACATTCAGGAGTTATTCCTTAAGCTATTTTATATTTTTTGTTTCCCTAGAATATTTTCGAAAACGCGCTTGAAAGCTTTCCGAAAAAGAAAATAATATTTTATTGCCTACTAGTATATACATACTTTTTTAATCTACAAAACCTGATTAAAATAACTACCACTAGCTAGGAAGCATATATTCAAATTTTTCCTCATTAACTGCCGAAATCTTTAAAAAGCACAACTGTTTCACATCCATCTGATTAATTATTCGATTTCTCTAATCTTCTTCATTTTCTACAAGAGTAGTGTACGCTATTGTCTTTAAATGGCCACTAAGGATTAATTCAAGGCATTTAAGTCTGGAGATCCAGAAGGTCTACCTCGATTCAAACGCTATTTTGCAAATTCACAAGCGACCATACTAAAATATGCTGGTGCACCATTGTCCATAAACCACATCACATGTCTCGTTCTAGTAACTCAGGTAGTGATTCTTCAAAAATATTCGATACACCTCATCACTACCTAAGTCTTCCTGGTAGAACACCAGTCTGTTTGGCCGCACAAAATTTCAACCCAAACGTTTAAAGAAAATTGATATTGAATACGATCTTCTTCTTCTACATGTAGATTGTATCAGTCCACATATAGTTATTATGAAAATTCGAATTTCTTCATCGGTAAAAGAAATAAGAACTAATAGTTGAGCAATTTAAAACAATGTAAAGTAGAGCGACTGACAAAATGCATTACCAGGAGGAAAATCAGTAGCATTTATTCCCTAGTGTTCAGTGGTGGTTTAAGATCAACTAAACCTTAAACTTGAACTTAAACCTTGAACAATATGTGTTGTATTTCAGTACTACCACTGAACTAGTTCAGTTGAGCCTAAAAAGTAATAAATATGTCATGGTTGGTAACTCTAAAAATAAGGGTTTGCGGTTTTGTGATGTTGGTGGCATTGAAACTTTTAGACATTTTTCAAATTCAAACATCTGGTCTGCATCTGTGGTTATTAGAGAAGTCCCAATAAACTTTAACTTATGGAAGCGTTTATTTCCGTATTAGTCATCTTTAAAAACTTACCTATATCAGAAATTGTGATAATACTACATAAATAGAAAATATGGCATGAAAAGGTAATGGAAGATCATCTCATTTTTTGCAAGAAGAAGTAGGTTTACATATAGTCATCGCTAAAAGTTATAGAATATACCAGAGGTTTGCTTAAAAGGTGCTTTAATATTGCTGAAAATATCCAAGCCTTACTGGTCCCCTATCGAAACAAAGCGCCTTTCCAACAATCATCCGCTGACCAAGAAATAGAATTACCCAAGAAATAACTTCATTAATTTTTATCGCACATATGCGCACTTGCGCGGTATCAGGAATTTCAGTGTCGACGATATGTCGCTTGCATTAATTCCATTATGAATAATATGGTAAAGAAATAGTACGTCAATGTAATCCTGGCTTAGTTCTAAAGGTACAACTTTAAAGACGCATAGATGGCAATATGTATTTTTTAGAAATCGCCGAAATATAGCGTATGGTCCTGAAAAAGTACCGCCGCATAATCAATTGATGCTGATACTTTCTGACATATAGTTAGTGTAACATATATTTAGAATATATACCAAATAAGGCTTAAGATTAGGAACAACCTATGTACGAGGGGTCGTTTTTATATTTCCGGACTAGGCATGAAAAAAAAGTTTCGAACAGCAATAAAAATTTATTTTTCAATATAGTCCCCTTGCTTTTGGATGCAAGTATTACATCGTTTCAATAACATCTCTAACCCATTATAAAAAAATTCCTTTGGTTTGCCTGCAAAATACCTTTCAACAGCCGCTATAAGTTCGTAATCGTCCATAAATTTCGTTCCTCTTAGAGTTCTTTTGAGATTAGTAAACAAAAAATAGTCGCACGGAGCGAGATCTGGACTATAAGGTGGATGGTCTATTTCTGTAAAGCCACATACGGCAACGGCAGCTTTTGCAAATCTTGATTTGTGGACTGGTGCATTATCGTGAAGCAACAAGACACCTTGCGTCAGTTTTCCGCGCTTTTTCGCTTTAATACAATCTCTTAGGCGATGTATTAATCTTGCGTAATACTCTCCTGTTACCGTACTACCCTTACGTAGATAATCAATCATTAGTATTCCTTGACAATCCCAAAAAATCGTTGCCATTATTTTTCCTGCAGAAGGGGTGACTTTAAACTTCTTGGGAGGGCTAGAACCCTTAACATGCCACTGCATTGATTCTTGTTTTGACTCAGGGTCAAAATGATGGACCTAGGTCTCATCTGCGGTGACAAGTCGATTGATAATTAAACCTGGTTTGTCTCCACAAAGCGCCAACAATTGTTCACACGTCTCCATCCGCACACGCATTTGGAATGGCAAAAGCATTCGCGGAACCCATCTGCCACTAACTTTTGTCATTCCAAGGTATTCGTGTAGAATTCAGAATACCGTGCTTTCTGAAACTCCTAATGAGGCTGCTAATTGTCGCTTCTTTAATCTTGCATCTTCCAGTACCAAACACTTGGTTTTTTCAATAACATCGGCGGTGATCACATCAACAGGCCGACCTGGATGGGGATCATCATCCAGTGATTCTCGGCCATGTTTAAACAATTTTTCACGGATATTTTTTGGAGATTTTCCTTGTTTTGTCAATAATTTTATAACTGCTCGATATTCAAGTTTGTGCATTTTGATACGTGACATCTCAAACTGACAGATATTAAAACTAATACTGCTGCAATTGTTTTGTAAGTTGTCAAAGTCGTTACCAAGGCATGTAGGATTATAAAACACTATAATGAAAAATTGTATTAAAATTGAAAAATGTCCAGTCCGGGAATATAAAAACGACCTCTCGTATGATTCATAAGAACATAACATTATGTAATTTCTTAAACTATTTTCATCTCATTCAACAGATGGTTAACATACGTATATATTTCCATGCTAAAATAATTGTTTATAAGGTGCGAAATTATTTTATTAATGATTATTTCTTTACATAATCGTAACCGTTATCAACACTATCTTATGCTTGCTCGGTGAAATAAATCAGAAACTTTTATTTGTTATTTTATATATTGTTTACATTGTAGTGTGGTAAAATTAATATTTAGTGTTAACTACGTTCACTTCTTATCAACAAATACCTTGGGAAATGCTTTCCTTGCCGTGAAGCATCTATTTATATGCTAGAAATTTCATAATTTATTGAATTTTCTAACAAAGATTGTTTATAATTGAAAGAATTTGTGTTTGGTCTAGTTGAAGATAGAGCTAAATATTTTAACTATATTACAGTTTGCGGAATGTATTTTAAAACAGTTTACTTTCCAAGTACAGGGTTATTCATTATAAATTGCCCACCCTTTATCATCGTTATTATTGCATATACAAACAAAAAAATGTTTCAAATAAAAGTTATGGGTTGAGACTGAATTTTATTTGCATACTATCAAAAACACAGTTGCGTGCAGATACATCGGTATAAAAAATTTTTTTAATATAATACCCTGTAATATACTATGGAAAAGTTATTATAGTTATTAAAATGACAACTATTGTGTTTGATAAATGACATTTCTTTAATATAATAATCAAAATGGTTTACATGAGGATGAAAAAGTGCAAATATTTATCTGTTTTATACAAAATAACAAAAACAAACGTCCAGCAAAAAGATCATTAGGGTCTTATTCCAAATCGTCCAACAGGGTCAGCAAACACTTTTGAAAGTATTTACCGAAGGGTAAACAATACCTCCAGTTTTAGTAGAAAAAAGCGTTTAGTTGAAGTATATGAGAACGAACAAATAGATGTAGTTATGCCAAAATCCAACGTACGTTAAAAAGAAAACAATTATAGACCTTATAAAATATTACTTGTACAAGTTTTAACAGAGACTCAAAAAGGGAAAGTCGCATTATGATTCAAAATTTGAATGAAAATCCCTATTATTTTACTAAAATTTTATGGACTGGTGAGTCATCCTTTTCCACTACAGGAGTTTTTAATAGAAAAAATCGAAGGTCTTGGGAAAAGAAATACAACAGAAAAAGATTGCTAAAACAAATCAAAAAATCGGGAAGAAAATCTGTTAGCGTTTGGTGTGGCATTTTCCGAAACAAAATTGTTGGGCTTATATTTTACGATTATAATTCAAATGGAGCCACCTACTTGGAAATAATTATCCCAGAAGTTGAAAATATTCTTATATTTACAGATTTTTTGGATGCCCAACTTGATTATATGATTTGGATGCATGGTGGAGCAACTCCTCATATTACCTTACAAGTCCGAGATCATTTGAATAATGTATTCGCTGTATAGATAGGGAATAATGGAACTATTATATGACCACCTAATAGTCCTGACTTAACCCCTATGGATTCTTTTTTTTGGGGGGATTTTTAAAAGATACTGTCAATAATAATAATAATAATAACCATAGTATTGAAGTCATTAAAGAAAGCATTCGACTTCAAATAAATAATCTAAATGTCAATAATGAAACCATTTCCAATACATTTATAAATTTAAGAAGACGTTATCAATTATGTATTGAAAATAACGGTAGATATGTTGAACATCTGTTATAATTTATTAATTATTTGTTCTTAATTTTCTTAAAATTTTTTTGTTATTTTCTAAATATTTGCAGTTTTGCATCTTCACTGTAAACCATTTTGACTATTTTATTAAGGAAATGTCATTTATCAAACACAATAATTCTCATTTTCATAGCTTACTAATAATAATTAATAATAATTTTTGATTATGCAATAATAACGATGATGAAGGGTGGGTAATTTATAATGAATACCCCGTACATACATCTTATAATCGGCGCCATAAACAAAAATCAAGGACAGGAAGATCCGGAGATCTGGGAGGCTGCACGAATAAACTTACTCTTCCAATCCATCGATTGGTACATTTGTACATTTGCGCAAAGTGAGCGTCCATCGCGTTGAATCCACATAGTTGAACGGACACTCTGTATACGAATATAGTATGCCCCTTTTCCTTCAGTCAAAAAGCCAAATTTTTTCCAATATTTTTTCAAATACTAAGTTTAAACAACATTCTAAAGAATATAAATAAATTCAAAAGTAAATTTTTGAACAATTTTATGAAAAAAGTTTTCGTGAGTCCTATAGGAAATAAATCTTTTACTCTTATCGATTCGTTTCTTGCGAATATCTTGGAAGTCATGCTTTCTAGACATATATAATAAAGTATGAAGTTATTTAAAACTTAATTTTGAATAATTTGCATTAAAAAAATTTTCAAAATTTGGACCGGAAGTAATTTGTACTCTTATCGAATAGAAGTATTTTCCAGCATAACTTGTTTATAACGTCATCGGTTATAGCGTCATAATCATCTTGGTCCCTGGAATTACCCATAGTAGACAACCAAAAAAACATTGCATATAACGACATCAATGGTGAATATCAATAGTTAATACCAATTGGAATAGGCAATAACTTCCTTAGAATTCATAAACCATCTAACAATACTGTACTATATAACTATATAACTATATAACGCTGTAGATATCTATTCCAAATTTTGTATTTACGTGTATAATCTCTCTCTTGAGATCTGATTAGTTTTTCAGTAAAATCGGTAGACCGAATCGAATTTTGAAAATATTTCGTCAATTACTAAGTTTAAACAAATTTATAAAGAATTTAAATGTACTTACTCAAAATTAAATTTGAGACAAATTGTCTTAAAAAAGGTTTTCGAAATTCCAACCGGAAGTAGGTCTTTTACTCTTATCGAAAATCAGTTTTTTGCGAATATCTCGCAAGTCATGCTTTCTAGGCAGGTACATTACGAGTATAAAAGTATTTAAATTATAATATTAAATATCTTTTGTATAAAAAAATTACGCTACGAATATAAAAGTATTTAGAACTTAATTTTCAATATCTTTTGTATAAAAAAAATTCAAAATTCGGACCGGAAGTATCACTTTTACTCTTAGCGATTTTTTGGCAATATGTCGTAAATTATGCACTCTATAAATATTTGTCAAGAATACAAAAGTATTTAGAGTTGGTTTAGAAATATTTTTTGTATAAATGAAATTTCAAAATTCGAACCGGAAGTAACACTTTTACTCTTAGCGAGTAGCACTTTCCTTCGAGTATCTCGCAAAGTATGCATTCTATAGAGATTTATTAAGAGAAGAAAAGTACTTATAATAGGACTTTTATAAACAAAAATTTTAAAACTCTATAACTTGAATCGCATATACATATAAGAAAGTCGCGTGGTGGCCACACCTCATTTTTTGTTGCGTAAAATAGGTAATAAAGCATGTTTCGTAACGGATTAGTTGTGCAAAATTTGTTAAAATACAGTTTTTCTAAACTCACCTATCTCGTGAATAGCGTCACTCGGTTATAACATCAAAAAGTGTCTGCCTCGTTGATGACGCTATAACCGTGATCTACTGTATCTCGTAAATTATGCATACTATACAGGTTTATTAAAAGTATGAAAATATTTACAGTTGAATATTGAGGTTAATAATACGAAATCCAACTTTTTTTTTTTCGTTCTATATTACATTAGAGTCATCCTGCATCGACGAATTCAGTTGCTGATATTTAGTGTGCTTCTTTTGACGATATTTCTTCACGCGCGCATTAGACAATTCCCTTTTTCGTTTTAATTTGTCATCGATTTGATTTTCTTCATCCATCCTGTGTAACAGAAAAGAATTAAATGCTTATAAATTCGTATATAATGAGCAATTAAAGCAATGCTCTATTCTCAACGTTTCTGTTTTGCATTGGTATACAAATTATAGTAAATGCCTGTGGACGTTATTTAACACCCGGAATATACTGATCAGTTTCCTAGTGATCCATATCATTTTAATAAAAATGCTAAAACTTACCTGAGCGCGAAATATTACATTATATCATTATAGAGATAATGTCTCATACACACACAACAAATTTTTTGGTTAACCGTCCATGAAGTTACCAATTAGCGAACGCAACACAGTCCGCTATGGCAGCGGCCGCGAAATATAATCGCGTGGGTGTACGAACAACTTTAAAGGGTTCCTCGATGGAGAGATTTTCCGATACGCATGTATATATATATATATATATAAATAGACGATATGAATACTCGCTTACGAGTCCCACGATGGTCTGATGTTAACGTGCCGGATTCTCACCCGTGCGGCTCGGGATCGATTCTGCTCGGGGACATGAATTTATTTATTCATTTAAATTTCGATTTAATTGAAATTAAATACCTCTATATGATATATTTATCTCGTTCCCTTAGTCGACTCGAGCCGACTATACCCGAACGAGTGTTACATAGCCGAGCGTGACGGCTCAGTCTTGTTCAGTGCCCACAATCAACGCAAAGCGCCCAAAGAAGTTTACACTTCAAAAATAGTCCTATATAATTTTGTGAAGAAAATAAGAAGGAACTGCACCGTGAACAACGTGGAGGGCGCTTTGTAAATAGGTTGCCATTGCATATTAAATCATGGCTGGCAATGCAAACACCCCAAGATACAGTCTTGGTTCTCGCATCCTTCGACATGTTAAGGAATCTATAGGACCAAATCAAAATTTTAATTTATTATAGCACATTCTTAATACAAAATATGAAAAATTATATATGCTTATATATATTATATGCATTAAACTGACTCCATTGTAAATATTTATAAATTATGTTTTGAGAATTTATTCCCTCTATCTACACATCGTAAACGGCAACATGCCATGCCGTCATTATTGCAAATACATGTTTATGTAGCTTATTATTTATTTTCCATATGGGAGAACAGCGCCCAAATATTTTAAACAAGATAGTATATTAATTGTAAATAAATGTAGCGCGAATATGTTAGGGTAGTTCGGTACCCAGCACTATGTGTCTTCACGTTTTAAATGAGCATTGTGTAAAATCCCTCTAGCATAATGCCGACTGATAACTGGTAACTATTTGTCACTGAAGGGTCATCATCAATCATATTTACGAGGGTACATGGGCGTATTTTATACTCGTGAAATGGCATAGTGGATCACGAAATTGCAGTAGTTTACGTCTACAAATTGGAATTAGGAAATTAATACATCCATACATATATTTACGCCGGATGATTTGAGGGATAAATAATATTGATGGAGCGATTTCGACAATGAACTAGATCATTTAATATTAAATAGCATTGCATTATTAAATAAATCGCTCTCTCTTTATGTTTTAATTATCCCAATATCACAAGTGGGTATTGATATTGCCAATGGACATTTACAATATTGTATAGAGTGTGGCAAAACACATGCTGTACTTAAATAATGCGGTGTGGCCAGCGCATCACTTTCTTATACGTAGATTGTCTCAAATTATACGCATGTTTGTTACTTCCGGTCCGGATTATGATTGTTTTTATTCAAATGCTATTGAAAATGAAGTTCTAAATACTTTTATACTCGTAATGTACCTGACTAGAAAGTATGACTCGCGAAATATTCGCAAAAAACTGATTTTTGGTAAGAATAAGAGATCTATTTCCGGTAGGAATTTGGGATAACTTTTTTAACAAAATTCTTCTCAAATTTTATTTTGAGTACATTTAAACTCTTTATAAATTTGTTTAAACTTAGTAGTTGTCAATATGGAAAAGTTCGATTTTATCACTGAAATAAACTACTACTGCCGGTCCACTGATTTTGCTCAAAATCTAATCAGATCTCAAGAGGGAGATTATACTCGTAAATGCAAAATTTGGAATTGATACCTATAGCGGTTTGACCGCTATCGTGGTCACACACACAGACATTTTTTAAAAACCACTTTTTCAGTAACAGAGGACTTCAAAACGTGGACATCTGCAAAAATCTCGAGGTCGAAAATTTTCATCATCACAACACAAATACAAAATTTGGATTGATAGATGTAGCCGTTTGACCGCTATCGTGGTCACACACACACAGTTCGAGAGAGACACAAAGAGAAACGATGTCGAATATGTTATTCGCAGTATAGTGTTTTAATTATTAAAGAGATTTTGATCTTTACCCTTAAAGCCGGAATTGTTCATGAATGAATTACGCATATTGATTAACTCAAAATCTCTTTTTGATAAATCTTATAGGAATCATAAACAGCTTATCATTTTAATTATATGTATATTTTGTTTGGATAAGTCATTTAATTTAAACATACGTTAGGGAGAAGCGTATTTTATAGGGTTAAGAAAACACTTAACCCTATAAAATACGCTTCTCCCCAACGTATGTTTAAGTTAAACGGTTTATCCAAACAAAATATACATATAATTAAAATGATAAGCTAAGCTAGCTCCGCAAGGACAAATGATTGAAATTATCTGGACCATCCTGCCTGCATATGACCCCCTAAAGGAATTACCCCATTTAACCCTCTACAAATTCCCCTTTTAAATACCTTAATCCAGCTAGCTTAGCTTATCATTTTAATTATATGTATATTTTGTTTGGATAAACCGTTTAACTTAAACAAAATGATTAACTATTCAAGCTTTAGCACAAAATCAAATATTCCTAATCTGTAATATTAAAATTAGATATTAAAGGATAAGTTTGCTCCTTAGTAAATAACTTAATGGCATCTCTGAAAGGTTGGGGAATCCCTATAAACCCTACTTTATTGGGACCTTTTCGAATTTGAATATAACCTAAAAAAAATTTTTCATTTTCAATTAAAATTACTATACTATTATTAATTCTTACTATTATTAGGGTATTTACCTTAATCATCCGCTAGCTTAGCTTATCATTTTAATTATATGTATATTTTGTTTGGATAAACCATTTAACTTAAACATACGTTAGGGAGAAGCGTATTTTATAGGGTTAAGTGTTTTAATTTATTACTTTATAGGGAAAACAGCTGTGGTCACAGTCATATTTTGTCAAGTTGTGTTAGCGGAGCTAGCTTAGCTTATCATTTTAATTATATGTATATTTTGTTTGGATAAACCGTTTAACTTAAACATACGTTGGGGAGAAGCGTATTTTATAGGGTTAAGTGTTTCCTACTATGTAGTAGCCCACTTTCACTATGTACTTTCTATAGGAGCAGTATTTGCTATTATAGCGGGATTTGTTCACTGATTCCCATATAATTAAAATGATAAGCTAAGCTAGCTCCGCTAACACAACTTGACAAAATGTGACTGTGACCACAACTGTTTTCCCTATAAAGTAATAAAGTGAGTATGAGAAATCTAAAGATCTATTGAGGGATTCCACATTTATATTATTGATATTAGGAAAATACTAAAATAGTCATTGCCATGGGTCCGTATTAAAGACACTAAAATTGATAGCCCGCTGCTAATATAATTGCTGGACATTTACTTTTAACCTTGCTGGGGAATACGGGCTCTAGATTATCTTTTGCCTTATTAAATATCCTTCTATTAACACAAATTCGGAAGAAAGTTAACTGTTCTATTAGGGGCGAGGCGCTGTCTTGCAGCAAAGAGGAGTTTCACGTAGCAACTTCTAAAAAAAGGGTGGGGTCTTTATATATGGTTTTTATCTCCTTACTATCCATAATTATATTTAACAACTTCTTAGGGCTTTTCCCATATATTTTTACAAGCACAAGACACCGTCACATTTTGTCAAGTTGTGTTAGCGGAGCTAGCTTAGCTTATCATTATAATTATATGTATATTTTGTTTGGATAAACCGTTTAACTTAAACATACGTTAGGGAGAAGCGTATTTTATAGGGTTAAGTGTTTTGATTGATGCAACTCCAGGACGATTAAACCAAATTAGATTTTTAATTAATCGAGCAGGTTTATTTTTTGGCCAATGTTCAGAGATCTGCGGGGCTAACCATAGTTTTATGCCTATTACAATTGAAAGAATTACCCCTACGTATTTTATTAAATGGCTGTTTTCCCT
Source organism: Amphimallon solstitiale (assembly GCA_963170755.1). NCBI lineage: Eukaryota > Metazoa > Arthropoda > Insecta > Coleoptera > Scarabaeidae > Amphimallon > Amphimallon solstitiale. Next base: position 104,206,130 of record OY720683.1, read on the forward strand.
GTAAAGTAATAAATTAAAACACTATGTTCGTATCACAATAAACTAAAATAAAAATACTGATTTTGAAAGATGCTTCCACAGCGAAAGTGAGCAACTTGTGTATTCTATTAATAATTTGTGGTAAAACTTTATGTTGACGGATATACAGGATGTCCCAGAAATAAAAAGACGGAGTAGCAGGTATGTAAAGTCCGAACAGAAACGGGCCCAAATATACCGCAATAACGAAGAAATTAAAAATTTAATTTTCTGTTGTGTTTTAGATAAAAAAATTACATTACGGACCTGGCACAGAATGTATGTTTATAAATACACGTAAGAATGCTCATTTGTAAATAGAAACGAACACGCATTCAGAGAAAAATACGCTTTTATTTGTATAAAACGGGAAAAAACGTTAAATCGTACTCATTCATATAAAACATTTTTTTCCCCATGCGTCTAAATAACGCAGCTATGTAGTCGGTTGTTCACCCAGATGGGCGACGCACTTTATTGCAGACAATAAAACATTGTTTTTATTTTTAAAATAGGTAGGTTGTTGCTCTTTCATGTGTTTGTCGTCGGAAACAGCTGATTATTATTATTTTAGAATATTCAATAAATCGTAGTCAATATCAAGAATGTAATTATTTTTTTCTAGCAGGTGTAAAATTAAAGTAATTAATGGTTTCATATTTATTATGAAGTATCTATTCCTCCTCCTTTTTTTTAACACAAATAAACATCCTGTATTAAAAAAGAAGAAAACTATTCTGCATTATCATGTTTTTTTTAAATACCTCCACACAATTCGTATTACTGTTTACAGTGTTCATTTTCATGCTTGAATTGAATACTAATAGTGTATGGAAGAATTCCGGAACTACAGTATTAACGTTAAATGAACGAAAACAAAGGAGTAATGTAAATAGTCAGTTAAAATTGTAAGAGCACTATATCTAGGAAAACCAATTATCAATATTTTAATAGAAGCTGTACATTCAGTTAATATAAAAATTACAATTAACTACTAATTCTGGAGGTAAATAACACAAATACACTAATATAACAAAAAAAATTGTACAAAAAATAGCAAAAGAACGACTAAAACTGTCTAACAAATCGATATCCTAATTAATAAGTACTAAAAGATCAAAGGCTAAGTACACAAATGACAATACAGCAGTGAGTGCAGGATGCATGTTAAGGATGCGGTAAATTCGATACGTTTTATATAAAAAAAAAACACTTTTACTTATGTTCTCTACGACTGACGATTGGGACACCAATAACTGGACTTAGTGAATTCTTATTACAAAGGATATCGAACATTTGTAGGCGATTTAGCTCGGTTTTTCAAGAGAAATATATTGGTGTTATCGACTTTCTTATTGCACTTTGTTTATATATATCATATACAGTGTGTCTACTTAAGTTGGAATCATAAGGAAAAATTTGTTATTATTAATTTTAAGAAAAAAAGTTATTCTTCATAAAAGGTTCGGCTTGGTTTAAAACCCAAAATGAATTAATCAAATATCAATTTTTTGCAGTCGTATACGAGGTGTGTCAAAAAATATGAATTTTGCTGAAGAGTAAAGTGGTACCTTTATTTTTGACATTATCGAATATTGTTATAAAAAATAATAGGTTAGATTTGAAAACTAGATTCAAGTATGTAATTTCATTTATCTACCATGAATAATCAGGTTTTGTTAATTTTTACAAATTTTTCTACACATTGATTCTATTTAAAAACATAAATTTTACTCTTACTTTTTTAAATTTAAATACTGAAGATATAAATTATCTTCTCTTTATTAAAATATGATAATCATTACGTTTCTTTATGTTTGTAACAATTTTGCAAACTAAATATGTAATAAATGCATAAAAGTAATAGTAATTAATTTGCAAATAGGAAAACCATACAAATAATACATTAATAAACAGAACTAAATATATTTAATTTTTAAGTCATTCCGCTCCTGCCTCGACATAACTACCCTCTTTTCCTAAACATTTAATCATTCTATTGCCAAATTCCCATAATACATTTCTTGTCATATCTACCGCAATTTCCTGACATACTTCTGAAATGATCCTCCCCAAATGATCAACATCTTGAAACGGCCCTCGCTGGTAGATCTGCTGTTTTATAACACCATAAGAAAAAGTCAAGAGGGGTTAAGTCTGGAGATCTAGAGGCCAAAAATATCTGAATATGTGTTTGTTTGACGTTCAAACGTCAAACATTATTTGTCAGTGCAAGGTAACTAAAACAAATTTTCAATCAGTGTCTAGAAAAATTGTTGCAACCATTAAGAAACGGAAAGATTATCATGTTTTAATAAACAGAAGATAGAAAAGTAACAAAACTTGAGTTTTCATAGTAGATAAATGTAATTTGCTACCTTCTTGTGTTTAAAATATCAAATGGCAAAAGGCCCTAAACAGACTCGGTAACAAAATTCCAAGAAGGTAGGAAGTAAGACACCACCATGGTAACTAACCTTCTATTTGAAACAGGAAGACGCTTGTCTATTAAATAATCACCAACTTATAAAACACTCAGGCCTTACCTTCTTACTTCCCAAGGGTCGATGTTAAATATGGGAGTCAGCACCGCCTCCAGCTACAGTCAGAGATAGGGCGAGTTCGAACACAGTACTAAGTCGAAGGTTACGTTGTCAGGGCGCCTATCCGTTAAAATATGCTGAGCCCAACAGAAATTCAGACCCCGGACAAGATCCAATATAAGATTCCCCAGATGATAAGAAAAATAAGACCAACACCCAGTCATTCAACTTAACAACAGGTTTATTAAAATTTAAATATCCAAAATGTTCCAAGACCCAAATATACAGAGCAAAACAGCTATTGCTGACGAATCACATAAGACACACGTCGTACGTAGCTCGTTAAAAATTGAGTTCAATAAAAGATTTAAAAGGAAACAAAAAAAAACATTGAAATTTGAATTATATAAGCGCAACCCAGTTGCAAGTATTTTAATTTCTGAAGGAATGAATAACAGTCTTAAATGGCCACCCCAGGTGATCCACAATTTCAAATTACCAATGACATATAATTACAAAATTAAAGAATTTTAAAAAAAAAGGAAACACATGAGACAACCTTAAAGTTAAATTAATTACCTGACAATATTCTTCGATAAGCATATCAATATAAGGCAACTTGCCGAAAAGTCTCTCCAAAGTCGAACAGTTTGATCGTAAATTGCAACACGTTAACACTCCAAAATGAATCACTCTGTATAACAGAGGCAACCGACAATCTATTCGACAGTCGAGTGCAGACTCTAAGTTATATGGTATCTAATACTAAAAATATTAGCGCTAGTTAACTATGCTTTACATAAGGAAACGTGATTAAAATTAAATTCATTAATTTCTTACGAGATTGTACAATAATAAATTTAAATGGTTGACTAATTGCACTAAATAACAAGCTATAAATTTACACAATACAGATGCGAGGCTGCAACGCCAATACACATCCAAAATTTGTCCAAAATTCGAAATCCCAAAAAAAAAAGGCTACGTAACGTCTCCAAAATTGTCAAAGTAACCCCCAACTGGAGTCACTGTTGTTATTAAAACTACGTTAATTTAATACATTCAAATTACAAGGCACTCAGGCCAATATGCAATTAAATACTGAAATTACGATGACTTGAGCGATTAGTTAAGCCGAAAAAGTTACAATTAACAGTCCGATAGTACTCGGAATTGACTTGATATTACCAAAACTGATTGGCATTTAACAGATAATCATACACAGTCACAGTACCTTAAAAATTCCACATCCACAGCGACAATACACGATACCTTCTACAATTCACACTCGCTGCAAAGGAATCCGCTCCAAATACCCTCGGTTAACGACATCTTCGGGGAAAACGGTGTAGAAGGCTACAGCATTTCAACAATCTGCACCTTATAATATGTCTTCACCGCAGGATACACAATCTATTCCCTTGGAACGATAAATTATATCAGGCACGTGGTTCCAAAACTTTTACCCAACGAAAAGTGCTCTAATGAAATTTTTGCCATACACTAGCAGAGCAGTTAAACAATTCTTAAGCCACGACAAACAATATCCTCAGCAAGTTTACGCCAAAATCACATTAATGCTTAAGAAACATCATAAAATCCGCCTTGTACTAGCGATTACACACGATATAATTCAACAATTCAACATTTCTCAAGTAGTGACCAAGAAAATTGCATCTGCTCTTGTGATGGTTTTTAAATGCTTCTTCTACGACAGTTAACGTTCAAAAGAGGAAGGTTCTAACATGTCAACCACCGACCTTGAGCGTAACACGAACATTTGAACTAATGACAGAGCGACCTAACCTGATATTTTAACATACGACAGAAATGTAGATTCAAATGACAATACAAAAGTGGAAAATAATTATCATTAAAATGTCACATAACTCTAAGCCCAAAAAGAAACTCCAAAACTAAATTAGAAAATAATTAAAAATACCCAAACTATTAAATAAAACATCGTGCGCCATCTACCCGTCAACACATATACATTACACGCATGAGATAAGGCAGATCGCATGGCAATAGGAATCTTATGAACTCTCTCCACTAGATGGCAGAAGGAGTCCGAAAGATGATCTATTTACCCGAATTAACCAGGATAATTTACGTATCCAAACGATAAAACTAAAATAATCAATTAAGAGATAAAATACAGCAAAATAATTGTAACAAATTACATACTTAAATGTAGTTTTCAAATCTAATCCATTATTTTTTATAACAATATTCGATAACGTCAAAAATAAAGGTACTTTACTTTTGAGCAAAATTTATATTTTTTGACACACCCCGTATACGACTGCAAAAAAAATTATATTTGATTAATTCATTTTGGGTTGTAGACCATGCAGAACTTGTCTGGTTCGTAGTGCCCACCCAAAGTGGTCCCAGGCATGCTCTATTGGATTCGTGTCCGAGCTTCTAGCTGGCCAATCCAAAATACGTATGTCAACCTCGTTTAGGTGATTCTGTACAAATTGGCTATGTGGAGGCGAGCGTTATCATGCATTACACGGAAATTCGGGCCTATGTAAGGTGCAAGTGGAGCCACAAGTGGCTTTAAGATAATCCTAATGTACCTATCTGCGGTCATAGAACCATTAGGAATAACCTCCAACTCAGTCTTAGCCCCGGAAGATACACCTCTCCATAGCATAATCGAACCACTTCCGAAATTTGTTGTTTTCCTGAAGTTGCACTGACTGAGGCGCTCACCATCTCGTTTATATACTAACAGGCGTCTATCTGATGAGAACAGGCAATTCTAGAATTGTTTCGACCTTTGCTTGATGTAAATAAATGTTCAAATTAAAATAAAACACACACAAGGAAGTTTGGAAATTTACACTATATTACTAAAATAAAAACACTACATCTATTTCGCTACACAGTAGCTTCTTCAGATGATATCTTTAAACTAAAATATTACCTACAACTGTATCTAATGTGTGGGGGTACAAGTTTAAGTTAATCCAGCGTGTACTACCTTAAGATACATGTAAAAAAATATCTCGTTTGGAGTATTGTAATTTTCTATCTTCCTTTAGCCATTTCTTCATTCCTGTTCTAATACCTTTCTCGGTTGCTGAACTATTGTTGTGGGTTTCCAACTTCGGGAAAACTGAATACTTAAGGCACTTGTTCTAAAACCATATATTTTGTGTCGCAGTTCTTGTACGCAAATGTAGTTTAAAGTAAAGAAGGGTCAGGCAACTTGTAGCTGCTAGTTTCAATTCTTGAATTGTTTCGAACTTTGCTTGATGTAAATCCATGTTCAAGTTTAAATAAAACACGCACATTTTTTATATGTATCTTAAGGTAGTACATGCTGAACTATCTTAAACTTGTCCCCCACAAATTAGGTACATCAAATTTTGTTTTTAATACCTGATATAAATGTTGTATACAGGGTGTAGCACCTAAGATGCCTCGGACCGTAGCTCCTCTATCATACAATATATCGAAAAAAGTCTAAGAGAAAAATTGTCCATAACTACAATCACCATTTCCCTAAAATATTTTTGGTCATCAGTGCCGTGCCGTATTCCAGTGGCGTATCAAACCTATGTTTTCTTAAATGGAACAATGTATATTTTGTGGCTGAATCGGAAAGCCCCCAAAGAGTACTTTTTTTTCGTATATAACGTCATACTCCTACTTCAGCGGTTTCGCTGTTATAACGGTTTTTCTTCGCAGTTAGATCGTACTTCGACATTTTTTTTGGCAGGAACTAAATTGTCCCGGCGTTTCGGTTTCGAATTTAGGGATAGACTAAAACCTCTTCCAATTACTCCTATTTTTTTTCCAAGTGATTTATGGCTTTGCAAATAGTCATTTTTTTCTAAAATATCAAATGGGAACCATATAAAATAATTATATCGTTGGATAATCGAAATAACAAGTTTTCCATTTATTAAAAAAAACACACATTTCATTACAAAATTAAAAAGAAAACAAAGTTGTTAGGTCAATTTGTCGAAAAACGTCTTTTTTCAAAGTCAGCTGTCATGATAAAACAATAGAAGTGCAACTGTCAATGCATACGGAAAAAATAACAATAAACTGACAGAAGCATTATTGTTATCTGATAAACGTTGCGAAAATGCCTGGAACTCAACAAGAAATGGTTGACGTGTGTTTATTCTTGGAGAATGTTTCAAAAATTGTTTGTTGGCGTCACGAGTGTACTCTGAGAGATATCCTCTCAGAACGTGTCCAAATCCACGTGAGTTTGCAAAGGTGTTGGATAGATTTACGTCTACTGGTACTGTTCAACTAGCAAAGTGAGTTAGAACGAAGCCAGTTTTGACCGTAGAAAACGAATTGAAAGTTCTGGAGGCTGCTGTTGAAAATCCTCATATCAGTGTTCGCGAAATTAGTAGGAACACTGACAAGCTCCATCCATTTAAAGTTCAATTGCACCAGGAATTGCAATCTCAAGATTTTGAAACCAGGCAGAATTTCTGCAATACCTAGGTCTTTGCAAATAGTCACTTTTATTCTAAAATATCAAATCGGAACCATATAAAATAATTACATCGTTGGATAATCGAAATTCCAATTGCAATTGAATTTTAAATGGATGTAACTTGTCAGTGTTCCTAATAATTTCGCTGACACAGATATGAGGATTTTCAACAGCAGCCTCCAGAACTTTCAACTCGTTTTCTACGGTCAAAACTGGCTTCGTTCTAACTCTCTTTGCCCGTTGAACAGTACCAGTAGACGTAAATCTATCCAACACCTTTGTAAACTCACGTGGATTTGGATACGTTCTGAGAGGATACCTCTCAGAGTACACTCGTGACGCCAACAAACAATTTTTGAAACATTCTCCAAGAATAAACACATGTCAACCATTTCTTTGAGTACACTATAAATGTACACTAGAAATATGACGGTTCGAAGTTAGTGGTTTTTAGTATCCAGCCAACCAACGTGACTAGCGCACGAAAATGTCTGAAGTAACGAAAATTGAGTACCGCGCGGTCATTAAATTTTTAACAAAAGAAGGTCATACACCCTATCACATTAAACAACGTTTAGACGGCGTTTACAGTGATTCATCTCCTTCGTATTCAACTGTAAAAAAGGAGGCAAAATGTTTCCGTTTGGGACAAGAATCCCTGGAAGATGCTGATCGGTCTGGTCGACCAATTGAAGTAATAACGCCCCAACAAATTTCACTTATTGAACGTTCAGTGCTAGAAGATCGCCGTTTGAAAGTGAAGGAATTAGCAGTGATAACAAACATTTCCGAAACAAGTGTTCGCCGAATTCTCCATGACCATTTGGGTATGAATAAAATTAGTGCTAGATGGGTACCGCGACTTCTTTCTGCTCTCCAACGTGAATGTCGAGTCGAATGTGCGCAGTCGTTTTTAAACACGTGTGGAGACGACCCAAAACCGAGTTTCGAGTCCATTGTCACAGGGGATGAAACAATGGTTCTGTTTTACGGTCTTCTATCGAAAAGAGAGTCTATGGAGTGGCGGCGACCTGATGAAACTCGTCCCAGAACAAGAAATGAACACATCCATTACCAATAGTAATAAAATGCAAAGGAATTGAACGACTACTTGGAATTTCTGCAATTGCTTCTGACAGTGAAGTGTATCAAACGTCTGCAGTGTACGACTTTTTGATAAGGTACAAGCGCTTTGTTGTGAGACCACTTCGACAAACGCGGGACGTTTGCACGACGCGTGCATTCTTATAGAACAAAAATTCGAAAGAGACTTGGTCTATCTGCCTTGTAGACATCATACTTGCGAGATAATTCTGCAGAGTGTATTTGATGAGACTATATCAAAATCTTCAGGACCGAATATACCTGAATTTAAAAATGTTCAACAGGCATGGCCCAAAATAAACAAACTAAATTTGATACCCGGAATTAGAAATGAGTATGTGGTCCAGAGTATTCAAGATGTACCGGAAATTCTCGAATTTGGAATGCAGATTTTACAAGGTAATCAACATCCGCGAGAAGATTATCGAGAATTCTTCGAATTAGTAGTTATTTTTTTAGGCGGAACTCCTCCCAGGAATATTAATTTCCAAATTCCAGAAGCCTTTCACCAAGCACGTTGGATGGCGAAAGCAATATGGTGTTTAAAAATGTATTTATTTGGGAAATAATTTGTAATGAGTGCAGAACTGGAAACTGGAATTCGAAATATTTGTTTCTTTCTTGTAAGGTTTTATTTTAAAGCTTGGATTCAAGCCCCACTTGCATTGAACGCGCCGCGGCAAGATTTAAACTTCTTTAAAAATTTATACGCGTATCGAGACGTCGACGAGAAAATAATGCGGCTTACAAAAATTTTATAATAATTTGTGCTATTTAGTGCCAGAAGCGGCAGGACTGGTATTTTTTGATTAATCCATTGACAAAATTAAAATTGTCCCAGGAGATTTTCCATTCCAGCGAATTTTTTAGAGAAAGATCCCAGTATGTGGGAGGACGACAGCGAATTTCAGTTTGGAAGAAATATTATAGAAAATTTAATAGTGACAAATGACACCGCTGTACGGGCTGTAAAATTGATAACAGAATTTAATCAATCGCTGTCTGAGAATGAGGAAAGAAAACTATTTATTTTACAAATTGTATCCCATTGTAGGAAACAGTTTTGCGATCATACAAAAGCCACTTTATCTCAAAATTTGTAAAATATTTGGAAATTTATTGATTAAAATTTCATTTTAAAACAATGTAATATTTTCATCCTTTTTCTCCTTGTAAAACCCTTACTCTCACTGATACAGCTGTGTTTATTTTACAAGCTATAATATTGGAGATGTATCTTTATCAATTTATAATATTGAAAATGAAGTATCTTTCTTAACACATTCGCTGTTAATGGGTTAAACTAAATCGTACTTTTCTTGTTTGTATACACATTAAAGACAACAAAATAAATTCAACGGCGTGTTATAACATATCTTCTTGTAGAGTTAAAATATCACATATTAAAATCGAATGTCTAAATTGATTTTTCTGCTTCGCGCTGAGTAAATTAATTAGGAAATTTTATCACAAAAATTTGCCTACGATGAGATTTGAACTCATGACCTTCTTAATGCCGTCAAGATGCGCTACCAACTGCGCCACGAGGGCTTGAGTTCATATCTACTTAAACGTCTTGATATCATCAAGTGACAGATTGAAATAATACATTTTTATCCGGCAGTTCGGAAATGAATGTGTAAATTTGAATTTTAATTATTTTTAAAATTCTGTTTTTCTCAGCGGAGAAATACCTAAATTGATTTTTCTGCTTCGCGCTGAGTAAATTAATTAGGAAATTTTATCACAAAAATTTGCCCACGATGAGATTTGAACTCATCACCTTCTTAATGCCGTCAAGATGCGCTACCAACTGCGCCACGAGGGCATGAGTTCATATCTACTTAAACGTCTTGATATCATCAAGTGACAGATTGAAATAATACATTTTTATCCGGCAGTTCGGAAATGAATGTGTAAATTTGAATTTTAATTATTTATAAAATTCTGTTTTTCTCAGCGGAGAAATACCTAAATTGATTTTCTGCTTCGCGCTGAGTACATTAATTAGGAAATTTTTTCACAAAAATTTGCCCACGATGAGATTTTAACTCATGACCTTCTTAATGCCGTCAAGATGCGCTACCAACTACGCCACGAGGGCTTGAGTTCATATCTACTTAAACGTCTTGATATCATCAAGTGACAGATTGAAATAATACATTTTTATCCGGCAGTTCGGAAATGAATGTGTAAATTTGAATATTAATTATTTTTAAAATTCTGTTTTTCTCAGCGGAGAAATACCTAAATTTTATAATAATTGTTTGCTATTTAGTGCCAGAAGCGGCATTAAGAAGGTCATGAGTTCAAATCTCATCGTGGGCAAATTTTTGTGATAAAATTTCCGAATTAATTTACTCAGCGCGAAGCAGAAAAATCAATTTAGGTATTTCTCCGCTGAGAAAGACAGAATTTTAAAAATAATTAAAATTCAAATTTACACAAAAATCGAATGTGCAACGTATTCTCATCATCCGATTGATCTCAACTTTTGTCAACTTTTTACACAAAATAACATAATTTTAGAGGCCGTCGCAACAAAAATTCTGAAAAATATATTCCATCAAGTGAAACTAAGGTCAACCCTGTATACCGGGTGTCCCGTAAAAAACGCCAACAATAATAACTCCGTTATTTATTGTCCGATTTTATTGAAACAAAAAGTCAGTTAATTAGCATCAAAAATACTACAAGAAAGTAGTGTTTTAGGTGTTTTCAGTTGATTTCATTAATGTCAAACGATAGTCAACTTTTTTATTTTAAATGGAAACAGATATATTTTTGGCAATATTCGGATTGGATTTTCTTTTTTGAATTCATCGATGTATAACATGTCTATTTTTTATAAACGATTATTGAAAGAAAACCATTTATCAAAATTGACCATGTTTTTAATAAATTATGTATAACATTTCGAATGTGCTATGAAACATTGAAAACGTAAGTATTATTCTAAAAAACAAAACAAAACACTTCACAATAATTGTTCAAATTGCCCGCCACCTTGTTCAATACATAACGCACATCTCCTAATTACTCCACGAGTCGCATTTAAAAGACAAACGGCAGGTATTTCTTGACAAGTGTTAATAAGTCTTTGTCTTAAAATGTCAACATTTTCTGGAGGTGTCAAATAAACTCGATCTTGTAGATAAACCCACAACCAAAAATCTAGGGGCGAAAGATCGGGTGAACGCGCAGGCCACTCGATAGGACCGGATGTTCCTATCCACCTATTTCCAAATTGGGTGTTCAACCAATCAGTATTTACTCTGGCGTTGTGAGCGGGGGATCTTGTTGATAAAATATTTTATTTAAATTTGCCAAAGGTAATTCATCTAAAAAGTTTTGGAGATTTTCGTTTAATAAAGTGTGATACTTTTCTTGATTTAAGCTACCATCTATGAAAAACGGCCCAATTAATTGATCGCCTAAAATACCACACCAAACATTTACGCTGAAACGTCTTTGAAAATTATTTTCAATGACAAATCGCGGATTGTCTTGGCTCCATTGTCGATGTATGTTTCTATTAAAAATATCATTGTTGCTAAAAGTGCATTCATCAGACCAAATTATCATTCTGTAAAAACTCCGGTCTTGTTCTAATGCATTTAAAAAAAGTCGACATAACTGTATTCTTCGGCGTTGATCATTTTGTTCTAATGCATTAACTTTTCGAGCTATGTACGGTTTAAATTTGTATTTTCTTAAAATACTATGGACTGTAGTTTTTGATACCCCAATATTATGTGCAATTTCGCGAGTCGAAGTTCGTGAATTTTCTTGTAGTGCAAGAAGAACATCATATTCCGTATCTTCGGCGAATCTACGTCGCTGTGTTTTAGGTTTTTTAAATGATCCATAATTCCTCAAATTCGTTTCAATTCTCTGAAATATTTTCGAACCTGGAACTTCTCTGCCCGGAAAACGAACGCTGTAACGCCGAACTGCTTGAAGACGATTTTTATTACACTCAAAAAACACTTGCAACATGTCTGTTAACTCATTGTTATTCATTTTTATGATTATACTTTTTTTTGTGGCAAAACGTTCAAGCAGAACAATAAATAAGACTTAATAGACAACACTGACGTTTATTGACGTTTATCGCATTTTTGTTTTTTCATGGCACATTCGAAAATTTATAAATAATGGAATACAAAGATGAAATTTATTAAGTTTTATATTTTTTTTCAATAATTGATTATCAAAAATAGACATTTTATACATTGTTGAATTCAGAAAAAAAAATCCAATCCGAATATAGCCAAAATATCTGTTTCCATTTAAAATAAAAAAGTTGACTATCGTTTGAGATTAATAAAAACAACTGAAAACAAACAAAACACTGCTTTTTTGTAGCATTTTTGATGCAAATTAACTTTCTTTTTGTTTGAATAAAATCGGACAATAAATAACAGAGTTATTATTGTTGGCGTTTTTTACGGGACACCCGGTATATATATATATATTAAAAAGGATTATCGCGGACACATAAAACACAAGAAAAAGGATATTTGGGCAAATTTCACTCTAGAGCAACCGTAGGTACGTGTTTCAGACTTATTGGCCATCGTCAGTACGGCATAGTACAAGGAATTTTCTACACCGTGCAATATCCACGTCATATATTCCTCTACCGTTAATAAATGTCTTTGCTTATTTTTAATGAAATAAGTACCTGAGATATGATCGCTTTATATATCAGATTCTGATTTTCCCTCCTAGCTTTTTCATTTTTTCTTAAAGCTTTTTTCAGTTCTTGTTTTCTGATTCTAGTACTAACGCATTTGCTCCATAACTTTATAAAGACAATTAAAAATGAAGGAAATGCATTTTCCAAGAAAATCGTACTTTAAATGATGTAAAGCATGACCGCTTATTGTAATAGAACCCCAAATTAATCTGCTACAAGAGACTTTCTGTGATTTGAAGCATGTTGCTTGGCATGCCGTGACAAAGATAAACAGATAAACAATAATAATACGTAAATATAGTTAGTCATGTATTAACAGTCATGCATTGGGTTGCAATATGAGCCTTCATATGCATTTCCTAACAGTGACATCCGAACTACCTTTTCTCCAATCTGGAAAAAGATTTTATGAGAACATTTTCTTAATCAAAAAATGATATCAGTGCAAGTGGAATAGCTAGCCAAATGCTTGCAAATTATTGTTAAGACATTGATGTCGGTAACTTCTAATGGTGGGCAAAAAAGAAAGTCACGAGAAAACGTTTTAAATTATACTCACCACAATGGTATAGAGTTAGAGTGCATATTAGTCACTACTATTTGTTATTTATTATTATTTTTTCCTCCATTATTAGACGAAATTTGTTTTTATTAGTATCAGATTAGACGTATAAAACAAAATAAAATTGTACATAGTTAATAAATAAAAAACAAGAATTGGAATATTTGACCAGTGTTATAAAGTTACGCATAACAAAGCTGAGAATCTACAGGTAAGACGTAACGATACATTGTTTTAAATGCATACGAAAAAGTAATTAACTGGAGAACAATTTATAGTATATAAATTCAATTATTCATGCAGTGTACATAAAACAAAACAAAGTTTAATGTTTGCATCCACATCGTGGTCCACTAATAGGCAACATGTATAACGCTTGCCGCCTTCGACATTTGCGTTCGTACGTAAACCCAATTCTAACTGGATAATTTAATTACGAAGAACTTAAAAGCACTTGACCTTATTCATTCGTTGAAGTTGAATTTACGTCAAAATTAAGTGTATATGACATCTAAACATTTAAGTAGAATTTAATTATACGATACGCGTATGAAAAACTAAATAAATAAAAATCAACGTATACATCGGACTTTAAATTGAATTTGCAGGCATGTGTAACACATTTGCTTTATTTATGGTCTTTCTATGAGGTTTCAAGTAACACTAGAACTAATAGTAATTTTAATTTAGTTAGGTTATACTAGGAAAGAAATATAATTTAATAGAGCAAATTCAAACTTTATTTATTTACCTACTGTGCATTAAATTGACGCTACTGATGCGGGGTTGGCATATTATGATGTAGGAGACCTGCGATAAACAGATATTTAAAAAAAAAATTGTGAAAACATGAAGTGTAATAAAAGACCGATTTCAGAGTTGGAATTTCTTGTATCTTGGGTTTAACAATGGGCTCAACAATATAGAGGAAAGTCGCCTAATAAGGGGTCCTTTTTTTTAAGAGTCAAAGAACACAAAACTATGTTTTCCTACCGACCTGTAGCACATCTACTTACACGTCATTTATCTATTGTAAGTGAGATAATTCAAAATGATAGTTTATTTGTGTTCATTTGACTCTACATGAAAACCTGCTTCATCCATATTATGAATAGCTAATGGACAAAAGGCCCCGAAGGGGGCAGAAAAAAGGTTAATATACAAAAAGGCCCCGAGTATGAAAGAGAAGTGTAATAATCACGAAAAGATGTGTACAATTGTTATTTTCATCAGCATATTAAGAATAGGTTTAACTGCTGAATTGTGCTGTAACTTGGTAAAAATATTTTCACCAAACAATGTATATTCCGCAGCCGAGGGAAAATGTTGAAGCTGAATTTACTTTAATCATGCTTTAGTTGTTCATCAATCAGTTATGGGAGACCAATAATGCAAAATAAAGCTAAATATGTAACTACACTAAGAACCGTTCTGTAAATTTTGTATGTACATCATAGCATAGTCTGCCGTGACTGGTTTGTTGATTTCTTAAAGGTTACAAAGTCACATAAAGCTGGAAAGGGTTAGAGGCAAAATCGAGGCTGCGAAATAACATTGTTTGGTGAAAATATTTTTTTCAAGTTATGAGACTATAGCACAATTAAGCAACTAAATCCTCTTCTTAATGTGCTGATGAAAATAACACTTGAAGGGCTCTATGCAAGAAGTCCCTAAGTCACTTTTTCATGTTCTGAGATATTTGAGATTTTATGTTTCAATTTGATCTGGAAATCACATTGTTTTGATTTTGACTAATCTTTTTTTCCTAAAGATTATTTGTATCATTTCTTATATTATCGCCAAATTTCAAGGTAAAAAATCCACACTTAATGCAAAAAAAAAATATAAACAATTTACACTTAGGTACTTTTTAACAAAATTACTGCAAACTTGTTTCAAAAATTTTATTTCAAGTAAAAATAGACCAGTGATATACGATAATAATAAAATAAACTTTCCCACAAACTTAATTTATTGTCATAACACGCAATAAAAGGTTTTTTCTGCTTAAACGTAATAATTTCAACAAAAAACTTATTCGAACTGTTCTACATCAGACTCTTGATCCTCTTCTCTTCCCAACTTCACGGATTCTTCGTCTAACACTTTATAAAACTCCCTGTTTTCCTCTGCTTCAATATAATGAACCAAAAATTTTATGTTTGCCAGTTTCTCTTCCTTCAGTTTTAAAAATTTATCGTATGCAAAACTTGGGATAATGTTGGAAAGAAGTCTCTGATATCCTACTTTGTATAAGTTGAAACAACTGCCATAATCCCCAGTCATAGCCTCTCTCAGTCTTGGTTTATCCGCAGCAGAAAAGATAACTGATCGGCATTTTGAAATTCCCGGTAAGGACGATTTTATTTTGTCACCATACAACTTTTTGTAGTCCAGCACTTTCAGTGTCGCAAAATTTCCTGTAATTTTGCTGCTTTTGGTCAATAAGGATTGTTCCAAGAACACTACTTCAAAGGGATCTTTGCATCGGGCATTTTGTATAAGCTGTATGTAATAGTCTGGGTTATCGACTTTTTCCCTTTTCACTCTCTTTTTTTCGATCAGGGCAAAACAGCGGTCTACAGGCATCATGGAATGTCCTGGAATAGGGTAGTATACCACAATACCTCGAAAAATTCCAGATGCACATAAAGAATCTAAATAAGTGAATAAATATCTGTTTTTGTTTTGCGAGAAACAGTTATCGCAGAAAATCGATAATTTCTCTTGTTCGTCGGTTTTATATTTTTTGATATAATAATTTAGAGCTGTGATAACCTCGTTCGGACCTTTAGTAGCAAAATTTTCCGTGAAGAGAAACATAGTGGCTTGATTACTGACAATATTATTGATTCCAAAATTATGTAGCCAAAGTTGCCTTTTGTAATATTCGTCGCCAATATTAGTTACCGGCAATGGCAAATTTTTTTGGAAGTCAAAACATATTGCTAACTCTTTGTTGCTTGCGTTTTCTTTTTTCTCTTTAAGAAGAGTAAAAAAAACCTGAGATCGACGAAGGTGTAACTCTCTAGCGGTACTGAGAGACATTATTTCATTTTCATTGTTTCGTAATTTTGCCGAGTTAAGATCCGCCATAAATTTTGTACAAGTTGCACATATATCTTTTCTTGGATGAGCAAAAGAATAGTTGAAATTTTCAACAAAAATTTTATGAAACATTCCATACTTCACTGGATTATCAGGAAAACATTGGCCATAGTTCTTATGGAGCTGAGATACTGTAAGATCAGACTGTAGATATTTTTTGCACATGTTTTGTGAACGACTATAATGTGATTCAACGGCTGGCAGATTTTTCAAAAAACTGTTAACTTTTTCAACTGTATCGGTAGGTAATTTATTTTTCCGGTTATGGTGCTTTCCTCTAAAATCTCTTACATCGTCTATGTCAAACTTTAAAATCTTCTTTCTGAGTCTATCTCTAGTGATTGCATGCATTGCAAGAAAAAAGTTTTGGCAAATTGTAACAGATTTGTTGTTGTCTACAACAGTATACTGAAAAACCTTTCGCGGAGGTTTATTTTTATTAGAATGGCGCGCAGCTGGTTTTGAACTGATGCACCCTCGCAAGTACAAATTTTGTTCATTATGGTTACTTAAATTTTGGAAACGTTCACAAACTTGCTTATAGGATATACCAGTGAACTTGGTTTTACACTTACAGCGACATTCTGGCATTTCACTCTGTATATGAGATTTTCTTAACTTTGACTTTTTGTTTTCTCTTTCCCATTTTTTTGGATCTGATCTTCTTTTCTTTGGTTTTGCTTTTTCTTCATCATTCCCATTTTCGTCTTCAGTAATAATCAGGTCATAATTCTCTACTGGACTTGCCCTAACCCTAACCTCATCAGGAGGCAGCCACACATCGTCATCATCGCTAGCTGGATAAGGTTCTATAAAAACAATACATTACTGTAATAGGTACTCATCTACATAACTTTTTAACATTGCAACTTACCTGCGATACTTTCATCACTGCTCATCTTAGAAAAAGTATTTATTTTGCGCTAGGTACAATAGGTAGTTGAGAGCTGTTTTAATGTAAAATGCAACTAACCACTTCTTTTTTACCTAGGGTATTCTTAAACATTTAGGTACTTCTTAAACACTTAGGTACTTTTTGCACAAAAATTCCTAAACCAGCTGAGAATGGGACATTTAAAATAACATAGTTAGGGGCCTTTTAAACGGAAACCAGCAAGTGGGATGGAAAGTTCATCCATTCTTATTAGAGATGGCGCTAATAGTACAAAATCTCTAAAATGTCACTTAGGGACTTTTTGCATAGAGCCCTTCACTTGTAGACACCTTTTCTTGCTTGTACACCTCTTTTTCATACTCGGGGCCTTTTTGCTTTAGTATATTCACCTTTCTTCTGCCCCCTTCGGAGCATTTTTGCCATTAGTTTCCAGTGACAATTAGAGCCTTACCTCAAATGACATTAACATAATTGAAATAATGTCGTACCATCGAAATGAATAATTTAATTGCAGTAATTAATATAACAAATGCCGAAATGTCCATATGTTGTTCCTTCGACATCTCTTATTTACAACACAGAAACTGAATGTTAAATTAAAAACAAAACAAATTACACCTGTGGAATTTGAACCAACTGCCTGCCATAAAGTATATGAAGTTTAAAAAAACTTGAATTAAGTTTAAATAAAATTTGATCCAGACAAGATTTTTAAAAACGAAAAAATTTTCCTGGTAAAGCTTGAGTTGTAGAATAATTAGTATCGTGACTTCAACCTTCTATTTCAAAAAATCAAAAATTTAGTGCATCAAAGGTTATTTCACACTGCTGACGTTTTGAAAAATTTGGACAAAAGCGCTTCTAATGAAGATTTTTCAAACCGGAAAAAGCGTAATTTATAGGACATGTTGTAATATAACTATGCAAAATTCCAGCCTTCTACCGTAAAAATTGACGATTTGCCCAAGAGGGTCACCTTCATATTAGTTTTTGGCACTTTGCCAAGCCCCGCTTTGGTTTCGTGAACCCTAATTTGATACACATCCTAGACTTACCCCAATTGTCATTTAAAAAAAAAGTTCAAGTAAATCAGCCCAGTAGTTCCTGAAAAACATTATTATGTGTAGACACCCGCTCTAATGTTAAATGAGGGTATTAAATATATTATCTGATTCCAAAGTTCAGTCTTTCAATGGAAATGATAAGCTATATCGAACACATTTTTGCAACACAATCGTACATGAGATTTTTTTTGTAGCTATGAGTACATTGTTACCAGAGATGGCGTATATAACATTCATATTTTTCTATCATTAGGCGGATGAAAATCTATATGAATTTCTCGAAGATGATCACCAAAGCAGGTTTGTTGTTAACTTTTGGGTGGGCATAATAAACCACATGGTTGTTAACCAATTACTTATCACATCATCTAGATACCAGTGAATACCTCAATATGACGGTTTCATATTATGACCTGCGAAAACCCCCAGTCTCAATCCATTACACTCTTTTGTTTGGTAGTTCATCAAAGGAAAAATGTATGCTACAACTCCTTAAAAGGCTGACGACGTGAGACCCCGAATTGACGCAGCAGTATTAGAAATTACACCATAACGACTGGAGTGAATACAACGAACGATACCACAAAGATGGCAACTTTGTCTTGTTGAAGTGGAAACTTCTATGGGCGCGTTGATGCATTGATTGTTGGGCACTGAAAGTCACGCTCGGAATGTAACGCTCGTTCGGGTAAAGTCGGTCCGAGTCGCGCTCGGCTTTGTATTATAACACTAACTAGCGGTATTTAATTTCAATTTAATTGAAATTTAGAATAAATACGCGACGTATTGTATTTTTATTTTCTGAAAAATTCTTGTCCGCGTGCAGATGCGATCCCGAGCCGCCCGGGTGTAAGGCCGGCACGTTACCATTATACCAGCGCGGGTACTCGTACGAAAATTATAATATTTGTATGTATACATGCGTACGTATGAATTTTTGAAGTGAAAACTTGATCAGACCGAGCGAAATGTACTAGAATGATGTATACACAATAATAATAAATATATATTTTTTAAATGTAATATAGAACGAAAATGGAAAATAGAAAATGTAAATGTAAATGAATATAGAACGAAAAAAAAAGTTGTAATTCGTATTATTAACCTCGCCTTGATTAAGTTTTCACTTCTGCCGTGTGGTCTTAAGCACGCCCATTTTTTTAAAATTTGAACTATGTAGGTAATATTGACATTGTTTTGCTATCAAAAAAATAGCTCATTACTGTAATATGCCAAGTGTATTTTTATTCAAATTCCTTTCTGAAAACATGGGAAGCATAGACAGTACACTATTTTAGTATTAAGATGTTTGACTCCGAATTTAACGAAGAATATCGCCACGTGTAGTTTGTGCGTCAATGTATACACACCTTGTATAACATATAAATGTCTTTTTTTCATCTAGGAACTAGATACATACTTGTGAAAGTTTGTAGTACAAACCCATTATTGAATAGTGACCGATCCTATGTTTTGCAAGCTCTATAAAAATATTACAGCATGCTCGAATAACATTGGCTTGCGAAACATCTGTATCGTAAAATTTCTTGTCTTAAACTTTATGGAAGTTTCCTGTTTCTATAATTAATTGCAGTCCCCTCTTATAATATCTTAATACAAGAATAGAACATGAATAAAACTTTATTGCTTTACGCAAGCAAACTGTGAGACAAAATCAATAGGGTCTTCGTTAATTTCGTGACCAATTTGTTGTTCCATTTTTCTTTTGCGTCACATAATTGAAGTTTCAACTAATTTTGTTTCTATAAACACTTTTGCGTTGTCCTTTCATATTGATAACGTGTCTCTAATTGTAGTATCGCGTTTTTCGTCCTTTAAAACGGAAATAACCAATAAGGGAGGGTAAAGAGGGTTTCTTTTTTTATCGTAAAAACCGCATCACTAAAGACTATTAATTTACTGAAACTATACATAGCTATTTCAGTAATACACTTAAACAGTTGTAGATCACCATAATGATCATTTCAGTGTAGTAATAGTAGAATGTTGGGTGTTAATGATATGTCGCTATCTGGTTCTTCACCTGCGCATTGTAAGTAATAAAACTAACCGATTTTTTTCTATTTCGAAGTATTTTGGGCAGACCTCTTTAGACTTATTTTGAGTATTAAGCTTCCAGGGCGTCTACACCAAATCAAGTTGTGGATTCACTGTTGACCGAATTTAAAGATAAAAATGAGTACTATTTGTTGGAGGAGGTACTGTCTATCAGTAAGTGTTTTAAAGAATTATAGTTTACTTTGTTTTATATACATTTTAAAGATTTATTATTGATTATAATTAGTAGAAGTCTGGCTCACCGTATCCCTTACATGTGTACTTAATTGTGTTTAATATTGTTTGATTAGATGTCCAACAATTATTTGAAATTAAAACTTATAATATTAAGTAGAGATATTTAATTTTAAAATGTTGCCTTTGATATAAATGGAACTTATGTTTACTGGACCCGTGTTCTAACCAACCAAACTACGTAGGCGAAATACTTGCGAATTCTTTAAACGTTTTGAATTATATCAAGTCACAGGAGACGGATATGATTTGTGGATGGTATGAGCATTATTTCATGCAATGAAACATTTATTTTTCACAACGCAGAATAATTACTTGGAATTTATAATCTTCTCTGCCAAATAATAATATTTATTATTATTGTATTAGTAATATTCCTTAACCTGCCTGAAAGAGTTGCCTTAATAGAAATATTAGTTATTGCCTGGATGTCAGTCGAACTTTTGTGGTCCGGCCTACTGAAATTTTCCAAATTTCACTATTCAAATATTCATTTTAATATAGGTATATTTAAATATTCGAATCGAATTATTTAAATATTCATTTGAATATTCGAGTATTTGAATATTCGAATACTTGAATATATCAACAAGTTCTTCTGTATTAGAATATTCCAAAACAAAAATTTTAATTTTTATTACCCATTCCAATATTCGGATATTTATTATTCATTATTTTTTCTGTTATCCGATGTTTTAGTAGTCACTTAATAAGACTCTTCATTGTCCCCATGCAAAAAATTGCAACAAGGCGAAAGCGAAAAAATTATATTAAAATGACTTCGTTACTTATGACGTTACTTGCCTTCATTTGAATTGATTGCTCATAGGAAATAATAAATAATCTTACGAGACAAATAACAAGAATCAAGGATACAAAACAAGTTTTAATTTGGTAGGTAAATAACATACTACATATTAAACACACAAATAAAAGTAATACAAAATACACTACAAAATTGTGCGCTAATAAAACATATTTTCCGGCTTCAAGCAAGAACGTTTCTCCGTTACAGTGTTACCGGCTTTAGAGAAAGCCCTTTCTAAGGGGTCGGCGACGACGCAGAGATATCGTTTAGCATGCGTTGACAGAAATTTATTATTTCTTATTGTTTTTTCATCATTGTAATGGGCACATGTTTTTTGGTATACAACATTCCGAAGAATATATACTTCATTCGCACAATTTCAACTGATGACTCCTCTTCGTTTTCCAAGATATCTTTTAGGTGCCTGTTTGTTTTAAGCAAAGATCCAAAAAATATATCTTTCCTTTGAAACCTTGGAACTGGAAATGTATTAATATCAAATATTCCAGTTTGTGAAGCACAGTAACTAAAACATTAATAGAAAAGGCCTTTGTGAACCTTGATCGAAATTCTCCTTGCAAAACAAATGTTATTTTGTTTATCTCTTCTGGTTCATCCTTATCAATCCTTGAAATGAACATCTCCATCAAAGATTGCAAAATGGACACTAGTGAAATCGTCATTTGAGATTCTGATAACAATAAAGTTGTAGCCAACTCATAGCGTTCCAATATTTGAACACTATTTTCAATGATCGTCCATTCATCTTCAGTTAACATTAAATGTCCTGCTTGAGCTCTTGTGCTTATTGCCCTATCAAATAATACGCTGATCAATGTTTCACGTTGTTCCAGTTCCATTTCAACATAAAAAATGTTGAATTTCAACGGTGCCCGATGGTTTTTGTGATAATATTGATGAACATTTTTCAAAAAAACTGTTATTAAACTGAATGTGATAATTCCTATCCGAAGATCGAATATATTTTAATACAAAAATTATTCAAACTCTATCTCTAAATACGTTCATACTCTTTAATTAGTCTTTGTAGTTATGTATAGTACGCATGACTTGCGAGATATTCGCGAAAAATTAAATAGTAAAAGACTTAATTTCAAAAAATGCTTTATATAAAAATTTGGAAATCTGCAGAAATCTCGAGTTCGAAAATTTTCGTCATTCCAGTACTTTGTTATATGTAGTATAATACCTATTTGTTACATTTAGAAGTTGGATACGACTTAATTTCAACTATTCGAATAATTTCGTTTTTAAATTATTCAGGGTTGAATATTCGAATATTCGAATATTCATGGCATGGATCGGCGAAATTTAACTAGTATAATAGAACTGGCGAATCCACCAAATTAATAATTAATTTATATGACACTTTTGAATGTCTAGTGCTGTTTCTTGATATCAGTAATTAGGGTGCCAAATGTTTTCGTGATCAATATTTTTACATGTATGGTTTAGGAGGAAATCTAAAGATGTTGTGGCGGCATTACAAGCACCGGTGATATGGTCCGAGAATTAAAGAAGTGAAGAAACACGAACAAGATATTATAACAACGCATGCGCGAACAAAGTATTGCTTTTACTAAATTCAAATTAACTAAAACAAATGAAGGAAAGTTCGTAGAAAATTTTATATATAATAATAATTACACTTTTGAACAACAGTAAAGAAATATGTTCCAACGAAAATTCTTTATAATTACGTCGAGTTTTAAGCAAGGGGAAGACAGTTACGTCGTTAACGTTAGATGACGCGACGGCAGGATAATTCTGAAATTTCTTTAATCTTAAGCCGAGAAGATAAATCAGAGGTCCAAATAAAATCTTCAAAAATTATTTAATATTCTACTGAATATGAAATACTCCCAACAAATAATAACTAATAAACAGGAAAATCATAAAGGATACAGAAATAACAACGACCATACTTAAGTATGGTCGTTGCTTACCCATACATTAATATTTTCATGGTACTGGGTGTGTCCTTCTACAGACAGATGAGGGTTATCGGTACTCCAATATTTCCTTTCCTTTCGTTAAATGTTGCGACAATTGAATTCTTTGAAAACAAAAATAAAACATTTTACGCAGTTAAAGTGTGTTTGAGTAATAGATATTTAAGCCTAAAACAATAAATTAAACAAACCAATTTTTTTTAAAAAAAATCAATCAATCAATTTTCAAAAAATTAACGTCAAAATGTACTGTTTCAAAAGACCTTTAAAATGACGTATTACTCGATACCCTTTTCCATTTAAGACTTTTAATGGGGTAGCCTCCGGGGGCAGGGGGTTAAAGTGGGTGAGTCAATGGTTACATCAAGAGATGGCCCCCAATAATACTTCTTAGTGTTTCAGGAAATTTTTCATAGATTTCCAGATTTTCTGAAATTTAGGATGAGAAGTTTTGAAATAAACATCATCCATACTTTCAACTTTCAGTTGATTAGTTGATAGTTCTCTTGTCAAAGATTTCAGATGATTAAAATTAGAGTTTATTATACGATAAACGTATAGTATAATAAAAACTAAATAAAACACTCTTTGCGTCCCTTTGCAATAGAAAAATAAAAAATGTGTCTTTTACTTTCTTACACGTACTATAAGGATGTATTGTGTGTGATGATGAAAATGTTCGACCTCGAGATTTTTGCAGATGTCCACGTTTTGAGGTCCCCTGATACCAAAAAAGTGGGTTTTAGAAAATGTCTGTGTGTCTGTCTCTCTGTGTGTGTGTGTGTGTGTCTGTGTGTCTGTCTGTCTGTCTGTCTGTCTGTGACCACGATAGCGGTCAAACCGCTACAGATATCAATTCCAAATTTTGTAATTACGAATATAATCTCCCTCTTGAGAAATGATTAGATTTTGAGCAAAATCAGTAGACCGGAAGTAGTAGTTTACTTCAGTGATAAAATCGAATTTTGCAAATATTTCGTCAATTACTAAGTTTAAACAAATTTATAAAGAATTTAAATGTACTCAAAATTAAATTTGAGACAAATTGTCTTAAACAAGTTTTTTGAAATTCCTACCGGAAGTAGGTCTTTTACTCTTATCGAAAATCAGTTTTTTGCGAATATCTCGCAAGTCATGCTTTGTAGGCAGGTACATTATGAGTATAAAAGTGTTTAAATGATAATTCTAAATATCTTTTGTATAAAAAAAAAATTCAAATTTCGGACCGGAAGTACCACTTTTACTCTTACCGAATAGCGATTTTTTGCAAATATGTCGTAAATTATGTATTCTATATATATATTTATTAATAGTACAAAAGTATTTAGATTTGGATTTGCAATATTTTTTGTATACATGAAATTTCAAAATTCGGACCGGAAGTAGCACTTTTACTCTTAGCGAGTAGCACTTTTTTTCGAATATCTTGCAAAGTATGCATTCTATAGCGATTTATTAAGAGAATTAAAGTACTTAGAATAGGATTTTGAATAATTTTTGTATACAAAAATTCTTAAAATTGTATAGTTTGAAACGCTCATACGTATAAGAAAGTCGTGTGGTGGCCACACCTCATTTTTTAATGTGCTTTGGAGCAAGTTGCTCGTACAATTCCAAAGCAACAATTATCTCTCTGTTCTTTGCTTTTTTTGTTTTATATCCCACATAATTGAATGACTATGCCTATCTCAATCAGTATTTCGAAGAAATGCATTCTAGGTACGTATTGTATTGCTTCTGCCAGAAAAATATAAAACCATTAAATAATTGTAATTAAATTGTATTTAAACACGGATCATCAAGCAAAAGTGTATAATGTGGTAATACCGAGATCACGTCAAGGCTACGTTTCGTTTTTTTTCCTTCGCAACAATCAATCTCAGAACAACACGCTTACGTTCAAAGGAACAGAATTATAGAAATGCTTGCGGTCATTAAACACTAAAAAAAACCACTACCTATTATCATTATTACATGTACTTCCTGTATAATTGTAAACGGCTGATGGAAAAGTTGTAGTAGAAAAAGGCAGTAATGAAATGTTAATAGTTAAATGCTTGGCGCCTACATTTGAGTAATGCACGATTGTATGGGAGTTTATTGTAACGGAACACGTCAATTTAATGAATAAACAAATAAATATTTAGCTCTTTTTTGTTCGGTGTACAGTTTTTTATTTCATGAATATAATGAATGCAATGTTTCTGATTAATATTAAGTACCAATAAAGTTCAAAGTATCGTTTGTAATACAATAAAATTATAATATTGATTTGTACACATGCTCCGTAGGGAGGTTCAACAGTATCTAGTTAAAATGAAAAAATACATAACCGTTGATCTTACCAATATTATATTGGAATTTCGTAAACAAAAAAGTTATTACTTTCTAAAGATACATTTTGAAGCAGTTACCTTATAACATTCCACTCAATCTAGCAAAAAGCAGGTTTATTAATTTTATTTTATCCATTTGAACAGCTTTTTATATGCGAATTGTCATTCAACATTTTGGATCTTATTTACATTTATTTACCGTCGTAGATATATAGTGTTGGGCACTATCGAATACGGATTATTTGGATTATTATTAATACTAAGTGCGGTTGAGAAGCAAATGCAGTGCATATGAGACAAACATTTAAGAGATGTGTTTATAGTACATACATAAATATATTACCAATTTTCATTTAGACAAATGACTGTGCTTACATTATTTTTTGATTCACATATACACAGTGAGTCATCTCCGCGGGGAAGGCCGATTATGACTATTAAAAAAGATATTTCGAAGCGGTTTTCTCCCTAAGATAACCACTCATTAGAAGCACCTTCTAAATTTATTTTGTATTATACAGAGTGCTCCATAACTTGGTGGCTGACCATAGTTATACTTTTTTAAATGAAATACCGTATATATTATTACATTTTTGTATTCTCCGTATAATTCTTAGTCAAAAAGTATTAAGTATAGTATAGGCCTAAAATCAAAAGTTTTTGATTTATTACCATTTTTTGAAAAATGAAAACTATATATCTCGAAAACGACTCATCAGATGTCCACATTTTTTGGTAGGGTTATTCATAATAAGGGACCTAATGGAAGCGTGTTCAATTTTTTCAATTATTAATTGCTTGCGCAGAAAACTAAATTAAAACTACATGACAATTTTTGTGTGAAAGTCAATATTTTCAAATAGAACATCCTGTATATTGCTTCATTTTTCAATCGCTTGCTATATTCTACAACAAACACATATAAGAGGTTATTACTTTAAAAGTGACCATTGCTGAGCTATCGTCACTTTTTTATAAAATTTTGCCTATTTTTTGTCATATTTAAATACGGTATTTTGGTACTGGAGGAATGTCAAAGAAATGATTTATTACCCCAGAGAGTTTACCAGCAGCGTTACCCTAGAAGAAGGTTCCGTATACAGATGCCTTTGGAAGAGTAAGGGACACTTCCATTACTACCGGTTCAAATCCACGGAGACGTAAATGTGTGATACATTATGAAAATCAATTACGGATTCTTATGACAACTAGAGAAAATCCTCACGTCAGTACCCGTGAAGTAAGTCGTTTGCTGGATATTAGCTAAACCAGCGTTTCAAGGACTTTAAAATAAATTAAATGTCATCCGTTGTGAATATATTTAAATATTAAGTTACGCACCCATCATTTTGAAGTTAGAAGAGTGTTCTAGCATTGGGTAATAGCTAAAATTAATGTCCAGGCAATTCCGTGTGAAATTGTGTTATTTATACGGGTGAAGCTATTTTCTATAGTAATGGAATAGTTGACAGGAGAAATTTTCATAGGTGAAGCATAAATATATGGGGAGGCATTTTTGTTGATCCGATGATAGGGCTGCACGAAATATTTTAATTTAAATATTTGCAGGGAAGTGGCTAGCTCTTGGATGCCCTATTCGCTAGTCCAGGTCTTCGGACATAAGAAAATTCGGATTGCTTTATAGGGCTCGTAGGTAAAACAGCAAATAAACATTCTACTTGTAAACACAAAAGAAGTTAGACGGGTATATATATTCGTGCAATGCAATTTTTTAAACAATTCAAACTCTAGCTACAAAATAATTTCTTTGACATTCCCCCAATACCTACAAAAATAATATATCTAGGCATTTTTAGCAAAATTAAATATAAAATCCATTCGATTGTCAATTTGCAGCAAATATCATGGCTCACTATACCTTATTCAAATAAAAACATAAAATTGGCAAAATTATATCAAACAATTACAATAGCTCAGTAATGGTGACTTTTAAGGTAATAAAGCTCTACACGTTTTGGTGCGAAATCTAGTAAGCAATTCAAAAATGAGCTGATATACTAGATGTTACATTTAAAGAAAATAACTTTTAGGGAAAAATGTGTCATGCAATTTTGATTCAGTTTTTTGCACATGCAATCAGTAATTTAAAAAAAAAACATGTTTGTATTAGGAAGTGTTATTATAAATAACTTTACCAAAAATGGTGTCTATCTAATAGTCGCTTTCGAGAAATATAGTTTTACAAAAACAACGAATTTTTGAGAATAAATGTAATAAGTAAAAACTTTAACTTTTAGAATTATACTATTTTCTTACTTTTTGACTAAGAATTATACGAGGAATATAAAAATGTAATAATATACAAGCTTTTCCATTTAAAAAAGTATATCTATAGTCATCCACCAAGTTATGAAACATTCTGTATAATATAAAATAAATTTAAAAGGTGCTCCTAGTGAGTGCCTATCTTAGGAAGAAAACCGTTTCGAAATAATTTTTCTCATAAAGTCACAATCGGCCTTCCCTCGCAAATGACTCACTCTGTATATCACATATATAAAATAAAAACCCAATAATGGATTTTTGTTTTGTTTTTTGTTTTTTTTTTTTTTGTTGGAGAGGCCTGTTTTTGATATATAGATTTAAAAACGTGACAAATGAGAATGAACGTCTAACTAAACGTTAGGACAACTCTATTTATTGTCTTCACGATTACATACATACTAAAATTGATTTCTCCTTACCATACAACGCAAAGACTGACATCCCGTGTTAAAAAATTAAAATATTGAAATGATTTTTCTTTCATTTGTACTATATTTTTAGTGTTTTAACATGGGATCAATTTTAATACGAATATACATCTAAGTGCAATGAAGAAAATAAATAAAGTTGTCGAAACGTTTAATTAGAGACTTTCATTGTCATTTGTTTTGTTTTTAAATTTATATGTCAAAAAGAGGCCGCTACATCAAGAAAAAAAAATATAATCTATTATTGTTTTTTTTTATTATACGATATATAGGGGCAACCACAACAAAATCAATTTCATACTTACGAAGATTTGTTTTAGTCTGCGAAACCTGGCAATTATATAAAATAAAATATTGAACCGTTATTTTCTTCTCCACATTCACCTTTATTCAGCCAGTTCCTGGACATCCTTTCATATCTTCCAGTACTATCTAGTACACGTGGCAAATCTGTACATTTTAAATCGTTTCGTAACTAAATATTCACTATAATATAATGACTAATTAGAATAATATTCCATATATGTTTATGTGAAATCAATGTTTGCTTATCTTTATCATAAAAATCAATCAAAATTGGCGCCTAACGTGGGGTTCCGTATTTTCTAAATTCACCACTTCCAGATGATGTACAAATTGTGAAATATAATACTTTGACTTGAAACGCAATAAAGATTTCAGAAAGGAGAAAATAGTGAAACTGATAACTTCACAGCTTGCAGGTATAAATGGGAAAATAGGTGCTGATTTCCACTTAAACGATATTTTAAATGTATTTAAGTTAAAGTTAATACTTAGTTTATTTGTATAAGATATGAGTTTTTTGCCCTTTAATGGTCAACTTGTATTTTTTCGTTTAAAGTATTGACGTAGTACATATGCATTAAAAACAAACAATATTGATTAAGTGGCAATATAAATTGCGGTATCTACGAATATGTACGTATGATGTAGATGTCATGGGTAAAAGCTTCATAGCAACAGCAGCAGTTTCACAAAAGAATATGCCTGTTATTTCCCTTTTATTTCCACGGCGCAGCTTTATTGTTGGTTTTCTTTATTTCCGTTAGTGGTAGCAACTTTCACAAAACTTTAAACACAAACTGGAAAGGAGAAATTTCCGGAAACACAGAACAAAATCTTTTGTTTTCCATATATTTCTTTCAAACTTCCTACGATGATTTAAGTGAATATATTTAGAAATCTGAGTTAAATGAAATGGCATGACATTTGTAGAGCATCTGAAATGATTAAATTCCTAGAACTTTTCGTATAGTAGTAAAATTCTTATGCAGCGTATGTAATATTTTATAGTCAGCCAGAGATACTTGACATTTCGGCATCGGTGCACCCCCAAATTTCCCTTTTTTTAATGGCAGTTTATAATCTCAGAGATATAATTTAAAAAGTATTTTTTATATAGCAGACAGTTGTTGTATAGTCTAAAGTAAATATATGTGATTGAAATATACATAAAAAACATGTGTAGGAGTAGATTTTACCTAATATCTTAGGAAATATGCCAGGGAAGCATGTTGAAAGTATGTTCAATCGTTTTAGAATTATAAAGCGTTTTCGGAAAATGTATATCATTTAACTGATCCGGTCAGAAAGTACCTGACAGGATAATCAACTTTACCCGATCATGTTAAACATTTCAGAACGCAATTTGCAGTCGCGTATATTAACGTAACGTAAACGTAACCTATTCATAGCTTATAATCCATCTGTACTGGCAGGATGAAAAAAGAAATGGATGTCACAGTGAATACTTCAACTCCTGATAATCGTAAAATAGTTTTATTAATAAGTTTGTTTGTACTTGAATCTGATTTGATATAATCACTAATACTCTGTATGCAACTCAACATAAGAGGAAAGGAAGATTTTGCATTTTTGCATTAAAAACATAAGAACTATAAAGCGATACAATGTATGGTTTTTTAAATTTATTTCATATTAAAAAAATATAAAAAAATTGTGTATTGACATTGACGCTTTGTATATCCGCAGAGGGAGTAAAACAACTTGCACTACCCTACTCGCTTACCAGGATTATGAAAACCGAACCGGGTTGTTGAACCCGATTACTTTTTCGATTTAACGAACACCATTATTTTTACCCGACTGAATTAACGAACGCATTTGTTCTAACCGTGTTTTAACCCGAATGCCCGGGTTTAATTTCCGAAAACGCCTATACATATATCAATTATTATCTATTGTAATTTCTGTCACTGAATTGTATTGTAATCAAGCACTTATAGAATGTAGTTTATATTAAAATTTAAAATGATATACATTTATGTTTAAAATAATTTGTAGACGGTACGCTGTAGATATAAAATATTAATTCCATCACTAAATATTCATATTAATTGTCTTTATGTCACAGTGTCTAATTACCTCAACATAGAATAAAAGACAAGAATACAAAAGGAATTTAATAAGTGTCCTTCATCAATTCATGTATATTATATTGAATAACATAATAAAACTATAGGGATATTCTAAACTTGCATAAATGCCGAATCCCAAAAAAAAACATCTTTGAGTATATTTTTGGTATTATCAGAAGTTATACTTTTGTTTTGTATTAATCTGTTATTTCGTACCTTACAAAATAGACATTAGATATTTTGATTTGACGCATGTCCGGAGTAGATTATGTCCCCAAATCTATCTCTCTTAGTTGGGACGAAAATTACACATTACCAATTACTAAGATACATCACATACAATATATTAGTATTATATATATATGGGTATTTATATTTTCTGCCAATTTGGTGAAAAAATTATTGGATAGAGTTTCACTTGTGGGCCATATGGAATTTTTTTTTTATTAAAATGGCTTACGAGTTATCAAACTGCTGATTAATGTGGATGTATACGACGTATTTGTTATTGTCGTTTGCGTGTACAGAAATCAGGAGAATTGCATCATTAATTAACCCATCAAGTACTGGTGTTGCCATATGGCAACAGAAATTACGTAGTTTTCTGTTGCTTCAAAATAAATATTTTTGACTATAATCCGATAAATGGGATAAACCTCAGTTCGTTTGTAACGGCGTCTTTCAACATAACCAATAGTTATCGTCTGTTTGTCAGCGTGGTACAAAGTGAATGTGTTTTTGGTAGTGAGTGCACTAAGATTCGCACAAAATGGATTTCAAACTGATGTAAGTATAAAAAATCATAATATGTAGTTGCATATAATCGGTGATAATGAATTTGTAAATTGAAAAATATATGATGTATCTATTAATGTTGCAATTATGGTAACTTACTGAAAATTTAGAAAAATATAAATCTTGTAAGGTGGGTGTTGCCATGTGGCAACACCAACCTTACAAGATTTAACACCAGTCTTATCGGGTGCCCACTTTTTTAAATAGTTATCTTTTTTTCTAGTGGTGGTCTCACTCTAGACGAGGCTCTTCATATGGCGTATGATGAAGACTTAGACGTGGGCCAAATTTATATTGAGCCTCCAGATGCAGGCACTGTAACAGACGAGGATTCCGGCGAGGAAGATGGAGGTGGACTTATTGATAATTTATCTAGCAATCAATTGAATATTAATATTCAACTATATGTAAAAGGTCTACATAATAAAAATGATAGTAATGTGGAGGAAGGTGTAGAAGAAGTAGAAATGGTAAATTATTCCAACATTGAATGGGTCAAAGGTGATCTAGAGGAAGGTCCGCAAAATTGTTTCAATTCAGACTATGAAATGTTTAAAACAGTTTCACCAACAGAAATGTTTGAACTGTTTATAGACAATGATGTAGTGGGTTTGTTGGTACAAGAATCCAACAGGTACGCGCAATTTAGAAATTTTTCAAATCCACAAATTACTTTAGATGAAATGAGATGTTTCATTGCTATTTTAATTTTATCGGGATATGTCAGTTACCTTGAAAGAAAAGCTACTGGAACACTGATGGAGAGACCGCTTTCTAGCAATTTGGCGATGCCTTCACTGCGCAGATAACAACCTGTTGCATCCAACTGATAAATATTACAAATTGCGACCCTTGAGTGATCTATTTCGCTATAGATTTTTAAAATGGTTTGTTCCAGAGGAAGACTTAAATTATGACGAATCTATGGTGAAATATTTTGGTAAGCACTCATGCAAACAGCTTATAAGGGGAAAGCCGATTTGGTTTGGATACAAAGTATGGAGCCTAAACACCAAATCTGGATATCTTGTTAACTTTTCGCTATATCAAGGTAAAGATGCACGAGTGAAAGAAGAATATCAAGTTGTATTTGGAAAATGTACCGCTCCGTTATTAATGCTGTTGGATGAGTTGTCAGAGGAAAAGAATAAACTGCGCTACAACTTATTTACGGACAATTTATTTACTAGTTTTCACTTGCTGAGTCATTTGAAAACAAGAGGATACTCCTCAACCGGAACCATTCGTGATATTCGAATTCGAAATAATTGTCCTGTAGTGTCAAACAAAATGATGGCAAAAAGAAAACGTGGTGACTTTGACTCGTCTTTAGATAAGACAAACGGCATTTTATTAGCGAGATGGAAGGACAACAACGTAGTTTCTGCAGCTTCTACAAGATATGGAGTTGCTCCTCTTGGAACTGTGAAACGGTATTCGGTAAAAGAGAAAAGAAATCTTCAAGTTCCAAGACCCTACATGATCTCTAAATATAATGCATCCATGGGGGGTACAGATCTAATGGACGAGAACATTGCCCGATGGAGAATAAGTTTACGTAGAAAGAAGTGCTGGTGGTGCCTTTTTACGTGGTTGATAGACGCGTCGATACAAAATGCGTGGGTATTGTATAACAAGTCGGGCAACATACTAACTCAACTAGAATTCCAACGAGAGATAGTAAAAGTGTATTTGAACTATTGGGAATGGGTATTAAAATAAAACACTGTGTATTTTAATATGTGTGTATTCAATATTAACGTGTCTGTTGAACTGACTAAAGAGAAAAATAATAACGTACATATATCGCATTCCAGCTGCATCTTTGTATTGAAATATACTGATACATAATATAGTGCTGGCATATTAATTAGTATAACATATACACACATTCTCGAGGGTAAACACCACAGACCACACATACATTTGTGATTTATATTTTTGTATAGGAAATGCCTATGATGCATTTCTAACACCACCACCCAAAAAAAAAAACAATGGCCTATGGTTCTCGCCTCGTTTTTTTTTTATTATAATAAAAATATGCATATATATAAGTATAGATAGTTAGATAATATAATTCATTGTAATTGCATTTGATTTCTTAGTTCCTTGAACTTTGTTGCTGGCAGTCCTTTTGTGAACGCGTCGGCAATTTGCTCTGCTGATGGAATATATTTAAGAATTATTACATTGCGTTCAATTTGTTCTCTAATAAAATGAAATTTTATATCAATATGCTTTGTTCTTTTATGATGGACTGGATTATTAGCTATATTTATATCATAAGCATTTGTTATTATTTTCAAAAATGAAAATTGGGGTATCAAATTTTATATTTATGCTATTTAAAAGAGTTTAACCACATAGCTTTTCCCACGCTTTCAAAAAGAACCATATATTCAGCTTCAGTGGATGATGCTACTTACGGTATTTTGATTTCGTGTATTCCAGGTAATATTACACTAATGAAAAACTACCCGTTGTACTCTTTCTATCATTTTCATCAGTTCCAAAATCTGCATCTGTATAGCCAATAATGATATTATATTTACCTCTTTTATATATTAACTTGAGATTAATTTGCCCTTTATATATCTTAATACCTTTTTAAAATATCTCCAAAATTCCACATTATTTTTCTTTTGGTAACGGCTTAATATATTAATAGCAACATAAAGATCTGGACGTGTGCATAACATCAAACATCCAATTAAATTTTTACAGAATGCATCAAAATGAATATCTGAGTTTAATGCATGATAATTTAATTTAGCTTCAAGAGGTGTATCTTACTAGATTACACTCTAATATATTAAATTTATTAAAAATCCTTTTTAAATATAAACGTTGATCTAATCGTATTTTTGTTTGAGTTCTCATAAATTTTATTCCTAAGAATATATTTACTTCTTCTGAATCTACTAAGATAACGTTTAAAGCTTTTCATAGTATGTATTTACATTTTGTGTTGCTCTCAATACATCACCTACATATAATATAATATATGTAATATTTTTTTTAAAATCTACTTGTTTTTTTTTTTTTTTTTTTTTTTTTTATTAGATTTACTTCTTTTAGCATTTTGTCAAAACGGTCAACCAGCACCTTGAAGATTGTTTTAAACCATATAATGACTTATGTAGTTTACATACTACGTCATTTTTTTTTATTCTTCAGGTACTTTCATTTAAATTTCCTCATTTAATATACCGATTAAAAATGTAATTTTTACATCTATATGATGAACTAACAATTTAGATTGATTAGCAAACGCTAAGAAGAATCTAAAAATTTCAATCTTTGTTACTGGGGCAAAAGGTTCTTTATAGTCTGATAGATATTGCTGGCTGCTATCAACCGAGCTTTCTATTTGACTATATTACCATGTTCATCAGATTTAGCTGTAAAAATCAATTTATTATCAATAATATTTTATTTTCTGGCCTTTTTTTACTAATGACCAAGTTTTATTTAATATAAGTGATTGAATTTCATCCTGTATCGCTTTTTTTTATTGTTTTCTGTCTTCCCTTGTTTTAATTTCATGATTTGTTGTAGGAAGATCAGTGAGTACATTTGAAAATAATATGAGACTTGCGTAAATATCATCATATTGATTTTTATTATAGCAGGGTGCAGGATGTTTTTGAATTCTTTCACTTCTTCTAATTTTAGTATTTTGTGATTTATAAGTATCTGCACTTTCGGTTTTTTTTTTTTTTTTTTTTTTTTTTTTTCTGTCCCAGATTTATCAGGTTTAGGAATAGTTTCATCTGGTTTTGTGCCAGATTTATCAGCTGAAATACTACTACTATCTGGTTTTGTTCCAGATTTATCAGCTGTAGTACTACTAGTATCTGGTTTTGTTCTAGATTTATCAGCTATAGTACTACTAGTATCTGGTTTTGTTCCAGATTTATCAGCTGTAGTACTACTAGTATCTAGTTTTGTTCCAGATTTACCAGCTGTAGAACTATTCTCTGATATATCTGTATTTTGTGGACGAGTTATTTGGAATGTGATTTCGTCAAAATTGACTTTCCATGCTGTGAAAAATTTAGCTAAAACAACACTCCATATTTTATATTCATTTGGTTCATATCCAACTAATATACCTTTCATAAATTTTTTTATCAAATTTATTTGTTTTTGTTTTTTTTTTATGTATGTATGTGGTTGAACCAAAAACTTTTAAGTGATTTAATTTTAGTTTCTTATTATTCCACAATTCATATGGTGTTTTGTTAATATTTAGAGCTTTTGTAGGTGACAAATTAATTAAAAAAATTTCAGTCAAAATTGCGTTACCCCAAAAAGTTTTCTCTAAATGTGCAGAAGCTGTCATACTACGTGTTTTACTGTTATAGTACGATTCATTCGTTCTGCTACACCATTTTGTTGTGGTGTATGTGGAACCGTCAAATGATATGTGATACCTTCTTGGGTACAAAAATCTTAAAATCATTTGACAAGTATTCTCAACCATTATCACAATGCAGGTTTACTACTTTTAAATTAAAAAGTGCTTCACTTCTAGTCACAAAATCTTTAAACATATTAGGTAATTGAGATCGAAATATTAGTAAGTATGTAACGGTATAATGACTATAATCGTCTATAAATATTACAAGTATTTTTTATTGTCTATTGTTGTAGATGTAATTGGACTGCATATATATAAACAATAAATAATGCCGTTTTTAAGATTCTTATTTTTTATGTGCAAATTTTCATATATACAAGCTTCACATAAAATTTTAGAGGGTTTTATGTGTTTTAAATGGTCAATATCTTCGACTAATTGATAATTTTCGCAAATTTATCATTACTGATATGACCTAAACGTTCATGCCATATTATAAATGTATTTATTTGAGCGGTATTTATATTATGTCTCAAGTTAATTAATTTTGAGGTATAGTGAAATTAACAACAATTAAATTATTCAAGGACATACCTGATAAGATTTTCTTTTTTTTTATACTGTTTCACCTGTACTCCATCTGGGTGGATAATTATCGTCATTCCTTTGTTCTGCATGCGGCTGACTGATAATATGTTGTACGGAACTTCAGGGCAGTATAAAACATCCTCCAAGCAGCCTTGAATTCCATAATTTGTTATAATATTGTACCCTTCTTCGTTGCTGCTACTGTTGCACCAAATTTTGCCACTCCAATATTTACAGTTGTAGGTAAATCGTAGCATGTTGTAAAAGTACCATGCTGGTTTACTATAATTATGATCCGTAACACCAGAATCAAGAAGAAAAGTTATTTCGTTTGGACTGAGATTTATGCAATTTTGATTTTGTAACTATCACTTCCTTATAATAATAGCAATCCTTTTTAAGAAGATTACGTCGACCACAATGTTCACATTTCATATGTGAAACTTAGTATCTTGCCTGGGATACCTTTTCTTGATTTTACGATTACAAAAAAAATTTGTTTTTCTTTCCTGATACATGGTTTCTTTCAAGCTTATTTCCTTCACAATGATGAATGTTTTCCAAATTTGCAAACTTATTGAAGCATGACTTGTGTTAGTATTAGTTTTAAGTTTAACTTCATGATCTAGAGAACTTGTTTTTACAAAACTTATATTTAAATCATCATTTAATGTCTCGTGCGCTGTTATTACTCCATCATAGGGTGGAGGCAAGGTTAATAATAGATGGGATACTTTATCCATTTCATCCAATTTTGCTCCAGCGAAATAAGTTCAGTAATGGTGTCCTCAAAAATGGTGAAATGATGGATTAAGCTTACATCATCTTTTAATTTCAATATTAGGAGCTTCTTTCATAGTGCAAGTTGTGTCGGTATAGCTAAACTACGTCTTTCTTAAATTTTATCAGGATTTGCCAAAATCTGTTTCGCAACATTTTCTTTGACAAGACCTTTTTTAATTCTGCAGGTTGTTCATCTGGTATTTCTTCTTCGATCACATTTAAAACATTTAATTCCACAAGCAATGTCTTGACACGGAATTTCCATACACTATAACGTTCACCACTAAATTGTTCAATATTCCGTTTGTAGTAATGTTTTCAATTTTAAACACAATATATATATACATAGTTAAATAAAAAAAAGAGATAGACATCACACAATGTATATTGAAGTTAATTTCAGGTTTAATCGCGTAAACTGGCCCATAACCTATTGGGAATGGGTATTAAAATAAAACACTGTGTATTTTAATATGTGTGTATTCAATATTAACGTGTCTGTAGAACTGACTAAAGAGAAAAATAATAACGTACATATATCGCATTCCAGCTGCATCTTTGTATTGAAATATACTGATACATAATATAGTGCTGGCATATTAATTAGTATAACATATACACACATTCTCGAGGGTAAACACCACAGACCACACATACATTTGTGATTTATATTTTTGTATAGGAAATGCCTATGATGCATTTCTAACATGAACAAATATAAAAATCCGCCTACAAGTAGTGGTAGGCCGTCTACTAGTAAATCCAGTAGATCTTTCAGCCGTGTTTCCGATGACGTGCGATACGACAATATTGGCCATATGCTTACGCCAACTGAAAAAAAAATCCGGTGTAATGGTGACAACTGCAAATCAATTATGCGTACAAAATGTACTAAATGCAATGTGGGGTGTGCTTGTCATGTAATGTTAGGTATCATACGCAGTTGTAGCTACGAATTGGTAATAAACAAATATAATAATTGAAATCTCTTTTTTTTAAATGCAGTAATGCCAAAGACTCGCTTTGCCATATGGCAACACAACTTTTCTCAAAAAATAACAAAATATTTAGTAAAATATTTCGGTAAACCCATTCAAATTGGACTGATAATGCAGAAAAACGTGTTAAATATAAAAATTTTTAGAAAAATTTAATTCCGTCCTTCATGGGTTAAGTCTTTATTATTATTCATTGTATAATATTGTAATCTTCCCATTGTGATTAGCCTTATACATCATGATGACATTGTACCAATTTCTAAACCCTAAACCATTTGAAAAAGTAAGTTTATACTTGTAAACATAACACTATAAATAAATATACTCATTAACTATTAGTAGTGGTAATAGTCTGAGTATGTAAACTTTTAGGGTATAACATGAGACAATATTTCTACATTTGTAACGCCGCCCACTATATGTGAGACTATGTTAAGTGTTAAGCTACGCGCACACTGCACCGACCGGTACGACCGACACGGGCGACCCGGATTTTTCTAAAAGTCAAATGCATGTTTCTTTATTGAGACCTCCGCGTCCGTTCGTACCGGTCGGTGTGTAGTGTGTGCGCCTCCATAGAGAAACATGCATTTGACTTTTAGAAAAATCCCGGTCGACCGTGTCGGTCGTACCGGTCGGTGCAGTGTGCGCGTAGCTTTACTCTGCTGATTGTGTCTGTACCAACATAAATTATGTTATCCACTGTTTATACTGTAAGTATAAACGCTATACTGTATGCCAACATCGTAAAGAGAAACATCGATGTTCGATGGATCGATGTTTAACAAAAAAAAACATCGATATAACAAAACATCCATGTTGTTTTAACTTTTTTAATAAGACTATCTAAAGTGAGCATAAATGCTACATATGCACAAGCCACAATACAGTTCATATGCACTTTCTTCTACTATGATCGAAATACAAGGCCATCAAAATAAAATAAAAAATCTAGTTATTAAAATGTATTTATACAGTATGTACTTTAGTGAATTTTGAAACAACAGCAATATTTATTGAGTACAGTATTTAGAAACAATAACTTGGACAGCCTTTTCCCTTTCAAACGGTTTCGCTGCTGCGTGATAGTTGCTCCGGCTTTGGAAAAGAGTCCTTCGATTGAACACTTTTTTGTTCGCTATATTCATTATTCCGAAAGTCGGCGTCAGCTGTTTAACTGTGTTGCGATCAAAGCTATGCTGCCATTTCTATCTAGAAAACTAATTCATTGGGTATGCAGTATCGTAATTTAAAATTTACTTAGAATAGTTTGCCCGTCGGTCGCTGTGCTACAAAAACATCGATGCAAAACATCGCTCCAAAGAACGTTCCATACATCCATGTTTGAAAGTTCTAAACATCGATATTTTTTGACAGAAACATCGATGTTTCAAAAACATCGATGTATCGTTTGCATCCCTATATACTGTGCGGAATACAGGAGCTGTGGTTTGCTGAGCAATTTTGGATTGGGAGAATTGTACTGTGAATCAACCGAATATAATTAAGGAGTTTATTGAAATTATTATTATTAGAGTTCAGCCAACTATAAATGATATCTCAACAGCATTGTCAATTCAAATAATCACTCTACGACTAAAGTTTTATGTCGCCAAATTTGAGTTGCTTCTAATACAGCAACATTTTGACATATAGAAAATATTTCTTGATATAGTATACTTATTTTTCAAATACAAATATGTACCTATATAAAGGTAAACTATTAATGTTCATTAAATTTTGATTTACTTATTATTAAGGCGCGGACAAGACCGGTTAAAACTACGACGAAGTTACAACGGAGCAAAGAAATAATGTAAACAATACACGCTTACTGAATAGCACTAATTGATATGGTGAACTGCAACATCTGTTTACGCCCGAGAAGTGCCCGAGAATGAGAGCAAAAAATGCTCATAAAATAAGGAATTTATGAGTAAAATTCTTTTTTCATCGGCGAAGATAGGAGCGTGAGGGGTTTTTAAAATTTATTATATTTACCTTATATTTCGCAAGAGAAATAAAATTTTCATTTATACTTAAAGCTCACAGACTGACACCTGGCCGATGAGATGCCTCTCCCATAAGGTGCGCAGTGAATTATTATAATATTGGGATAAGCACGAGCAGTCTGGAAAAATTGTCAAGCGCTACACATACCGTACAAACATATAGCGAGACTGCCAAGTACACCCGGCAAACGTTTCCTATGGAATGTGAGTACCCCCCCGACTGTTTGTGCTGCTCCCACCACTGTTGGAAAGCAGGCATCGCTTCATTTACAATGCATGGGATAGATAGCTAGTATAGAAGTATAAACAGAAATTAAAAAGTGTCGACTACGGTATATGTATCTCCTTTCAGTATATTACAATTTCTTATATGCATTTACTCGTTTGTCCGGCTAATGTATGCGATGATGAACAAATGTTATCATTTCTTTCTTTCGAATACTTTCTCTGTCACGCGCTGACCTATAAATCTGCGCGACTTATAGGTAGAGGCTCCTCCCATCGGCCAAGAATCAGCCTGTAGTACGTTAGTTTCGTTTTTTCATTGTCTTGACTGTTAATTACGTACTTCATAATTTTTGTAATAGTCTGCTTAATAACGGTTTATTGAATCGACTTTTCCCAATTATATAGACGTAAGTGTGCACTGGATTTCGTTAGTTTCAATAATATACGCGTATATTTTTAGTTATCATTCATTTAGATCTAGAACGTTGTTTATATTGCTTTTTCTGATATGAAAATGAATTGTCATTGATTCCGAAATTTATTAGAAAGTCTGTAAAATATCGTTACTGAATGCCAAAATATCGCACGTTCGTCACTTAGCTTTGCTAAAACATAAACAGAAATAGTTTTTATGCAGAGAATTTCGATAGTTTACAAAATTTCGTTACATGTTTAAATGACGATGCTCGAAGTATTTCTGAGTGCAGGGAACTAACACAAATCCGAAATTTAAAAAATCAGTTGTTATTCCTTCAGGAGCACTTTGGAAATTTGCCTAAACTAATCACACATTTTGAAAATCGAAATCTCAAATTAAAAGATGGATTAACCACATTAGGCGTGGGCTATTAATAATTTCAACAGTATTCCAAGTGACCTCGGATGTGGCCTTCGGCAAAAGTTAGACGCAGTTTTTAATAGAAATCCAGATTTAATAACATTGCGGCAAGTGTGTATGCTAAATACGCTGAAATAAAAGAATATTTCCAGTACGCACCTACGTTTTCTATCTACAAGAAGGATGTACTTAATTCAAAGAGAAGAAGTCTTACAGAAGAGAAAATGAACAAATAATAAGGTATTTTGTATTTTATAGATCACCAGCCACTTGTTATCCAATTATATAAATAAAATTTAAACCTCTTTAAAAATACAACATTTCAATAGTGCGCCCATGGGCGATGAGTCATTAACCGTACGTGTCCGCGCCCTACTTATTATACAATCCCCATTGCCTAGAGCCTGAGCCTTAATCGACTTTTGTACAGTACCAGCCTTTTGAAAAACACACGTTACTGCATTACTTGGTAATGGTAACACTAATAATAAAGTAGAAATTACCTGCCATCTATCTGCCAAAACAGTGTTGGGAGACTTTGCATTCGGTATAGTTGCTTCAGGTTCTTCCGTAATATTGACTCGTATAGTTTCTTGGGATTACGTAGATGCTATTTCTCGATGTCTTGATCAATCCGACACAAATATATTTAACTTTAGTTTACCCCTAACTAAAATTAAAACTATACTGAAATACGCACAATTGAAACCTTCTTGGAGGAAATCGCTTTACATTTGACGTCAATACATAGACGATATAAATAAAAGTTTTAACTTCATATCTTACTTCCGTGCTATATATTGAAGGTGATAGCTTAATAACAAATGAAACTTAGCTGATACATTCCATATTTTACGTAAAAAGCTTTTAAATAAATGATAGCGAAATGTACTGGTCTGTCAAACGTGAAAGTATTAATTAGCGAATGAGTTATGCAAGGGGATTGATGAATTAGTTTACATATATGAGGAGCTAAAATCAATTCGGTCGCCCTTTACATCTAGTGAGCTTTGCCGAATAATAAACATCAAAAGCAATGCTGCAAAATTTAAATACGACTTAAAAAAACGTGTCTATTGGTAAAATCGTTTCGTAACTTTAGGATGTTCGTGTCGTTGTTTGTGTGAATATGTAATTCCATGTATGTGTGTCACTAAGTGTATTAATGTTATTATAAAAATCTGCTAATGATCTGATAATGTCATCATCTAAATGAGTTAATATTATTAAAATGTAAGGAAATATTGGCGATTTTTGTTTGTTTTCGGACTTTATTTATAAATGAACAGATATGTAAATTAATTCGTTATACTAGTCATTCTTTTGAATCAAATATTTGAAAAACATATTTTTATTTACGGTCTGTGCTGTGATTAGATTTGTAGTATGGAATATATTTCCACACCTATTAAAATCGTCTTTTCTAAGAAATAGTCGCTTGATTACTAACAATATTTATCACCTGTTTGCTTAATGCAACTTAAAGTGTTATACGAATGGAATTCAGTTTTTCATTGACTTAGTTGCGTGAAAAAAATTGTGAGTTATGGTTATGACCACCAACATTATCATAATATTTACAACACTATCTTATAGATATAAACGATATAAACATTCATATTATTGATTTGTATATTATTGTCTCATAACATACTATGTCACAACATAATAATAAGATAAGCGTCGTGCATTCAAACATATACATATAAGCTGAACATTTAGCTTCTTTCTAAAAAAAATCGAATCTATGTAAAGTTAAATACAAACTTTTATTTATGAAGTGGTAGTTGATAGTATATTCTGTGATGTTAGGCAAAAAGACCACCATTGCTATCAAGCGCTTTATTGCAAATAATAAAAATAAAAATGTTCATTAAAACCATCCTGCTCAGCTAGGGCAGGTAATATGAAATATGCAAAAGTGAAATAGCTCCCGTGCTACTGAGCAATCAAAATAAACATTACACTAAAATATACCTGGTGTAGAATCGATTTTGAGACATAGGAATTTTTCTTGTACAATTACATATTTGCGAAAATTAATCCCCATAATTATTTTCTAGCACAGTGTTCAAATTAAAAGTTGTAGAGTATTAAAAATCACGCCTAAATCCCTTTTTGTTTATTTTCCCACATCTTCTGGTGTTTAAATATGATGGAGAAAAGAATGACGAAATTTAAATTAAAATTACATTAGCTGTGACATGTGTCAATGAAAACATTCATTTGACATTTTGACAAAAAAAATATCTCGAATTCTTGTTTTATTTTATAACACAGTTGACAAATTTAAAAATTATGCTAGAAGAAAATTAAATTAAATGCACGTACAAATTTCCATTAACAGCTGAGCAGTATCCCAACCTATTGTATAAATTTAGTGTTATGTACGCCAACTGATAACAAAGTACACTACGAGCTTATTCAGTTAATACTCTTTTTAAATTTTCCACACTATCATATATTTCCTCACGATATAAACTATCATGTAGATGCCCCATAGGAAGAAGTCATTCAATGCTAAATCCAGTGATTGGACTGGACAACTAATTTCACCACCCTGACCGATCCAGTGATTAGAAAATGTATGGTTTAGATAATTTGTAACTTCATGGGTGTAATGTACGGAATATCCATCGTGTTGAAACCACGTTTCATAATGTAAGTCCACTTTAAAATGGCTGGTCATTCCACGTCTTGCAATAAGTTTAAGTACTCGTGCCGATGTGAATTATAAAACAACCCAAGTATGTGAGAACCTAACACTTCAACACATGCATTTCCATCACAGTTCA
Organism: Amphimallon solstitiale; assembly: GCA_963170755.1. Classification (NCBI taxonomy): domain Eukaryota; kingdom Metazoa; phylum Arthropoda; class Insecta; order Coleoptera; family Scarabaeidae; genus Amphimallon; species Amphimallon solstitiale. The sequence goes on from OY720683.1 coordinate 104,250,546, forward strand.
CAATACTGCATTTTGCGTTCCTTGTCTTCTTCAAATATATGTTGACGTCTGGCCTACCTTAGAAATGAACTCTGGACGTTGGTTCTTCAAAATTTTTTGGGCAGTAGTAAAATGCATTCCCAAATTGCGACCCATTAGTCTTAAGGATATATTTTTGTTCTCCACTACACCAAAGATGACGGCATTGGCTCTTTCGGACTCTCGGCTTGGTTTCAGATTTTCACATTTACACAGTCTATTAACACTAGCTTTGCTTTTAAACTGCCGGACAATTCTTCTAATTGTTTCCACATATGGAATTTGTAGCTCCTGCAAAAGTTGCCTGAACATTTCTTAAAGAAGAACTCTGGTAAAACCATTTAACAAAGTTTCTTCTTCTCTATAGCAAAAATTTACAGTATATTTCCAATAATTTAATGATTTTCTTGGAATTGTCAAATTAATGAATTTGTCACGTTTCATAGCCAACGTTGCATTATTATAAAAATTCTTCATTCGTTTTTCCATCTTATTTAAATGCCAAATGATGTTATATAATAAACAAAAAAGGATTTAGGCATGATTTTTAATACTCTATTATCTTGAACATTATGCGACAAAATAATTAGGGGAGCCAGTATTCGCGAATTTCTAGTTTTACATGAAAAATCGATTCTACCCCCGGTATATCAATGAGCATTTTTGACCTCTTCGACAGATCTGCGCATTCTGCACGTGAACATTTATAAAGTTAACACTGTACCCATGATTCCAGATGTTGACTTAGTGAAGACGTCATTTCAATCTTCTTCGTCGCTCCGCATGAAGGGATCTTCTTCACCACTTAATTCATCTTCCATTACTTTTCTTCTTACCACACTTTTTTGCTGTTGGACTTTCGGGTATTACCTTGATATCCACCAGTTTTGCGCTTAACAGATCTTCTCATATTACTCTGAGGAACTGATGACAGTTCTTTCAGGACACTTTCAATATCGTCCTTCGAATTGTATGTTTTCCTATCTATGCAGCATTGAATGAAAATGAATTTGAATTTGAATTTGAATGAATTAAATGAATTTTTGGAGCATAGGACTTAAATCAGTTTTGGTGCGTTATTTCTGGTCATTATAAATTTTAAGTTTTGCTTTAGCTTATGTGTTAGATTAGTTCTTTGAATAAGTATCTTGTATTTTTTTTCTATTATGACGTTTTCCTGCTAACCTGTAATGTTGTTAGTATGAAATAAACTTTATTATTATTATTATTATTATGAGGAGTATTGGTCATTGGGATGTGTGTGTTATGTAGCAGGAATGGTTTGCATTTTTAGGGGTAGGTTTAAAATTGCTTTGGGTTTGTATTTCTCTATTTTCTGGCTCTTACATATTGTTATCATTATCATCTAGTAGTTTCTTTCAACTACAGGTCTACCTCCAGGCACACACTGAAAAAATTTCGAAGTCAAAAGACGATATCTCTGTTGGACCAAAGCAATTAGATGCAATCGCTAGTGTTGCTGCTTTTATATACGTATGCTTGCTCGCAAAGTTTAGATAGTTGATAAATGGTGACAGTACGACCATAATCCTCTCTCAACCATTGTGTGACTACTTGGTTGTAGTACTTATGGAAGGAGCCAAAAATTCAACATCTAGAAATTGTAAATGGTGTGAGCAGTGTGCAAGCAAGCGCAGTAATACCGTGAATTTCTTTTTTAGCAAATTCGAAGGGCTTTGTAGCTTTTATGACTTGAATGACCGTCCAGAATTAATAAAACTCTGTTCTCGAAATTTGGCCTGACATGTTTTACGAAATGTCGCATCCATATTTGGAACAAATCCCCCGTCATGTAGCCAGATTCGTTATGTATTTTTACATTTCTACGTGTACCCTGTCGTAAAAAATATGTTTCCGTGGCAATATTATTACCACTGATATGTATGTTCATCCAACACTGACGCAGACAACAACGATTGTATGCACATCTATCTCTGCGCTTGTGATACGCCTACTTGTCTTTGTACTTTCGGGCGAACATTTTTGGAGGGACATGAACAGTTGTTAGCATAGATTCGTTCTTATTGAAGACAATTGTTTTATGAATTTTATGTTCTTTGATAGCTTTAGATTTCGACGGCGGGGGGTGGCACTTGGTACATTGAAAACTTTACTTGCTGTGAACCAACCCACTTCTCTATTACTAACACCTTCTAAAGCTCTCCTTCCTACTTCCCCTAGTCGTCTTTCTTTTATAGAAATAAACCATCTGGAAAAAAAACTTTAGGTGTACTGATAACGAAGACGTGAGGAAGATCGGATAGAAATTGATTTCAACCGCCATCTTACTATGCCGTTTTGCCCGTCCGGTTGTTTTTTGCTACCAATACACGTATCTAACAAATTGTCATAATTAGTAGCAGAAGTAGGCCAATATTAGACATTTTGTCGAATTTATTTTGAAATAAGTAAAAAGAAATTCAAAATTTTACTACTAAGCGTACGTATATTTGAGTTTTCTCTACAAATTGATGTAATTATTTATAGCATTGGTTGAAATTTGATCTTAATTTTAAGGGGAAATCGAAACCCCTGCAGTGATAATGTTTATGATTTTTGTACATTGTCAATTGAACTGGCCCGTCCAGTAGAGATCCCTCTTAATGACATACTAAAAAATCGATGTTTAATATAATAAAATAGAGTAACATTGTGTTTTCTCAAATATAAGTATGTATTCACAATAGTAATACAATATAAAAATATTATAAATATGGCAATATAATGGTAGAAGTTTGTGTATGACTCATCAAGGAGTTCTAATTCTTATGGATAAGAATAATAATAATAACCATTATTAATCAGTCGATCCCCCCGGACATATGTGTCATCATCCAAATGCAAATATAAAAATATACATAGACTATTACAGTACAACACAGTGATAATCAGTAATCACATGCCTGTTAGTTCAGAACTTTCGATATACTATAATAGGAATTTTAGACTACAGTTCCGCATTTTGACTAACACATTTGTTCAAAGAATAAATACTCCTGTGCGCAAATATCTTTTCAATATCGATTTAATTTCTTTAATTCTTCAAGTAATAATAATAATATAATATAATAATAATAAGGTATTCCATTCATACTTACCTGCAGTTAGCGATTGATCGTGAACAGAAACGTTTTTTGAAATATTCATCGTGTAAAATGGATGGCACCTATCCAGCAAGAGGTTCAGATTATAAATAACCAGCTACTGGAACGATATGGTATGGTTTCCATAGCACAAGAAACAGCATAAAGTCTCATTTATTTTCACAGATACATTTCCCCTACTTGCTACAATGCGCACTCGATTTAAACTGTTCGTGTTGCTAAATGCAAAACCAATATTTTATTAAAAGCCCCTCTAACACATATGGCTCGTATAGCTTCAATGGGCATTATCCGGAACCATTTTTGTTCATTTAGATATAAATACTGGATATTTCACTTTTTTACTTTTTTCTCTTTTTATTTGCTCATGTAGATATAGATATGTATCTATGTATTTCGCAGTTTTATCTTATTGGCTCACGTGTACTTTTTGTTTGTTATTGTATGTAAATGGTCTTGGCTGTTGGACAATAAAATGATATTATTGTTATTGTTATTATTTTTTATTATAAATGTAAGGATGACGTTTTAACTATTTTTTGGCAACAGCAACTGCGATATTTTCAATCTATAATGATAATAATAATAATAATAAAGTGTGTTTATTGCAACAGGAAACAAGGTATTCAAGTATATAATCAACATAAATACACTGATACACAACTTGAAAATTAAAATTAAAGTTAATAGTTAACAGCTGCAATCAGAAGGCGAAGTTCAGCTAATGTTGCTTTACAACTTAACCAGAAAAGATTGTAATTTGATAACGAATGCCCAAGGCAAAAAATTCGATAATGCACCAGGCACCACTGCAAAAATGACTACACATGAAAACGAATATTCCAATTTAAAATTCTAACGGTTTTCAAAAACACACAAAAAAAATCAGAATTATTAAACTTTACCAAATCTATCAATTCTTCAAAATTACTAAACCTATTCACTAGCAAGCATCAACACCTTGTCCACGTAATAATTTTTTTCTCATAGAATTACGGAAAGATGAGCTAGAAAAGACATCAGTGGGCACCCCGTTATATTTACAATAAATTTGATATGAAAATGATCTTTGATATAGTGCGGTTTTATGTGGTAGTGCAGAAATCCTACTTTTAAACCTCGTGGTAAGGTTATGAACATCCGTTCTGAAGGTGATCTTCTGATATAAGTATAGTGGTGCTTTCAATGTAATAATTTTGTTATAGAAAGTCAAACACCGAAGCTCCAAGTTTGTGCGAGATTTGATCAAACTTCGTACGCATATGCATTGCAGAAGACCTGAGAAAAAAATCGAAGTACATATCGAAAACAAAACCGGGTCCAGAACAAATCCCTAAGGAACCCCATGCATGGCAGCGTGTAATACAGATGAGCTTCCGCCAATACTGACGTATTGTTTACGATTGCGGAGATAATTTTCAGAAAGTGATAATGATGCAGCGGTGAACCCAATACTCACCAAGATAGCCAAGAATATACCATGACACTTTACTGTATCTAGCAAAACTAGAAATGAAATCAATTCACTGTCAGTTGACTCTACAAGACCATCAGTTACTTTCAATAAAATTGTCTCGTAACTGTAACCCGCTCGAAATCGTTAATTCATGAATTTTGAAACTAATTTATTTTAAGTGAAAATTGCTTATTTGTAAATTTCAATATTTTCAGCAAAGTTTTTTGACTTCTTTAAGGTACCTATGCTATGTGTAATGCAGGTCACAACAAATCATATTTTTAAGGAAATACTTTGTAATCGGGTGTATCCAGATATAACAATCTATAACTTTTAACGTCTAAAGACACAAGAAAAAAAAATTTTGAAACAGTACATTTTCAGTACTTTTCACTGCCATCATAATAACACGGTGTTCGATTTAATTTCTTTTTTGTAAGTTGAAGATACACCGAATGCTATTTAAGTTTAAAGAATATTCGTTGAAGTTTCAACAAACGTTAAATTCAAGCAGTTGGATATTCTACTAAATTAGCACACAACAATTCTTTTATCGTTAAAGTTGAAAGTTACCATATCTCAGAAACAGTTAAAACTCGGTTATAAGTTTATGGTTATTTGCCGTTCTCGGACACTCTGTATAAACGGAACTATTATTAAATTGTACAGCTCATGGATTTTGTGGTTTCGTTGGGACGCCGGTGTAAGAATTGAAATACTTTATGCCTGCATGTTATTTCTTTGCGAAAAAATGTCTATGGTGTCTGTATGAATATAATAAATATGTACATCTTTATATTGAGTCAAGAATAGTCGCACTTTTTGTGACCCAAATAATGGTTATTTTCTGCCATTCACAATGCTGGTGTCCAAGTGAGTACCATCTATTCCCAAAATTAAGAGAACGTCTTCGGGGAAACCATTTTTTAGATGATAAGGAAGTGATGATGGTGGTAAATGAATAGATAATGAAACAGGATAGAGATTTTTTCTAACGGAATTTTGGCACTTAAAAATTGATACACAAAATGTATTTACCTTTCTGGGGATTATGTTGCAAAATAAAATTCTTTCGTTCTTCTCAATTGTTTTCTTCTATGTTAGGGGCAATAAGTGGCGAACTCCCTTCGTATATAGGGTTCAGTAACAATATTTCTCTATTACAACACTGACAGTTTTTAATTACTCCTTCGGCGTCATGGTTTGACCATTACTCTCCAAAGAGCTCTCTCTAGAGCTCTATACATTAACGAAATTTTTTTAAATATCTGTAAAATATAATTTGTGAATATGTACATATATATCTTTAAGAAAATAAATATTGAAATATTAATAATAAAAACAAATTATTTACTGCTGTTTCTATACGTGTATCTACATGTATCTTACATATTTTAACATATACAGAAATCACTTGAAAATATAATTTACAATTTATGCAGGCTAACATTCGCTAGACTTCTTGCAGGTTGTGTTACCAACATATATCCATTTCAAACAGCAACATGCACTTAGCACTTTTTTGCTCCACGGCCACTCTGATTGGTCAATTTCAAACATCTAACCAATTAGAGCCAAGGTGCCAAATACGTGCAGAGAATATATTAAGTGCAAAAATTGAGTAGGAGCAGAATGCAAATGTTTGTTCTAAGAAGAAATGATGTGTGTAACCCATTAACGTTAACAGATTCTACATACACCGCGATCGCATAACATTACTAAAGAATACTGCGCAGTTTTAACAATGGGGTAATTTTTCCATATATATACTTGCAGAACGACAAATTATGAAAATTAAATATAAGAAAATAACTCAAATGTCCTATACGCTTTACTATTGCCTTGCATTACAGATCCAATAGTGGAAGATTCGCATATTTTTATAAGAATCATGTTGCTGTAATTAGTTTTTTCAATATATATTCTGCAAATGCATCAGCTAGGAATGTAGATACTTAATGACTCAATTAGCAATTTGTGATCAAAAGCAATGTATGACTCATCGCCCATGGGCGCACTAATGAAATGTTGTATTTTAAAGAGGTTTTAATTTTAATTATATAATCGGATAAGAAGTGGGTGGTGATCTATAAAATACAAAGTACCTTATTATTTGTTCATTTTGTAGTTCATGTCGAGTAAAGGAGTATTAATATTTACTAGCAATACTTTCTTAAGGTTCTCTTCTGTAAGATTTGTTCTTTTTGAATGAAGCACATCCTTGTACACAGAAAACATCTTTTCTACATCGCAACTGGTTATATGTGCGTACTGAAAATATTCTTTTATTTCAGCGTATTTAGCAGTTATATTTTGTCTCATTGTCCCCATACACAAATTGCCACAATGTTATTAAATCTGGATTTCTATTAAAAACTGCGTCTAACTTTTGCCGAAGTCCACATCCGAAGTCACTTGGAATACTTTTGAAATTATTAATAGTCACATCTAATGTGGTTAATCCATCTTTTAATTTGAGATTTCGATTTTCAAATTATGTGATTAGTTTAGGCAAATTTCCAAAGTGTTCCTGCTTTCTTTAATTTGGGATTTGTGTTAGTTCCTTGCACTCAGAAATACTTCGAGCATCGTCATTTAAACATGTAACGAAATTTTGTAAAATATTGAAATTCTCTGCATAAGAACTAGTAGCTTCCAACCATGTTCACCATCTACCTTACTTATTACTGGCGAGGGAGGCAGTGTTAAAGGTGGAAGTTTTTCCCTGTAAAGAGCTACTCTCGATGGTGCTTTCCTAAAAACTATTTTAAAAGCGGATACAAGTCTATCAACTTCCTGATAGGTGTCTCTGATATATTCACAGATTCTGTGGAGAGCATGTGCTACACAAGTAATATGTAGCATATAAGGATATGTTTCCTGTAATAGTTTGCCTGTTTTTAACATATACCGTAAAGTGGGGTGAATCGCAACTTAAAGGCGAATAGAAACGAAAATGAGTACTAAAAAAAATTCTTATGCTCTCATTTTGCAACTTAAACCCACGGAGTCGGGTCCATAGACACTACCGATATATAGCAAGCTATGCGCAGATACGGTTTTGAATTTGCCAAGCAAAACTTTGGTTCGTGAAGTACGAGAAAAACAGGTGAGATCCTTCAATTTTCCTTCAAATATGCTTATGTGTGCCCTTTTAATAAATTGATATTGAGATTTGCGATATGATTTTCCATTTTTTTGCAATGCTTATTATTAACTTTAACCTCACTCTTTTGTTAAGCATGGGGTGAATAAAAACAGGTGTTTCTATTCACCCCATTGTTTCTATTCACCTTAACTAGAATGAGTGTTTTGTTTTAAGGCTATGCCACGTATATATAAGCATGACCCACGTTGCAAAACTTATCAAAAACATACCACTGAAGATATTGAAGCCGCCCTAAATGATATAAGACTGGGTATGTCCTACAGAGACGCAAGCAAAAAACACAAAATTCATTACTCAGTTTTGTATAGACGGAGTAAAAAACCTAATATGAAACAACAGGGTGGACAAACTGTTGTAACATATGAAGAAGAACGCCTGATAGTGAACCAGCTAGTCACATGTTCAGAGTGGGGATATCCAATGGACCATTATGACTTGAGAATGATAGTGAAATCCTATCTTGATAGAAGAGGGAAAAGGATAAAAAAGTTTAAAAATAACATGCCGGGATACGAATTTGCCTACCACTTTATGAAGCGTCATAAAGATTCATTACGGACGAGAATATGCCAAAATATCAAGAGGTCACGTGCGGAAGTTTCACCTGATGTTATAAATGATTATTTTGATCATTTGCAGGACGAGTTAAGAGATGTTCCTGCGAGCAATATATTTAACTACGACGAGACGAATATATCGGACGATCCAGGTCGTAAAAAGGTTATCTCAAAACGTGGCTGCGTTACCCAGAAAGGGTTTGTAATTTTTCGAAAGCTTGCACCTCTGTAATGTTCGCTGCCAATGCGGAAGGGACACTACTGCATCCATATGTGGTATATAAAGCTCAGAATCTTTATGAATCCTGGACAAGTGGAGGCATAAACGGTGCTCGATACAACAGAAGTGCCAGTGGATGGTTCGACAACACGACGTTTAGTGACTGGGTGGAGAATCTGGCAATACCTGTATTAAAAATGTTACCAGGAAAAAAATATTTGATTGGAGACAACCTATCCAGTCACTTTTCTGCAAATACAGTGAGGACTTGTCAAGAACACAATATTTCATTCATTTTTCTGCCAGCCAATTCGACGCACCTCACACAACCCCTCGATGTTGCTTTTTTTCGACCGTTGAAGGGAGCATGGAGGAAGATTCTTCAAGATTGGAAAATGAACGAGGGAAGAAAGTCGTCCGGTATTCCTAAAGATAGATTTCCTCACTTCCTCAAAGAACTTTACAAGAGCTTGGAGGAAAACAGAGAGAAAAACATCAAGGCAGGTTTCCGAAAATGCGGGATTTTTCCTCTCAATCGAGAGGAAGTTTTAAAGCAACTTCCAAATTATGCAGAAAATAACGGAGGCCAAGAGGCGGCAAACCACGTGAACGAAGCAGTCGTTGATCTATTGAAAAAATTCAGATATCCTGAGCAACCATCACAAAGAATAAGAAGAAAGAAAGTTCGTGTATCAGCAGGCAAAAGCATTTCAGGGGCTGATTTTTGTAGTGATAATGAAAACGACAAGAATGAATGCAGTGACAATAATTATGGTTCTGATGACGAATTGTTCCGAACAAATGTTGAGTTTGAAGACGAAAACGGTGAAGAAGAATCAGAAGACTCTGATGAAGAGATGAATTTATCCCTGGCACAACTGAAAAATCGCCCAAAAAACGTTGAAAATGGGACTAGATGTGTTGTGTCATATGATCAAAAAGCTTTTGAAAATGTCTATACAATCGCAAAAGATTCTATAAAAGAATCTGATTGGCTTGTCGTTGCTTTTCGTGCTGAACATGGTAAAATATAGAAGTTCAAATATTTTATTGGAAAAGTTTTAGGTTTAAAAAAAATGATGAGGGATTTGAAGAAAGTTTTTTGCGATATCGCTCAACTAAACAGTTACATATACCATTTTCCGATCGTCCCCGATGTCTGTGAATTTCAATATGATCAAGTCATTGGACAAGTCTTTCCAGTTACGGATACGGAAAATGCGTCCAGTTCTAGAAGAGAATGTCTTCGTTTCCTAGTTAATCAAAGCTGTCTTGATTAAGTTCAATACATTTCTTTTCTCATCAAAGTGTTCATTTGAAAATGAAAAGATTTTTATTTAAGTTTGTATTTTTATCCCAAAGAGGCTTTAAGACCAAAAAATATGTTTTAAGTTTGTATTCATACCCCAAAAAGAGTTTTTTGAGGTTCTAAGAAGAAACTGTGCTTAATAAACGTTTTTTCCAAACACGTTTTGTCTTTTTTCTGTCATAATATTATACGTTAATAATTGAAATTAATATTTTAAAAAGGCGCTGGTGTTTCTATTCACCCTACATTCGGGTTATTGGCCAAAAACATAAAAATTAAATGGGTGTTTTGATTCACCCCAGGTAAAAGGTGAATAGGAAATTGACATATATATATATATTTATATATATATATATATATATTTATCTTGAAAAGTCACCACATTCACTATTTTAGCTACCAATGATGACACACACTTTCCATATTTTTGTGTATTTTTATATGTTGCGGTTTCGATGATACACTTTCATGAATATAGAGATCTGTTTCTATTCACCCCGTTTTACGGTATGCGACACTGTCACTTACAAATAAAAGTATCTTTGCCCTGTACCTGTCGTCCGAATGAAGCATTTTGTGCAAATTCTCGTCAATGGTTTTAGCAACTGTTTCCGCATCAACTGTATTTGTAACTTTAGATGCTATTACATATACCTTATATGAAATAGTTAGATGTAGTACACTAGCTACAACATTCTACTGTTTTCGTGAAGCACTTAGAAACATAATATTTGCGTAAGGTGGATTCATCAGGAACATTTCGACCAGTTTATTTTTGAAGAAATGTTTTGAAAGTGGGATTGTCAAGTTTCTTTAGTGGGATATTAGCCGTCGTTAAAGCTTCACAGAGTTCTTCGTTAAAATTGTCAGCTTTCAACGGGTCCAATTTCTGTGTACGTTTTAGCGATGCTAAGTGACGTTGTACGTGACCTTTTTGGGCATTCTGTAACGATATTTTACAGACTATGCAATAAATTTCGGAATCACTGACAATGGAGGACATACAATCATGACCCTTAATCCAACCATTGTTTTTTGCAGTTCACCATATGAATTTTGCTATTCAGTAACTGCGTCTTGTTTACATTATTTCTTTGCTCCGTCGTAATTTAAACCTGGCACCTCCGCTGTCTAGTCATGAATGCAATACGATATGTTGAAGCGTGCAGAGAAATGGTATACGAGCTGTGGTGGTGGTGCGGTGACTACGTGGCAAGTGGTAGTTTTTAAACATGTCAAATCAGATGCGACAGCGCGCGTCAATATAGAGTGGCAGACTGCCACAATATACTCACTAGCAGTAGTGAGATGTTTTACACGTGGTGTAGTGCCACCCGGTTACCACATTGCGTTCTGACAAGTTTAATCTCGTGTGGCGAATGACAGTCAGTATTTTCAACTAGAAATACTGCATCCTCGGCGTTGCTTACTCTTCTGGTATATTAATATTGTCGATATCGAAACTGAAAACTACAGAAACTTGCAGGACTACCAAGAATTTTATATACTATTTGAAGGTCTTATAGAAACTTATCTCTGTATCTCTGACATTACGCGAGATGATTATCATAAAAATCATGTACGAAAACAATTAATTATTACAATTGAAGTTAGCGATTTGAGCAAATGCAGAAACATATTCACTCTCAAATGACGATATTGCGACTCTATAATCATAATAGAGCAGAGATCAGATAAGATGGTGCAGTCAACGCAATATGTTTGTCCTCGTTCTGAATCGGAAAGGAGTCAAATATAGATGGCGCTGACATCAAAATTTACAGTTTTCTATAATAATAAGTAAATAGCGGGCGATTCAAAATGTATTTGATAGCGTAAAAATCAAGTTAAATTTTATTACAAATTAGGGTTTAATACATGATCACAACACTGTAATCAAATTGCATACCATTTACTAGTTTCCTAAGTAATGAGGGATCATTGCTAAGTATACAATACGATATTTAATTACAATGATGTAGCCACACAATAACGTTTTAAAGGAAAATGACTTAAATAATTACACTTTAATACTGACATGTAGAAAACGGGCAAAGTACGTTTATGATTATTAAAGTTAAAGTACTATTAAGGCTTGTGTTACACATAAAAAGTCGTTAAATATTATTTATACATGATCAAATTCTACACAAGTGCGTTACGACATAATTGGCAAGTGCAAAAGCAATCATCGACAAAATCATCTAACACCTATGTTTTAGTTAAGAAAGAAATTTAGATTAACAAAATTTACAACTGGGTATCTGCGCCTTAATTTCATTTAACGAGTTCTAACCTTCACCATTGAAAATGGAACGGTTCATCTGGCAGTTTCTAATTCAACTTAGAAATAAGTCGAACTCACTCCTTAATCAGCTGTCACGACACCGTATATATAATATTATGTTCACTAAAACAACAATATAATAAACGTTTTTGAGATCAGTGCCTTTAGTTACCTGTTCACATTCCTCGGAAAATTATGCATCGCTTTCGCTTCCTGTCTGTATGCCCCACACACAATGCACCAGAGTAGATCCATCCTTCGAGTCTAAAAATGGCTTATTTCAACTTAATACAATTTTCATATTACTCTTTACAGAACTTACGGTACGATTATTTCATATTCACCAACGTTTAGTCCGTTTCATGGTCCATTTAAAACCTTGAAGGCAGTGGCGGCTGCTGCAGGGAGAGCAACGGGGCACTGCCCCCCGTGATAAACTTCTTTTAACAGATAAATTTAAATACCTAATTTGTATGTAATTCTTCTGATTTGTTTGATAACAAATAATATCCCTAGCAGCAAAATCAGTATATGCACACTTGTCCTACATTAGTAAATATATATTTTTATCCTTCTCTAAAATTGTGATTTTGCTGCTTGGGTATTTTTTCGGAAGTAACAGTCCGTCTCTTCAGCGCGTTTAAAAATCACAGTCTGACGTAGGCTCCGGGGCATCTTGCGCCACTGCCCAGTTTGTACTAGAAATCGTGCGTATAAAAAGTGGTGCGGGGCGAGAGCTGTATATGTCACGATAGGGCACTAGACTGTGATGCCGGATAACATCCAGTATGTAATATCACAAAATAACAGAAGTGACAAAAGCGTCACTTGCATAATTCCGATATTTGTGCGCAAAATCAAACAAAATGGCGTGTTTTGTTTTTGTTGTGTATGCACTTGTATAAATATAACCTGTCTTAATTTTATAACTTATAATTTACGAAAAAATAAAGGTGCCAGTTAAATTGTTGTTGATATAAATAATAGAAACTGTACGAAAGAAGAAATCCGGAGTACATAGATGTTGCATTTTTGCTTGTAAAAATGTTTAGCAACAAAGTATATTCTACAATTTCTTTTCGTTTCCTAAAGAAGAAAATCCGTAAGTTTTATAACAGATAGTTTGTAATAATTCATCTTTGTAATAAACACTTTGAATGAAACTTTTTATATAGTGAAGGAACTTCCTTCGAAAATAAGAATTTTAGAGAACATCGTTATCTCTCACAGCCATAACCATAATGAAAAGAAACCTCACTGGTTAAGAAACTATCTAAAGGTAAATGTTTATTATGAAATGTTATTTTATAAGAACTAAGTATTATTTGAAATTTTAAAAGCATACTAATTTCAAAATGTATTTTAGTATGTGTGGAAACTATGAATGTTCATAGCACAAGTGAACGTGAACCCACCTATAGGTATGACAATTAATATTTACAATACAAAATTATTTTATGAGCAAAACATAAAATACGTTTAGTTGTTAACTGAAGAATTCGAAGTCATTTTCAAATGAAATCCTATCCTAAACAGGAGAATTTACAATATTTTCTAGGGCTTTGTGACAGATATTTATCAAGTGAACTGGCAACTGTTGTTAAATTTAATGCAGTTAATAAAAATAAGAATATTGCAAGATACAGCATACAGTACAAACAATTTGCTTTAAATATCTATGTTTTGAGATTAAGAGTTTATAAATAATTAAGTAAAATACTTCAATTGGAAAGCGTAAGAACATTACAAAGATTAACACAGAATTGGAATATAACTCCACGAGTGTTGATTTTGTGTATTCTGCAAGTGAAATAAAAACTGCTCATTTTACACCATAAGCACGTGAATGCATTCCACGCATTGATGAAATGTGACTAAAAGCTAATTTATTTTATAATATAACTAAAGACGAAATTGTAGGATTTCATAAAATAAATGGTCAAACAACATATAAACCAGCAAAATTTGCTATGGTACTCTTTGCTAAGGGCATTCATATGAATTGGAAACAGCCAGTTGGTTATATATTAGTCAGCAGCACATGTAGTGGTAAAGCTTTAGAGGAGACTGTAGATAATACAATACTAAAGTTATTTGCAGTTGGGCTTTCTGTCCGAGCACTAGTATCTGATGTCGGCTCAAATTTTTGTAAATATTCAAAAGAAAAAGGAGTTACTCCAGAATCACCATACTTTTACTTAGAACATAAAATATTTTATTCTTTTGATGTATCACATCTTGTTAAAGCAACTAGAAATACATGTTTTAAATATACAATACAATTTGACAATTTTACAGCAAACCAAAAATATCTAGATGAATTTTATAATAAAGATAAACTCATGAACACCAAACTTCAATGAATTAGTTATTAATCATTTTGCTAATCGTAAGGAACGGCTAATGGATTTTATTTTCAAACAAATTAATTATATAACATATTGAGTTTATTTTTTTGTCTGTACTTAATTTTTGAAATTAAACACTCAGACCCCCCCACCCGGTGCCCTCCCGTCCCAAAAAATCACGGGCCGCCACTGCTTGAAGGTAAGATTTTCGATTAAAAATTGTTCGCGTTCCGACAATGCCGACATCGCTACAATAGCGACATTGCTACAGTAACGACATCTCTCCGTATTGTCAACTTACTGCCTGTACGACAGTGGCGCCATCTATGCATCTATGAATGGCTTCTTCCCGTCGGATAAAACCGCCCATATAACTGAACCATCTCTCTAATTTGTGCAATAGAGGGATGACGTTACTTCCAGTTTGGTACGCATTGAGCCACTTTGCAATCATACCGCCGCCATTTCACTGCCACATCACGTTCGTGCCCCTCCTTATATCACTTGCCATTTCAACATCAACGGCACTGGCACGCTACTTTGGTGACTAACAAAGAAAAGTATACAAACTTGTGGCATATACGTGAAGTCACAAAATTCTAGTGTCACAACATAGATAATGATGACAGAATTTATTTCATTGAGGCAGAAAGTACAAAATAAAATGAAGTTTGCAAAGCTTATTGGAATATATGCAATATTATTACTATTAAATTACATCAACATGTTAAGCGTATTACCTTGACCACTTAAACAGCACCTACATACGCTACATATCTCATTTTAGACATGCTCTTTTATCTTAAACGACCAAATAATTGAAAGTAATCGAGCGTGCATAAATTCTCATTAATTAAATCCAAAGGCAAGGTCCGATACAAGCCTGCATTTTCTTTGTATTGTTCGAATCGTGAAAGAAGCATTGCGAACAACACTTTGTAACGTTTGTTTTACTGCTTTGCAAGCTTCTCTACGAATTAGTTAGTTAAATTCCGCGGTGGAAGCACATTCTAATTAAAATAATTGAGTATTTGATGTTATCTTGTTTTATTACATAAAGTAATTTACGTAAGTGCATTGAAAAGATTACAATCTATAAGACAGTTTAAATATTATAATATATCAACGTCTCAGTTCTCTTCTCGAACCATATAACTTTTATTATAATACATTGATAAGTGACATTAGGGAAATCCACATCAAGATTTTACTTCACCTTATTTTCTGTTTAAGTTAATTAGTTTATATCAACAATTATCAAAATTACCTAAAACACACTTATAAACAGCGCTTATGGGATTCTAATGTCAAATTTAATCCGAATGCAGGCAGGGGTGGAAATTGTAAAACGTAGTAATTGCTAAAATACAAATGGCGGATGCGGTAATAAATTATAAACACATTATACAGTGTTAGATTTTATGTGTGACACCAAATATCTCGCCTAGTGTGTGAATGATTAAAAAATAACATATAAGTAAGTTATTAAAATATTTATTTAACAAAATTATGAAAATAATTCAGGTAGAGCAAATAAATTTCATATTTTAAACAACACGTACCCAGTATTATTGCATATTCTGAAAGTACATAAATTTATCTTTATCTATCTTTATCCATCTTTTATATTTCACGATATACTTATTTTATAATTAACCTCATAATAAAATATATAACTGAGCGCATTCAAAACATAAGACAGTTCAAAAACACGTTGCCTTTGCATGGTCTTTTAAATAATGACGATGAGGCAAGATATTAGCTCAATATTATTTATTGCCAGCGTTTCGAAGTGACAGTAAATTGAAATCGTTCATTTTCATCTCGTGGTACATCAGATGGAATGACAATCCCAGAGAAGTTTATGCATTGTATCGAACCTTGTATGCAGAAAAGGTACATCCTGGCACTTTTGCAAGAATAGCGTAATTTACGAAGAAACGGAAGTTTTAGTGCTAAAATGCGAAGACCAAGAAATGAACGTGCTACAAATGATGAAGACATTATGGTATTGGCATGTTTAGAACCTATCCAAGAAATTCAATACGTGAAGCAGTACTCGACGTAGGAATAAGTTACTAGAAATTATTTTTCAATCCATAAAAATATAAAATGACCCCTTATATAATTAAATTGATTCACAGTTAAGAGTTGGTGATTCTGAGGTCAATTTTTACTTTCTTATACGTAGTATGAGGAAGTATTGTGATGACAACAATTTTCGACCTCGAGATTTTTGCAGATGTCCACATTTTGAATTCCCCTGATACCGAAAAAGTGGTGTTTAAAAAATGTCTCTCTATGTGTGTGTGTGGGTGACCACGATAGCAGTCAAACGGTTATAGATATCAATTCCAAATTTTGTATTTACGTATATAATCTCTCTCTTGAGATCTGATTAGATTTTTAGTAAAATCGTAGTAGTTTACTTCAGTGAAAGAATCGAATTTTGCCAATATTTCGTCAATTACTAAGTTTAAACAAGTTTATAAAGAATTTAAATGTACTCAAAATTAAATTGGACAAAAATTGACTTTAGACAGGTTACATTACGAGTAGGGGGTTTCTGGGGGACGAGGTATGAAAACAAGTTAACAAAGCAGCAGCAACACCGTATATATCCAATATGGAGAAACGAACACCTAAGTATAGAATGCAAATCAAGAATATACAAAAGATGCGTACGACCAGTGATAACATATGGTGCTGAGACGAGAGCGGAAACAATGGTAACAAAGAGATTACTAAGGACAACTGAAATGAAGACCTTAAGAACGATAACGGGACATACATTGAAGGCAGGGAAAACAGACATAAGAGAAAAGTGATAAACGGACGACGTGGTCAGATGGTCGAGGAAGAGAAGAAGAGAAGAAGAGAAGAAGAGAAGAAGAGAAGAAGAGAAGAGGAGAAGAGGAGAAGAGGAGAAGAAGAGAAGAAGAGAAGAGGAGAAGAGGAGAAGAGGAGAAGAGGAGAAGAGGAGAAGAAGAGAAGAGGAGAAGAAGAGAAGAAGAGAAGAAGAGAAGAAGAGAAGAAGAGAAGAGGAGAAGAGGAGAAGAAGAGAAGAAGAGAAGAGGAGAAGAAGAGAGGAAGAGAAGAAGAGAGGAAGAGAAGAACAGAAGAAGAGAAGAAGAGAAGAAGAGAAGAAGAGAAGAAGAAAAGAAGAGAAGAAGAGATGAAGAGAATGGAACCACCATGTTAGCCGAATAATCGCAAACAGAATGGTCAGGATAGTACGAAGTAACACACCTCATGGAAGAAGACCTATAGGACGACCACCAAAGCGATGACGTGATAGCTGGCAATCAAACTCACATGAATCACCATCGCAAAGAAACCGGAACTAAACAGGCGATACGCCTATTAAAAGAAGAAGAAGACATTACGTGTATACACGTATTTAAAACAGAACTTTCAATACCTTTTGTGTAAAAAAAAAATATTCAAAATTCGAAATAGAAGTAACACATACTCTTAGCGAGTAGCACTTTTTTTCCAATATCTTACCAAGTATGCATTCTTTAGAGATGTGCTAAGAGAATAGATGTACTTAGAATAGGATTTTGAATTATTTTTGTATAAAAAATTCTTAAAATTGTATAATTTGAAACGCTCGTACGTATAAGAAAGTTGTGTGGTGGCTACACCAGTGATATTAATAATAATAATAATATGATGATGAAAGTGATAATGATAATTCTAGACATATCGGTAGGTTAGTTATGTTCAAGGGTTGCGTTTGAGATTGTTGAATCACACTCATCAGTTCCAAAGGAACTGAAGCACATAAAGTACTTTTATACTCTCTATGATTCCGTGAGATACGTAGATATTTCAATAACAATCTAACCTCACTAAACTTTCAGTACAACTACAATATGAACATTTATTTCTTAATTTTTGAAGCGGTCATACTTGATCAACACAAATAAGGGGAACAATTAATAACCATGCTAAAATAACAAATGGGAATTTGGTGGGAACATGGAATATAAGGAGCGGGACAGATTCTTGTAATTGGCAGTCGAAAGCATCAGTACCAGCGCTGCCGGTCATTTACAAATAGGTAATGAGCGCGAAATATTATTTAATCACCCATGGCATGCCAAAAATATACCATGGATTTATCAATGTGATCTTCAAATTACCAGATTACGAGTAGTGGTCCTTTGATAGCAAGCAATGGCAAAATTGTGAACTATGTCCAACGTTGTTCCAGCACTTTACATTAATACAAATATGTATGTATTACATGTTCTACACCATTAAGCCACAAATGGGCCAATGGTAGCCGAAAGTTGCCAGTGGTATACCAGCTGTGGCGTTAATAGACCATTGATTCGACAGTTTGGGTGTTTGCTGTGTTTAGTTAAAGTTATTTTTAAAATTCGATTTAACTATTTTTAATATTATCAATGCATTATCCAAACAAATGTATTACTATACTCCATTCAGTCTAAGAATGGAGTAGATGGCGCTACAATATGAGCACAGTTTACACACGATGAATTTTGTATTTTGAAAACAAATAAATCATATGTTTACTGTCAGATGGATAGCATATACATTGTATATGATATTATATTTTGACTTTTACGTGTTTATTGACATTTATTTAAGTAAGGCTTATATTGCTTTTAAAATGATAACCATACTAACAAACATGAAAAGGCAAACACCTAATCAGTATTTGATAAGTTTTCCAAAACAGAATATCGCTCACACAAAAAATATTAAAATATAAGGAAAATATTGAATAACACGTTGTGTCTACATGTAAATAGAACGCTTACATTTTACAACATTCAAGTATGTAGGTATCATTATCAATATGTGAGTAAAAGGTGTAAAAGGCAATATTTCATGTTAAAGTCCAATAAATTTTAGATACTATTTCCATTAGCAGATATTTCAATTATTATTTTATTTACAATATCTAATTTTATTGTTGTAGATTGTTGCAGCTATAATGAATTTGTATACAAACACAGCAAATAATGAACTGCAATGTGAAGATCATGTATTAAAAATACCGCAGAAGAAGTATTTATGTTAAAATGAATGGAAATTCATTAAATCCACAAAAGTAAATGTATCTGATAAAATTGTATTTTTAATATGACAGACCATAAAGCAATAAGGAGGGTATTATTTCATATCTTTTTTAAAACAATCTCTTATAAACAGGTACAAGTACTTTTATGTCACAAAACATGAAACACTGAATACGTAAACAAAAATCTTGAATAGAATAAAAAGTATATTTCTAATTGTTATTAACAAGTATTTACTACGGGTATGCGGCAAAATAAACAGTACTGAAATTATGAAACGTTTATTATTTATTGTTTATGTATTTACTTTTCATTATATAGCGTTGCAAACATTATTCACGACGATGTTCCCGATAAAACTGATGTTCAAGATGCCCTCCGTTCAGTTTCAAGCAGTATTCGTAGCGTTCGCGAAGGTTCACAAACATGTCAAATAACTATGTAAAATACGGAAATCGACAAACTCTTTGAACAAAACTGTCAGTACGAAAAGAAAGTTAACGAAAGTGATAAAATACCTTAACAAATGAATATTTCACTTGCGAGTTCTAAGAACTATTTTTTAAGAATATTAACAACAAATAACTATGTAAAATACGGAAATCGACAAACTCTTTGAACAAAACTGTCAGTAATCAAATTTTTGACAGAACGAGCTAAATGCGATTATTTTGCCGGTGTAAATGCACACTCGATTTCAACCAATCACAAACGTTTATTTTAAGCCCTATCTTTCCCAATGCTCCATTCTTAGACTGAATGGAGTATAGTATTTGTTATTTTTTCTACTGGGTAGCAAATATAATTAGGCTAATTAGACTATTGCTTTCTTTGTAGAACGTAATTATTAACGATAACAAATGTATTACTTGTAGGTATTTGTCATTTTTTCTACTGGGTAGCAAATATAATTAGACTAATTAGACTATTGCTTCCTTTGTAGAAAATAATTATTAACGCTTATAAACGCAGTTAATAAGCAAACTTTTATTAGGTAATCGTTAGCTTTTTTATATAGAATATCCATATATCGATAGAATGTTACATGTTTACTGCGTTTTCTTGTTACATTTATTAAGACCGATACATTTTCTTGAATATTTATAGTATAAAATATCCATAAAGCGAATATGAGGCTTAGTAAACTTACCTAGATTCCGAGACTTTATCATATCTCTTGCTGGTCAATAACTTGTAACAGCATGAAATAACACAGCAAAACGCAAGAAGTTTAGGAGCCATAAATCACAAATATTTTATATCTTTGTCGGGTATTTTTATCTTTACGATCATGGATAGCATTTTGTGGGCATAGGTACTCTATTTATGACCTTTCTATTAAGGTTTGAACATCCTCGTTAAAACTGTATCATTTTATCGTGCGTTTACATCACTCCAAGTATGTAAAGAATAAAGAAGGATCTACTAGAAAAATATTAAAAATAGAAATATTTAGTAAAGGTCAGGAAACCACAAAATGACATGTAGAAATGTTAAAGAAAAAAGTGGTACTTTTGATTGTTTTAAAAGGCTTTGTTTGTTTATTATATTTTATAAATTGTAAATTAAAAATATTAATAATTCTATAATAAATAGGTACGTTGGTGTATAAAATAATTAAGTAAGTAGATGTACCATATAATATAGGTTAAGGGCTAGAAAATAATAAAATAAAGAGTATTCAATTAAAAATTCAATTAAAAAAGAGTCGACGGTATCAGCATTTTCAATTTTAGTACTCTGCGTTTTCACTATCCTTTGTATAATCACTACTACAATCATGAACTAATCTGTGCTCAACAATCACGTTCCTTTTCAGTTTCGGCTTCATGGGAAATATTTTGGGACAATATTATATCCCAATAATACGATGGAAAACACAAAAAGAAAAAGGAGGAAAAAGGTGTTAATGAAAAATAAACTGTTTTTTACATCTGTATTGACACGTGATTCGCTTTTACCTCCTGCATTTTTCGATTTTTCTGAGTTTTCACTTAACTTTTGCTGTTGCGATAGGTCGGGAAGTATTTTTTAACCGTGGTTTACCCAGCTTCAAGAGGGTAGGTATCTTTTAACACGGAGATGTACTGAATGTTCTAAGTTGTTTTTTCCCCACTCTATAAGCTTGCCTACGTTTATCTGGGATTATTTCGTCATCTTCTTGAAATCGTGATAACGTTATAGTTGTTAGTGTGTGTAATATTTTAAATCCAAATGGTAAATCAAAAAGTAATGTTTGGCAACATTTTCAAAATAATTCCGATCGGACTGCAACATGTAAATACTGTTCAGAAATTCGCAAAGACGTTTTACCTTTTCCAGTAGTTCAATAAGCAGAAAATAAAGTTCCCAACAGAATAACATTTGCGAGGTTTTTACATCAAAAGTATGAAATTATTGCAGAACAATGACCCCAAAAGATAAAGACTTAACATTAAAAACCGATATAGGTATGGACGGATACAATGCAGACCAGAAGCTTTTTAGGAATCCAGTGTCCATTGTTTTGAAGAAGGCAAAGAAGAAGTAACTTTATGTACTACTGGTGTCGTCCGGCTGAGTGAAAGGTATACTGGACAATATTTAGCAAATGAAATATTGGAAACATGTTCCCAGTGGAACATTAAAACATAATGTAACCGCAGTTATGACAGACAGTGGTAGAAATATTTTAAAAACCATCGAATTGTCTTTTGGTAAAAGAAGAAATTAAGACACTACATTGTTTCACCACACCGTGCGGCTCCATCAGGTGATAAAAAGATACAAATTCAATTTCTATAACACTGGAACTTAAAATAAATAAAAAAAATATTGTTATTAGGAAGGGGTATTCAATTAAAGTTTCAAATTTAGTAAGGTGGAGCTATTTAGGTCCAACTGATCGTTTCATATTATACCTATTTTACTAAATTTATTTATATCTAAACTTTCCAGAAAGTTAAGTTACATACATACTTTTTTCGTGTATATGTAAAATATCAGAGGTTTTTAATTATAAAATTCCAATCCAGGCATAGGTTAGAAAAGGTCGAGTTTTTATCATTATAACTTTTTTCATGTTCCTTCATTTTTACAGCTTCTTTTCATACCATGACTCACAAATTATTAGCGTATCAATCTATGATCCACAGATTAATTAATATTCCCATAAATAAAAATAACTTCGAATTAGGAAAGAAAAGGATCTTCACGGAAGCTGTCAATAATTGGCATTTGATAAACGTTGTAAATGGCATTTTAACTAATCAACTATAGTTAAAAACACTCTCCTTAATTTACCCCAAAACAAAAACCTAAACATGTAATCATTACAATGTCATCATATACTTAGTAAACATTTCATACAAAGTAGGGACTATTATTGAGAAAGCTAATAACGAAGCTATTTCATTCAAAATTAACAACTCCATACTAAGAACACTTAGCAATAACAAAGACAAAACGAAAAAAATTTAACTCAGTAGTTTATACCTTAACTTCTGAAGATTGTGAAAAAGTGTTAGCTATAATATTAAACGATCAGTTGGGCATAATCAGCTCCCTCCTCCCCCTTACTAAATTGAAAACTGTAATTGTGTTATCAGAAATTGAATTTGTATTTTTTCATCACCTGACATGGTGAAACATATTTCTATGATACTGTTAAATATTTAAAATATGTATTGTATACTTTATAGCATATGCTACAAAATGTCTGTTAAGCAATGCATTTTTGCTACTTTCTTATCCTTACTTTGTTTATATTCTTATTAATTGAGATAAAGAGATATTCCTTTTACTTTCTTATACGTAGTATAAGGAAGTATTGTGATGATGAAAATGTTCGACCTCGAGATTTTTGCAGATGTCCACGTTTTGAAGTCCCGTGATACCGAAAAAGTGGTTTTTAAAAAATGTCTCTCTCTGTGTGTGTTGTGTGTGTGACCACGATAGCGGTCAAGCCGCTATAGGTATCAATTCCAAATTTCATATTTACGAATATAATCTCCCTCTTGATATCTGATTAGATTTTCAGTAAAATCGGCAGACCGGAAGTAGTAGTTTACTTCAGTGAAAAAATCGAATTTTGCCAATTATTCGTCAACTACTAAGTTTAAACAAATTTGTAAAGAATTCATATATACTTAGAATTAAATTTGAGAAGAATTTTATTAAAAAAGTTTTTCGAAATTCCTATAAGGAAGTAGGTCTTTTACTCTTATCGAAAATCAGCTTTTTGCGAATATTTCGCAAATCGTGCTTTTTAGACAGGTACGTTACAAGTATAAAAGTATTTAGAACTTAAGTTTCAATACCTTTGTATAAAAAAGAAATTAAAATTCGAACCGGAAGTAACACTTTTACTCTTATCGAATAGCGAGTTTTGCAAATATTTTGTAAATTATGCCTTCTATATATATTTGTGAAAAGTACAAAAGCATTTAGAGTTGGATTTGAAATATTTTTTGTATAAAATTTCAAAATTTGGAACGGAACTAACACTTTTACTCTTCTGAAGTAGCGATTTTTGCAAATACAGTAAAGGTTCGCTAATCCGGACCTCCATTAATCCGGATTTCCCTGTAATCCGGACAAAATTAAAAATTGTAAGTTTAACACTATGTACCTTGTAATCCGGATCGGCCATAGATCCACAACTCCGGATCGCGCGTCGTGTGTTTTCGTTAAGTACAATGAACATACGACACATAAACTGGGCAATCCCCGAATCAGTTTGAATCAACATGGCCGCTAAAAGAGCGCACAAAACGTTGACCATCGGCGAAAAACAAGAAATATTACAAAAGCTGAATAGTGGTGTTAGTGGAAATGTGTTAGCAGAAAAATATGGTGTCGGAACATCCACAATTTCTAACATTAAAAAGAATAAGGAAAAAATTACTAGGTATGGACTTTTATTCATTAACTGCTAATTCATTCATTATTGTATTTTTGTATTTACACAGTTATATCGCAAGCTGTGTCTCACTACCAACACGTAGAAAAATTATCCGAAAACCAGAATATCCAGAAATGGAAAATGAATTATACAAATGGTTTCTGTTGCAGCGAGAAAGACATGCAACCATCTCAGCAAATATTTTATGCGAAAAAACCGTCCAAATTTATTCTAAATATTATAATGACAATAAATTCATTGCTAGCAAAGGATGGATACATAAATTTAAAAAGAGGCATGGCATTCGGCATCTTAAAGTGGTTGGAGATAAACTATCGAGCGATTCGTCTGCGGTAGAACCTTTTTTACGAAAATTTACTGAAAAAATGAATGAGTTGAACCTACTCCCAAACCAAATATACAATGCAGATGAATCTGCATTGTTTTGGAAATTGCTGCCCGATCGAACATTGGTACACGCCGAAGAAAAAACTGCTCCAGGACGAAAAACTTCAAAAGAAAGGTTGACTTTTCTTGCCTGCTCAAACGGTGATGGTACTCATAAAGTCAAAATGATGGTCATTGGAAACGCAAAAAATCCCAGAGCATTTAAGAATTGCGGGAGCCTCCCCGTTGAGTACTACTCAACACAAAATGCTTGGATGACATCTGGACTTTTTGTGAAATGGTTTCATGAGTCTTTCGTTTTGCAAGTGAGAAAATTTCAGGAACACAATAAACTTAATGGAAAAGCTATTTTATTAATTGACAATGCTCCTAGCCACGCATCAGAAACCCAGCTTACAAGTGATGATGACCAAATTGTCACTATGTTCCTACCACCCAATTGCACCCCACTTATTCAGCCCATGGACCAAAATGCGATACGTTTAACCAAACTGTATTATCGAAAGAGCCTTTTGGTCCATGTTCTGTCTTTGGAAGCAAGTGATATTACAAAGACTCTTAAGAGCATTACTTTAAAGGATGCCGTATTTTTGCTTGCTGATGCTTGGGAGAAGTTTTCGCCAGATGTTATAAAAAAATGTTGGAGGAAAATACTTTGTTATTCAGCTAATAAGATCACAACAAATTCAGAAAGTGAATGGGATTCAGATGAGGAAATTCCGCTGCTTACTCTTAAAGAGAGATGGAATTTCGAACGTCAAGAATTTGTTGAACTCGGAAATATGTTACAGCGAATTAACGATGACAATTATCTACCTGAAGAAACTGAAATTGATGAATGGATCGTTGGAGATGAAGAGCGTTTGCCATTAGATAGCGATGATAGCTTCTCTTCCGATGAAGAAGCTTCCAAAGATGAGCTGAGAATTAAGCATGAAGAGGCTATTAAGAGTTTCAGCACCTGCATTCAATGGGCTGAGGAAAATAAAGTTGAATTAAACAGTTTAACTAACCTCAGAATGCTGCGACAGCGCGCGATGGAGGCTAAACAAGGCTGTATTCGTCAAACCAAAATTTCTGATTTTTTTCAGTAATATATGTAGTTAACTTTTTACGTATATTTGTATGTTATGTACTCAGATATTTTCTATAAAAGACGTGTCACCATTTATTTTGCTTTTTACTCTAGTTTTAATATTACCTCCACTAATCCGGACGTTCTCATAGTCCGAATCGAGCCAGTTTTAATTGATCCGGATTAGCGAACCTTTACTGTATTTCGTAAATTATGAATTCTATATATATTTGTGAAGAGTATAAAAGTATTTAGAGTTGGATTTGGAATATTTTTTATATAAATGAAAATTCAATATTCGGACCGGAAGTAATACTTTTAATCTTAGCGAGTAGCATTTTTTTGCAAATATCTCACAAAGTATGTATCCTGTAGAGATTTGTTGAGAGACTGGAAGTACTTAGAATAGGATTTTGAATAATTTTTGTATAAAATAATTTTTAAAATTGTATGATTTGAAACGCTCATACCTATAAGAAAGTCGTGTGGTGGCCACACCTCATTTTTTATATATTTTATATAGCCTCTATATTTATAAATTTATAATTACGATTATTGTTCTGTTATAGATTTGAAAAAAGTGGACATTCATGTTTTGTGATCTAATGTTTTATTTAAAAGTGATATCTTTTTACATCGCTCTGCTATATGCATTTCTTATTTTATGTTTATTAAAACCATTTCTTTTCATTTTTCTTGTTTCTTATATTCTAACCTTTAAAATATTTTAGATCTACAACAAGAGTTACACTCATATTTAAAATGTTATGTAGTTATTATTTAATAATTAGGCGGCGACCTAGTTTTGATTTGTTTATCATTCACATTAATTAATTTATTTATTTATTTATAAAAATATTGGCTCCACATAAATATGTTGAAAATAAACAATGTGTTATTAATTAATTATTAAAACTAAAAGTATTGACTGTCATTAATCTCTATATTATGGAAACGTTGCTCCACATTCATAAAATTTAAAAAGGTCTACTGCAGAATCGATATGTTTATAATACTAAAAGTCGAAATATCTTACTAGCGAGGCATAATCTTCATCTTTCAAATCTAAGCCCTTAGATTATGGAAATTAAAATTTAGAATAACATCCCTAACGTGAAATCTCTACTCGTTATGATATTCAAATCTAGAGCTAAAAACATACTTCTGGAGCTTCCCCTATATAAAATAAGCCCGTTATTGGAGTTACAACTAGATCTGATTAAGTGATTGTCCAGCCTTTATTAGTTTACGTAACAGTTATTAAACTGATATACTATGGTATTACTTAATTCTATTATTTATTACTTTAGTGACACATATTGTATTGAGTTTATTGTAAACCGATTCCTCTATGACTTGATCTTACATCTCATATTATTAAAGACTGAATAAAGCACTTTACTTAACTTTAAAATATGTTTTCAAATAATTTATATAGAGAAATTCATAAATGAATAAACTTTCAATGTCGGTCTTACACTGACGTCAGGTACAGTACGTATTTCTTCTAAATGATATAACGATTCATGATTATAACGCCAATAGACCATTACATAAGCCGTAAGAGTATCTTTCGGTTTCGTATAACAAAGTGGAATTAAATTCACTCTGATTGTTGCGGCGTATAATATGTCGCAACGAAAAGTAACCCACATATGCTTAAGAAATTAAATCAGATTCCAATTTGTAAGATCGCAGATAGTGGCGCCAGATAATTGATATTTATACGTAAATAAGTATGTACGTATACCGTGCAGGTATGTGTTTAGTAAATATTAATATGTAGTTACATATACATATACAGACAACTTTCGCTATTTGAAATTGTAGTATTATGGAATTAAAGGCAAATCACCACGTTTTGACCAATTAGTTGTGTATTTTTTTTTAAATTCTAACAATAAAATAAATCCTTGACACAGAAGTTATATGAATGTCAGATAACTTTAGGCAATATATCTACCGAAACCATAATATATTGATTCATTTTAATGTTTATATATGACTTTGATTAATAAAAATGCTTGATGCTTGATTAATAATAATTAGACAGCGGACGTGCCAGATATAAATTACGAGGGAGCAAAGAAATAATGTAAACAACACGCAGTTACTGAATAGCACAATTCATATGGTGAACTGCACCATCTGTTTACTCACGAGAATGCCAGCAAAAAGTTCTCTTTCCTCATAAAATTCCTTTCTTCGTCGGCGTAGGTAGGTAGCGTGACGCGTTTTTAAAATTTGTTATATTCACCTTATATTTCCCATGATAAATAAAGTTATATATGTATATACCTTTCATACTTAGTTAGTTTCATTTTTTCATTGTTTTGACTGTTAATTACGTACTTACTTCGTAATTGGGGCATTGGATTTTGTTAAGTTTCAATAACATACGCATACATTTTTAGTTATCTTTTATTTAGATCTAGAACATTGTTTATGTTACTATGATATGGAAGAACGTCGACGATGGCATCGTAAAACAATGGCAAGTTGGATTGTATGTCCTCCATTGTCAGTGATTCCGAAATGTATACCATAGTCTGTAAAATATCGTTACAGAATGCCCAGAAATTGGACCCGTTGCAAGCTGACAATTTTAACGAAGAACTCTGTGAAGCTTTAATGGCGGCTAATATCCCATTAAAGCAACTTGACAATCCCACTTTCAAAACATTTCTTCAAAAATATACTGGTCGAAATGTTCTTGATGAATCCACCTTACGCAAATATTATGTTTCTAAATTCTTCACGAAAACAGTAGAATGCATTAGAAGACATCTTTCAAATCAGTACCTATGGATAAGTGCCGACAAAACTGTCTATATATTAGGACGCTATGTGGCAAATGTTGTAGCTGGTGTACTACATCCTACTATTCCATATAACGCATATGTAATAGTATCTAAAGTTATAAATACAGTTGATGCGGAAACAGTTTCTAAAACCATTGACGAGAATTTGCACAAAGTGCTTTATTCGGACGACAGGTACAGGGAAATACTTTTATTTGTTAGTGATAGTGCCGCATATATGTTAAAAACAGGCAGACTATTAAAGGAAACATAGCCTTATATGCTGCATATTACTTGTGTACCACATACTCTCCACATAATCTGTGAATATATCAGAGCCAGGTATCCGGAAATTGTTAGACTTGTATCCGCTTTTAAAAAAAGTTTTCAGAAAAGCACCATCGAGAGTAGTTCTTTACAGGGAAAAGCTTCAATCTTTGTCACTGCCTCCCTCGCCAGTAATAACTAGATCGGGAACATGGTTGGAAGCTACTAGTTTTTATTCAGAGAATTTCGATAGTTTACAAAATTTCGTTACATGTTTAAATGACGATGCTAGAAGTATTTCTGAGTGCAAGGAACTAACACAAATCCCAAATTTAAAAAATCAGTTGCATTCCTTCAGGAACACTTTGGAAATTTGCCTTTCACATATTTTGAAAATCGAAATCTCAAATTAAAAGATGGATTAACCGCATTAGATGTGGCTATTAATAATTTCAAAAATATTCTAAGTGACTTCGGAAAATGCTGGAAATTATTTTCGAATTTGTAATGTGTCCGCTAGGGTGCGTAATAGGCATGATCAAGGTTAAAATTAAGAAATTCTTCGTGTTTTGATTAATTGAGAGGTATTGAAAATACCTGCATTTTATTCATGTTTCATAGTATTTGTTGTCTGACACATTTTTTACTATCTAATAAAATAAAGTGGTGGGGTCAATTGAAATGTCATTCTGTATGAGGTTTCTGTTAGATTTCCTTTATCGCTTACTGTTTGTTACAGATACTTTGTCGTATTTTTTAGGCAGATGAGGCAACATATAATAGCTGTAGTGGTGTGAACTTAACATTAGGCATTATTGATTGTATACAGGAGTTTATGGGGTAAAATTATTGGACCCGCTTTCTTTAACCGACCTCTCATTGAAAAGGTTTATTTAATTTAGTTGCCTCTTCTATTAGAAAATGAATGATTTGTCGACACGATGGGTGCTCACTGCATTTGGCGACAAGTTCTTAGATCATATTCGAGGTATGTCTCAGAAGTAATGAGAATGAATTGTTTACGCTAATTTTGACAACGACTGCAGACGACTGGAGTCGACTACATGTGAGTGGAATGTCTAAGAACGCAACCATAACAGGCGCAGCCCACTAAGTCTAGTGTTAGTGGCATAAGCCCCACGTATTTACCGCGTTAAGTTCCAATACCACGTTACATGTAAAATGCAGGCAAATATCGAGCAGCAATATGCAATTAAATTTTGCGTTAAAAAAGGGAACTGCTTCAGAGACACTACAAATGGTAAGAACAACATATGGAGATGTTACGTTGTCGTCAGCACAAGTTTTCAGATGGTACAAGACTTTCAAAGATTTCCGCGAAACCATCGAAGATGACCATTGCTCCGGACTGCCGTCCACGTCAAAAACCGATGAAAGCGTGGCGAATGTGTGTTCTGCGTTAGCAGACGGTTGACACTCAGGTTGATGGCACATGAGGTCGGCATAAGTAAGGACACTGTTTATCGGATTGTGACAAAGGAAAATTTGTGCAAAGCTGGTGCCCAAGAACTTGTCTGATGAACAAAAAGAAAATCGCTTCTCCATTAATCAGCAATTGCGGGATCGCTTAACAACCCAACCCAACTTCATGCACAGAGTGATAACAGGTGACAAGTCATGGGTATTTGAATATGATCCAGAAACAAAGCGACAAAACGCTGACTGTCACACACCTGCATCACCGCGGCCGAAAAAAGTTCAATGAGAAAATCCTGAATCAAGTCGATGCTTATCATCTACTTTGATTCGCGTGGAATTGTCCACAAAGAATTCATACTGCCGGGCCAAACAGTGAATCAAACTCTTTATCGCAACGTCCTTGAACGTTTTCGGCAAAGAGTTCTGCGTGTGCGGCCTGACATTGCCAGTTCGTGGATCCTGCATCACGATAATGCCCCCATTCACAGCTCATTGTCGGTTGGACAATTTTTGGCAGAGAAAAATATTCTAGTACTCCCACACCCGCCCTACATTTCAAACATGGCTCCATGTGATTTTTTTCTTGTTCCAACGCTTAAGCGATAATTGAAATGTTCCCATTACGGAACAATAACCAACATCCAAACAGTCACGACACAGGTTCTAAACAGCCTAACGAAACAAGACTTCCAGAATTGTTACCAGGTATGGAAAACTCACTAAAGACGCTGTATATGCATTCCCAAGGGACATACTTTGAAGAGAAAAATATTAATTTGTAGATACATTCAATAAAACTCTAGAAAACTAATCATTCTCATTAATTTTGAGACACACCTCGTATATCCTGGCAGGTGGATTGGAAGGGGGCGTATTTTTCCCTGGCCAGCTAGGTTACCAAACCCCACAATCCTGGATGTTTTAATTATGAGTGAGGGTTAGAGATATTGTTCTTGCAAACTCGCCTACAACAACAAGAATTACAGCAGTAGCAAGTAACATATCGGTGGCGGATCTCGAAACATATCTTTCATCCACGCGCCAGACCTTGCTTTACATTAACAATGATGGACGGCATTTTGAACAATTAGGCAATCATTAATAATTTTACCCCCGAACTTTGAAGTTGTGTACTTGTAATTATTTTACTGTGTAATACTGTACAGTTTTGATAGTATTTGTATTAATTGTTAGTATAGTAAATTCTTATAGTATAAGAAAATTTTGCATAAAGTTTTTAAATATTGTCATCGTTATTGATATCTTTTTAATTCTTTGTTAATTTATTATTAATATGAATTAAAATTATTCAGTAAACAAAATAAAAATGCCGGCAAAACGGAGGATATCATATATGTAATTTATTTTGGTGAATATCTGTTCTAAAAAAGATACAAATTTAACTTTTTTACCGAAATGTGACGCTTTAATTCTCTATTATGACATATTAAAAAGAAACATATTACGAAATTGGATCTGATGCGCTTTTATCTTAGTAACAGAAAGCAACGAGTGGCTTCGGTCGATGGAAAATCTGGCAAGGCACTCTCATCCGATTGGAAGGATGCACGGCTTGTATTTAGATAGCCAGTTGAACTGGGAGTTCGGCAAGGTTCCGTTTTGGGACCTCTTCTGTTATTGTATGCCAATGAAATACAAATATTGTTAGCTACTTGACTGCGCTCTATGCTGATGATACGTCAGTTATAATAAAAGCAGATAAAAACCTCCTAAAGCAAGAAATAATCACAATAGCTAATAAATTTGACAGGTAATTTGGTCACCTTCAATTTTGCTGTTTAAAAAGGACAAACTGACATTAGATTACAATAGTGAAGAACTTTCAACTAATAATGAAGTAAATTTTCTGGGTTTGTATTTACATAGCAAGTTGAACTGGAAATGGACATAGAGTATCTATCAGAAAAAATATCTAGGTTTGGTTATGCTCTTCGCACTACTGCAGGCTCTGTGAACAAATACGCTGCATTAAGTACGTAGTACTTATATTTTACCTCAAGATTGCGTTATGGTGTTATTTTCTGGGGGCATCTGTGAGGGTGTCGCGATTGTTTGTGCCACAAAAGATGTGCTCAAGAGGAGTCTTCAATATTAAACGAAGAGATTCATGCAATCAGGTGTTTATTGTTAAGGGGGTAATGCTGAGGCCAATTTGCAAGCGTTTCGTATCGACGATATTGTGTAGTAACCATTGTATAGAATCGATTGAAACAAGGAGTAATTTGTTAATTAAGCTTAAATTGAAGTACCTAAAGAAAGAAAAAATTTGTACATAAAAAAATGCTACTGAATAATAACATTTTAAAAATGCTTATATTTATCGTATACTTTAAGGTGTAATGTTTGTCTTTAATGGCAAAAACTGCCTGTGGGTACCTTCATGCGTCTTTTACCTTTAATATACACTTTTTAGTACATCATTAAAGCTAACCGTTTTGTCTTAATCACGTTGATAAGAACGTATGTTTCTTGATACACATTGCCTATATTCCAGGCGCTTAAAGCAATATTCGTAAGACGATCGCAGAGCAAGCCGCCAGTTGGTCGGGAGAACGATTTTGGTGAATCTACACTGCAAAAATAATTTTCCTGTTGGCAAAACTCCGTTTTCTTCAATTTATTCAGTCGCCGGCTTGCAACGGCGTGTAACGCGAAATTACGATAAATTGTTTTATACAATGTGGTTTATGTACGCATGTCGCTCATGTTGTATTGCTCATAATATTGTTAATGAATTAAAAATAATTTTAATTCATGTAATTTGTTCGCCATTTTTTATAGTTGTTAAGGACGTTTATCATTATTATTTTGTTTTATTGGTTTTTATAAAGTAATAGTCTATGTTCTATGTAAAACGTATATATGTTTAGTTTTAATCTCAATTTGCTTTATTTTACAAAGGCACAATTAATTAGAACATGTATATTTCTCTGTATAAGTGCTTACAGTCATTTTATTACTTCATAATCGTAAAATAATGAATATTTAAAATTAAATCTGGGAAGACTCCTAACGTATTCTCTTTCTCAGAAACTTTTCTATTGTCCGTTCTAGAAAATCGGTAAATGCCTTGTCTAAATTACCACTTATTTTCTTGCTTTTATTAACATCATGCCGTTGTAGTACTAAAAAATTCATAAACATTAGCCGGATTTCAGAAAAATTTGTTGGCGGGAAAAGAGTAAATTTCAGCGGACGACGATCATATCAAACTCGATGCGAAGCCGCTTCAATTGTATTCAACTTGGAACCGGGCGATTTACCGCGCGTTATTCATAAGAAAGCTGTATACAGAAGTCCAGGAAACACACAAAAAAGTTTATGACTAGCTGGAAAAGAGTAAGAGCTTGGAAAAAATGCAGTAAAAAGTTATTTGCATGTAAAAATAAGAAAAAAAGGGAACCGATAGTACCTGCTGACAGCGATTATGGTGACACAGAAATAGAAATGGTTGTCACATTAACAAAAGAGCAGTACGATATAAAAGAAAAAGAAATTTTGACTTCAATTGAAAAATCGGATTCTGAACGTGACGAGTTACAACATGCTACTATAGGGCAAAGCACTAACTTATTATGGAGGCAGCAGCGCTCTGTAAGACTGACTGCGTTCAATTTTGGAGCAATATGCAAAATGCGAAAGACGACGCATTGCGCAAATTTGATAAAACGTCTTTTGTACAATAAATTTTTCGGGACTGCAGCAACACGTTGGGGACAGGAACAAGAATTGGAAAAAAGCTATGGAATTCGTGTACACGAATCTGGTCTTTTTATTGACGGCAAATTGAATTTTTTAGCTGCTTCGCCGGATGGTTTAATAGATGACGATGGCATTGTTGAAATAAAATGCCCGTCAGCAGCTGCATCGTATTCACCAACGGAAGCCGTTCGAGAGAAGAAAATTAAATTTGCGGAGATAGTTGATGGTCGAATAACATTAAAAAGTAAAGACAATTATTATTTCCAAATGCAAGGCCAGCTACATGTAACAAATAGAAAGTACTGCTTGTTTGTTATATGGACACCTTTCGGAATTAGTGTACAAAAAATCATGAGGGACGATAATTTCTGGGATGCGAATATGAAGGAGCAGTTGGTGACTTTCTTTTACAGATGTTTTCTACCTGAATTGGTTGATCCCCAGTATCCAAAGAAAATGCCTATTCGTGATTTACGTCAGTAGAAAAAATAACAGAATATATATCAGATATAAGGAACTACTTTATACGGACAAAATTTAAGTGATTTTAAATTTTAGTTTTACTCTGACTATAAATCAGTGGTTCCCAAACTTATTTTGCCTACTGCCCACTTTGAGAATAAATTATTTTTTAGCGCCCCCATTTTTTCACCTACTCAAAAACCACTATAACTTCAAATTAAATTAATTATTGTGAGCTATATTAGCGGAGATTAAACATTCATTCTAAACGAGACTTTTACTATGGGTTATAGTAAAAGTCTCGTTTAGAATGAATGAGTTAAATTGAGACCTGAGCGTAGTAGGTAGTACACAACGGCGCTCAGGTCTCAAATTAACTTTTACGGGCTACACCTGCCAATGAGAATGATTATTGAAACGCAACTTTATAGTATTCAGACAAAGTATCTTTTATTCAAAATTCAAAATAAAACAAACATAATCGATTCTAATATAAAAACTAATGTGAAGGATGAATCTGATGCTGTTTAATAAGTTTGTTGATATCAGGTTCCAATTTACTCAAGAACAGCCGCAAGTCACCACGTTCGGTAACATGCAAACGATTTCTCTTTTTAGTAAGCAGCGTTGCTACAGCACTAAATCCACGTTCACACAAATATGACGATGGGAATGCTATCAAGAATCGTTGAATGATTGACCACAATCCAGGGTACAATTGCGGGATCGGTTTTTGTAGCCAAAATTCTTGGTAGCCATTTTTGAACTTGATTTTTATTTCCTCGTTCGTTGTCAATTCTATAAGTTCTTCTTCCAGATGTGGTGATATTGCTGTGTTGACATTTGAAAACGGATCCAACACCCAGTCTGGTATTTCCAAGTTCAAAATATCCTGGTATCGTTCGGTGAAGTCAATGTGGAGCTTTTCCAAATGTTGGCAGTAGGCAAACAAGTCGTCGTTACTGCAGGATACTGATAAATTCGGAAAATTATGAAACTCACGTCTGCCCATATTCTTTTTGTGTAGAAGCAGTTTGGCTGCGAAAGCAGCAACGACATTTTTTGTTTTAATTAAATTTAGTTCATCGCCTTGCAGTTGGAGATTCATGTTGTTGAACAATTTATACAGGTCTGTCATGTAAGCTATATCATTTTTTGATGTAATGAGCTTGTTGCGCAATTCTGTATCTTTAGTTTCCAAAAACTCTATCACAGAGTCAAACAGGTTGTAAAATCGAGTCAGACAATTGCCTCTTGATAGCCAACGAACTTCGGTATGAAACAACAAACGGTTGAAATCTTCGTCATTAGTAACACAAAGCTGATGAAATAATCTATCATTCAAAGAGCAGTTACGGATTTTATTGACTGCTTTGATGACATATTGCAGTGATTGAAATAGTCGTTCACTTAAATTTCTAGCAACCAAATGTTGTCTATGAATAACGCAATGTACAGCAAGGACATCTGGAATTTTATTTTTTACGTACGCTATGAAGCCTTTATGGCACCCTGTCATAGCCGGAGCGCCATCCGTAGCAACTGATATAATATTTTTCAAGGGAATCTCTTTCCCATCACAAAACTTTTCCAATGTATTGAATATGGTTTCGCCTTTTGTATCGGTCTCTAAATTTCTAGCAAACAATAGTTCTTCACATATTTTCTCATCTTTAATAAACCTCACGTAAGACAGCAACAATGCTTCATTAGTTGGTAAAGTGGACTCATCGAGCTGAATTGAGAATTGACTAGTCCTCAGATGATTGCACAATGATTCTTCTATGTTTCCGGCCATTTCATCAATTCGTCTTTGCACAGAATTATTACTCAAAGGAATTTTTCCGATAATATCTGCGGCCGGTTTATGAAGCACAGTAGTTATTACTTCCTTTATTGCTGGCAAAATTAACACTTCTCCGATGTTGTGTGGTTTGCCTTTTTGAGCAATTAACAAAGAGATGTTGTACGAAGCTCGAAGTCCGTCGTCATCTTGCTTAGCAGCCGCCGAAAAGAGTTTTGCTACACTTGGCCGAGTATTATGCTTCTTCTCTAGGTCTTGAAAATATGCTACATTCTTGTCTTTCTTATCTGGATGCATTTTATTCAAATGATCTTGAAGTCTTGAAGGCTTCATTGCTTCATTCGAAAATGTTTTTAGGCATAGAAGGCACAAAGGCGACGATGGGTTTGTAGGATTTTCAATGAATCCGAATTTAATATATTCCGCACAGTATTGCCGTCTCTTCTTTTTTACTTCCGACATTGTTTTGTTTTGAGAAATACGTAAGTATAAGTGTTGAACTTAAGTACTGCTTATCTATTACGCGCGAAACCGCAAATGAAAATAAAATAAATATTACGTTGTTTATATAGGATTGCATAAGCAGCACGCACCGACAGGAATAAG
Source organism: Amphimallon solstitiale (assembly GCA_963170755.1). NCBI lineage: Eukaryota > Metazoa > Arthropoda > Insecta > Coleoptera > Scarabaeidae > Amphimallon > Amphimallon solstitiale. The sequence goes on from OY720683.1 coordinate 104,287,557, forward strand.
ACAAACATGCATAAACTCGTTTATCTCATTCGACGCTCAATCGTACTCAACAAGTAAGAACAAGTATTCTATGAACCAGCCGATTGATACAGTTGCCTTTTTATTTGTTTGTTTGTGTCTCTTTTCGTTTCGAAACGGAGCGACCGATTGATATGTTTTTTATTTTATTTATTCAATAAAACAGGACAGATATATGAACTACTCGGAGAGAAATATCGAACCGAGTTGGTTTGAGCAATCTCTTAATTAATATTAGTTGATGTTCACAAGCTGTAGTCGAGAGTTGGGATGGGACATCGGTGGGTAAACATCGATATCAAACATCGATGTTAACATCGTTGATCAACATCGATGGTTGCAAAATATCGACTACCAAACATCGATGTTTTTAAACATCGATAATTATATTTATAGATTTATTTTTTGGCAGTTTAACAAAAACTTTATTATAACTTAATTAATTTACGTCCTTAACAAAATGATATAAAAGATATCACTATTCAAAAAAAATAATAAAAGAAATATATACATTTATAATATGTAGTTAACTTTAGAAACTACTCAAAAAAAAACTATATAAAAAAACAATATTATGCAATTACGCATGAAACAACCACATGACTTAAATCGTCTGATACTTAAAAAATATATACATTTACGTGTATCAAAGCTTTTTAAGAGAACGATTTTTATTTGGGATTTTATAGTCTTGCATTTTTTTTTGACTACGCTGGCAAATACCGAGATACATATGGATATGGTTTTATATTTCTGATGTGTCATCTTGCATTTAATACGTGTATCGTCGTGTATGATTGTACGCACTAGGGAATTTCCCGAAGAAGTATACATCGGTAATGTCTATCTCCCTTCTTTTTCTATGAAAATACGTTTACCTCCTTCACTTATTCTGCATGCATACATAATTTAACTTTTATTCTGCACATTAAAAGTACTATAAATTTATGTATTTAATTATATATTATTTAAATATTTATACTGAGTAATATTTAAAAGAGCCTAAAATGAAATATTCGAATTTATATGATATAGCACTGTGTAATTTAAATACTTCTTTTATTCGTAGACAATTTTACATCCTCGTAGCCTGTATGTGAGCTGTTAATTTGGAAACATTTTTGTATTTGTCAACAGAGGACGCTGTTTTATTTTGTGATTAGTGCAAATACATTTTGTCAAGCTTAAAAGTTCGATGTTCACTATATTTCTTCTAACATCGATAGTTTAACGATAAATCTAAATTGCAAACATCGATGCAAAAACATCGAACATCGATCCTAAAATATCGATGTTCAATGAACATCGATGTTTATCGCCCATCCCTAGTCGAGAGTCGAGAGCTCAGTCGGTGTCTAAGAGTCCTCCTAGATTCTAGATGAAATTACAAATCGCCCCCTAAGCCTTTACACAACGCCCCCATTTTTTTTCTGGGTCTCTTACCGCCCCCCTTTAGACCTGCAGCGCCCACAAGGGGGCGTTATCGCCCACTTTGGGAACCTATGCTATAAATAGTCACGTCTTGGCTTTCTTATGGCGTTATGTATTGTTTGTTATCCTCTTATATTTCCTATTTTTTAGCTTTTTCAAGTTTATTATATTATTCTGATATTCTGCTATATACAGTTCTTTATGTCATTAATTCTGCAACTTTATTCTGTTCTATTCATTAATTTGTATAATGCCAATTTCCTATGTTAATAAATAAATATGATTGTTATTTATTATGTATTTTTTTCTTGTATAATTATGGAAAACATAGTTTCTCTGACCATAGATGATACCGTCATTATTTTTTAATATGTCTGGCCGATACATGTATGTGTGACACTTTTAATTAAAAATAAATTCTGGAAAGTTCTGATCTTTATAATAACATTTAAAAATGTATTCAAACAACAACGGGAAATGTAGCAGAAAAAACAGTTGAACAGACAATTTAAAGCAGTACAAGAATCTCCAAAAATATATAGGGTGAGTCATTTAAAAAACTTAAGTTCCCTGCATTTCCGGTGAAACCGGAAGTGCGTCAGAGCTTAAAGTATTTTTACAATATGCGCCACAAGCAACCATGGATCTTCCACTTATTGTTTTTTTCTTTTATTTAAAACACAAAAGACCAATCGAAGACGCGGCTACTAATGACTCACCTGTATATATTTATTCCAAAATTTAAAAAATTCCAATGAAAATATAAGTGGTATAAAACAAATACAGAAACACAAATATTAACCCAGTAAACATTTTTCAAATTTCCCACAATATTATTTAGTAACATCAACATTAAAACTGAAAATGACCACTCATATATTATAAATAGGGATGTTAACATGTAAATGTCGTAGTTACTAAATAATACTGTGGGAAATTTGAAAAACGTTTAATGGGAAGATAACGCCCCATAAAGGCGAACTATACGAAATGTAAAATCTATGAAATGAAACATGAAATAGTAAACATCCCAATAAGCATTTTCCAAATTATTAACTTTTTACTTTCTTATACGTAGTATAAGAAAGTATTGTGATGACGAAAATTTTCGACCTCGAGATTTTTGCAGATGTCCACGTTTTGAAGTCCCCTGATACCAAAAAAGTGGTTTTTAAAAAATGTTTGTGTGTCTGTCTGTGACCACGATAGCGGTCAAACCGCTGTAGATATCTATTCCAAATTTTGTATTTACCTGTATAATCTCCCTCTTGAGAACTGATTAGTTTTTCAGTAAAATCGGTAGACTGGATGTAGTAGTTTACTTCAGTAAAAAAATTGAATTTTGCAAATATTTCGTCAATTACAAAGTTTAAACAAATTTATAGAGAATTCAAATGTACTCAAAATTATATTTGAGACAAATTGTCTTAAAAAGGTTGTTCGAAATTCCAACCGGAAGTAGGTATTTTACTCTTATCGAAAATGAGTTTTTTGCGAATATCTCGCAAGTCATGCTTTCTAGGCAGGTACATTACGAGTATAAAAGTATTTAAATTATAATTTTAAATATCTTATGTATAAAAAAAATTTCAAAATTCGGATCGGAAGTACCACTTTTACTCTTACCGAATTGCGATTTTTTGCAAATATTTCATAAGTTATGCATTCTATATATATTTGTCAAGAGTACAAAAGTATTTAGAACTGGATAGTTTTTGTATATATGAAATTTCAAAATTCGGACCGGAAGTAGCACTTATACTCTTAGCGAGTAGCACCCTTTTTCGAATATCTTGCAAAGTATGCATTCTATAGCGATTTATTAAGAGAATGAAAGTACTTAGAATAGGATTTTGAATAATTTTTGTATAAAAAAATTCTTAAAATTGTATAGTTTGAAACGCTCATACGTATAAGAAAGTCGTGTGGTGGCCACACCTCATTTTTTTCTTAAAAAGATAATAAATTCTGTATAATGTGAACATGTTCTTTTGTCTATTAATGTGAAATAAATGCATGAAATTTGGAATAATGGCATTTTTGATTAAACGATATCGAATAAAAAATCGATATCAGTCGATATTATTGAATAAAAAAATATCGATTTTAATCTCGATTATCGAAAAGAAAATATCGATATTTTTTAAAAACGATATATCGCGCATCCCTAATGTACGCTCCTGGGATTTTTCACCAAATGTAGATGTTTGTAATAAAATTAATAGCTGACTAAACATAAATAGTTTAAGTAGATTCCAGACTATGCCATAATATTTAATTTAAACAGATACTAATTCGTATTAAAATCAAAAAAATAAATTTAATCGGGAGTCTGAGGGCTTCCACCTCACACTCGACGTGACAAAAATCGCACCTCATCGGTTACGGGTTAACTTATTTATATAAGAAATACATAGATGCAAATCCTGGGCTTGTGGTAAAATTCAAATATCTTTAGATATCGGTATTTTTTTTTATATCTATAAAGAAACGTGTGTGGCGACCTCGATCCGAATGAATTACCTATTCATTCAAATGTATATTATATGCTTTATGAGATTGAATACACACTTTCCTTTCCGAATATCAGTGTAGTTTAAGTGTCCGAGCAAAGAAATGTAAACATTGGACACAGATAACAATAGCATCTCTATCCCGAACGATATTTTCTGGCAACACGTCAACTATAATTTGCATGGCACGTCAGATGCACTGGGGTAAATGACAGCCCTAATTCTCTATCTCTTTCAGAACTTTATTGTTCTTGTGATCGAGTATTTTTAAAAACGGAGCATGACCCCCTTAATAAAATACAAACGCTTCCATCCTTGTATGTCTTGGAATGTGTACTTTTTGTAAAAACTAACTGCAATCTCTTCAGAGAGCAAGAATTGAGACATGGATATGATACCATGGGTGCTGCTGATGCATATCTTGTACCTCCACAAACGACAAAAACTTTAATTAATAAAAGTGTGCCAATGCATGTGATAAAGGTTTACAACTATTTACCAACAAACTTAAAACAAAGACCTCTGACTGAATTTAAGACGGAGTTGTTCCCCTGACGATTTAAGAGGGAAGGGAGCTGCTCCGCCTGCTTTCAGTTGCTGCATTTTACGTATACTGTACAATACTTTTTAAATCATGAATTTTAATGTATTAATTATGTTGTTAATATTAATATTTTATTTATGTATTACTATATTATATTGACGTGTTCCGCACTTTATGTATCATGGAATAAACTAATATACAGGGTCGTCCAAAAGTCTGGATTCACGTGGATTTTGAGTAAACTATTCACTTTTTTGGAAAACTGAATTCTGTATCTTGAATGGGAATAAAATTGCAACTCAATAGTATTTTTTATTTCAAAAAAATTGTTTATAATTTTGAGATAAAGTTAATAACAATGTTTTTTTAAATGGAAACCTACCGTGATTTTTATTTCAGAGAGAGTACTTTCGATAAGAATTGCATTGGCATAGAAATTTTGGCTATAAACCTTACGATTATTGTTTAAATTAATATTAAATTTTCGATCCGAACACTCGTTCGCGCTTGTTCGGAAAATACACGAACGTGTCTTCTCTTACCACGTTTCCAACTGTAGGCATGGGTCCACCCCCTAATAAAGCATTCTATTGAAGGCGTTACGTTTATCTTGAATGAAAGCATTTTTTTTTTATAAAATGGAGATCTACCGCGATTACGATATTTAAACGTTATGAGAAAGTACAACGTAGTTTAATAAAAATTAGATCCGAAACGTAATTGGCAAACGTAAGGAAAGAAGCGTAAAAATTAGTAAATATCTCAGAATAAAATATTAGATTAATGATTAAAAACGCAACGTCATAGTTTTCGGCGTCCTAATTAGACATCAATCCACGGAACTGCGGATGTGCAGTTTCGGGGTGAAGTTGATTGAAGAGATCACAAGCTTCTTGATGTGATCGCTTTTTGTCGCCGTATCCCACCATAATTAGAATTTCTATCCGTTCTCTCTCTCTACCAGTTCCATATTTACGCAAATTGTTCAAAATCACAGATCACAAAAATAATAGATAAAGTCAATACCAAAACAACACAATTAACAACAAACAAAACGTTCAAGAAAACAGAAAATAAAAATTCAAATTCGCTCCGTAAACGTACACTAGTAATACCAAAAACAGAATGAGATAAGATTTGGACCTTCCAAGTGTCTAAAAACGGAAAAAGACCATAAAATTATTTTTTATTAAACTACGTTGTACTTTCTCATAACGTTTAAATATCGTAATCGCGGTAGATCCCCATTTTATAAAAAAAAATGCTTTCATTCAAGATAAACGTAACGCCTTCAATAGAATGCTTTATTAGGGGGTGGACCCATGCCTACAGTTGGAAACGTGGTAAGAGAAGACACGTTCGTGTATTTTCCGAACAAGCGCGAACGAGTGTTCGGATCGAAAATTTAATATTAATTTAAACAATAATCGTAAGGTTTATAGCCAAAATTTCTATGCCAATGCAATTCTTATCGAAAGTACTCTCTCTGAAATAAAAATCACGGTAGGTTTCCATTTAAAAAAACATTGTTATTAACTTTATCTCAAAATTATAAACAATTTTTTTGAAATAAAAAATACTATTGAGTTGCAATTTTATTCCCATTCAAGATACAGAATTCAGTTTTCCAAAAAAGTGAATAGTTTACTCAAAATCCACGTGAATCCAGACTTTTGGACGACCCGGTATAATAATTATTATTCTTATTGTATTTAACTTATCGAGAAAAAGCTTAATATTTGCTTACATTTCAGTTAATTGTAGCGGAGGCGACAGCAACACTACAGGATAGCTCAGTTTGTAGGGCAAATAACGCTGCATCTTAAATGAGATAAAGCTTGTTAAAATTGGTTGTGTCGAATCGAAGTAATCGTAATTTACTTAAAGAAACATTTGAATTGCCCACACCACTTTGACTAACTAGTTACTGAGATATAGCCGACCGCCATTCTTGGTTGCAACCCTGATTTCTTGTTAACATATATATTTCAATATTATTTGGTAACAAATGAATCTCTTTTATATTATTTTCTATTTCACTACTAGTCGATAAAATGGCACTATACACTTACCCTCTCTGGTAAGTACGAGGTAGGTGGCATAAATTTTCGGCCTAATATACAAAAAATAAACTTGGAACAGTATAGGAATTTTTATTTTTCAATGTAATCTCCCCTAACTTCTATACATTTACTATAATACAAGGATTAATTAATAATTCGATACCCTTGTAAAGATAATCTGAAGTTTTTCCGTCAAAATGTTCTATAACAGCTGCTGGCAACTCACTGTTGTCCTTAAAACTAATTCCCCTAATGTCTTTCTTCCAATTCTTGAAAGCCGCATCCGCGGCTGACAGCTTGTGAAATGGCGGCAGTAGGGACGGGAGCATTGTCGTGCAATAATCGCACACCTTTTGTCAATTTTCCACGACGTTTTGCACGAATACTGTTCCTTAATCTAATTTAGTGACCGTGTGGTACTCAGTTTTCGTTACTTCAGACATTTTCGTGCGCTAGTCACGTTGCTTGGCTGGTTACTAAAAACTACTAGGTTTCGAACCGTCATATTTATAGTGTACATCTCGCGTATGTGTGTGCATGACGTGACGGAGTTTGAATACGTTTGAACCTGTGTAAGCCTGTCAGGCCGAGAATTTATGGCGCCTACCTCGTAGTATCACTGCATTTTCTGTATAGGAAACTTCGAGGGCATGTTGTCATTTTCAGAAGAATTTCTCATCAGTTCTGAATCAGATAGAAGCAGTTATTATTCTCTCTTTAAAGACCATCTAATGGCGAGACTATAAGACCTCTGCCGAAAGGGTTTGAATTACTACTTCTGAAAGAATTACATGGTTTTCATTCAAATAACATGCACATTGGTTCTTAAACTTTGGGTCTGAACAAATCCAATAAATAAGTGTATAGATAGTAATAAACATATAATATACTTCATATTTTGCTCTTTCCTTTTAATCCGTCAAAATAAACAAAGATGTGAGTCGCGTAGAATGAAAGCAAAAAAATAACATTCATCCAAGAAAATCGTGTTGAATTACAAGATAATGTTGTTGCTGTTTCGCCAGTTAATGTCTGCGAAATGAAATAATGTCTGCTTCTGTAATAAACAGAATTTGTTTCTCTTTTCGGTCATTGACATAAATCGAGAAAGGTATTGAAGTAGGAAGTCTAGCGCTTTTCTAAAGTCGTATTTATACTCGCCTGGATGACCGGAAAAAATAACAATATAGTCGCGATAAACAAAAGAAAAGCAATGTGGCGCTGGCGCCGTGTAACCTACAAGCTGAAAAGTTCTTTGACCTTGACTTTTCCAAGAGAGGGTCCGCGACGGATTAACTGAACGCCAAAGAACCGGCACACAGCATATAGTCAGCGAAAGAAATCAAACGAGAACCAACGAAAATAACAACAGCGGAAAGAAATACAGAAGCAGCAACAACAAGCATCTGTAATAGTATAGGCAAAAAGTGTATTAACGAGTTACGTGCATATCTAGTTCGGGTATTGAGAGCCCCGGGCAAGGTCACATTAAGTGGCGCCGATCAACATAAGCAGCGTTACCGTAAACTCAGAGTACTTAGCCGTTAAACCGCCGGCATTTTTGCCGTGTTCTGGAACTTTTAGTTAATCTCATGATATAAACGAGCACACGTGATCATTGGCGTAGCACTTCGACGTTTATAAGAGAAATTGATAAACACATGAAAATAGTAGACGTAGATTAATTATATAGAAGAAGTAAATTCGAAAATTCAGAATTGTATATGATAAATCTAACTGTATCCAACACAATCTATAAACAGATGCTTACATGTGGGACAGGAAACTAAATTTTACATGAAAGACAAGAGAAAAATCTCGAAGCAGCAAAAATGAGTGGTTAAAATGAGATTAAAATGTATAAGAAGAGATAAAAATAGAGTTTAGAATATAATATTTAAAAATGAAAGCGAGAAAACATCTAAACGCAAACAGACACCTTATAGCAATGACATAATCTTACTATAAACAACCAACACAATACTTAGTGTTTTTAACCCACAATATTTGGAAATATTAAAAGGAATACCAGAGGTTACCCGGTTTATGAAACAAGGAGAAATAAATATAGCAGAGATTTCGTTAATTTTACCAGGTCCCTCTACATTCCAACAATCTGTATTAGTTGTGCACTAGTTCCAATAGTATTAACATCCATCAAGATGCCAATAGAAAAAAAGTGTATAAGTGCAATTTTAAGTCAATATGTGAAAGATTATAATGATTTTACAACATATGGGAGATTGTTATATTGTAAATACTGCGAATTTCATGTTACGGCGACAAAAAAGTTTCAAGTCGTTCAGCATCTTCAGACCGGAAAACATGCAAGCAATAAAAATCGTAAAAGGAGACATCGACGGACAAGTGTTAATTTCTAATTTACTCCGACTTGGACCTAAACGCTTGGTTTTTAGGAAGAACTTTGTACGGCTTTTATTTGCGCTGACATTCCGTTTACTAAATTAAAGAATGAAGTTTTTCGAGGTTTGGTTGTTGATACTGTGAGCGATCTAATTCTTTTACCCTGGGCAGGTTGCTAGCATTACCCAGGAACCTTCTTCTTTATCCGGGCTTAGGACCGACTACAGCGCTAGTGAGCTGCTCAATCCACCCTCCAGATGCTGTAGGCGGAGTCAGTCAGAAACGAGGATATCAGACAAATATGCGGAATTCAGGACGCGGTGAGATGGGGAAGTCAAAGAAAACGGCAATGGATTTTCAGGAATTTAGGCGGCCAAAAGTGATGTGCCAAAATATACCTGATAGCAAAACAAGCTATAACCTGCCCTAGCAGATAGTTCCAAGAAAAATATCCACCCCTTCTTATCCCTTGTAGTGGTAATGAGAGCGGCTACAGGTAGTCAGACGTTGGTCGTTCAATTAGTTTTTGTTTTTGAAGACTATGGATTCTAATACTACAAGTAAGCATCTAAACGATAAATAAAATTTTTTGTAAAACTTGTAATTTAACATATTGCTACGCTCTTAAAAATAGTCTTGTTAAGGAATAATGTTTGAAGTAAATTTAGTTTTAAATGGTCTTTTTGTTGTATATCCCTGTTCGTCCCAATCATAGTTGTAATACGATTAATTAATTCAAGCCTTAGCTAATATCTCTGCAAAATTTAGCCACTAGTTTGCACAACTTTTCAAAATAAGTGACCTAATGTAAATATGTATATACTTACTGTTATTTAGTTTCAATAACATACGCGTACATTTTTAGTTATCATTTATTTAGATCTAGAACGTTGTTTATGTTGCTTTTTCTGATATGAAAAGGAAGTGTCAGTGATTCCGAAATTTATTACAACGTCTGTAAAATATCGTTACAGAATGCTAAATTATCGCACGTTCGTAACGCAGCTGTGCTAAAACATACACAGAAATAGTTTTTATGCAAAGATTCGATAATTTACAATATTTCGGTAAATGTTTAAATGACGATGCTCGAAGTAGTTCTGAGTGCATGGAACTAACACAAATCCCAAATTTAAAAAATCAGTTGTTATTCCTTCGGGAACACTTTGGAAATTTGCCTAAACTAATCACGTATTTTGAAAATCGAATCTCAAATTAAAAAATGGATTAACCAAATTAGATGTGGCTATTAATAATTTCAAAAGTATTCCGAGTGACTTCGGATGTGGCCTTCGGCAAAAGTTAGACGCAGTTTTTAATAGAAATCCAGATTTAATAACATTGCGGCAATTGTGTATGCTAAATACACTGAAATAAAAGAATATTTTCAGTACGCACATATAACCAGTTGCGATGTAGAAAGGACGTTTTCTATCTACATGAATGTACTTAATTCAAAGAGAACAAGTCTTACAGAAGAGAAAATGAACAAATAATAAGGTATTTTGTATTTTATAGATCACCAGCCAATTATATAAATAAAATTAAGACCTCTTTAAAAATACAACATTTCAATAGTGCGCGCATGGGCGATGAGTCATGACTCGCTCGTATCCGCGCCCTGCTTATTACCCTTTGCCTAAAAATTATACGGGGAATACAAAAATGTAATAATATGTAAGGTGTTCTATTTAAAAAACTGTAACTATGGTAAACCACCAAGTTATGGAACACTCTGTATAATACAGAATATTTTAAAAATGTGCTCCTAATGAGCAGCTATCACAAGAGAAAAACCGCTTTGAAATATCTTTACTCGTAAAGGCACAATCGGTATTACCCGCGGAGATGACTCACCCTGTATAATCATTTTGTGTTAACAAAATATGCGAATTGATTATGGGACGTTAAGCTTTACTGATTTAATGTGAGTGCAGATGCAATTTCACAACATATTGCATGCGCCGGAACTTGAAACGATTCGGCTGTACTACATACGAATATTTGCACTTAAATAGTCATTTTATGTGAGAACAAAGTGAAATAAATAAAATATGTCGTATATATTTATAATTCAACAGAAAACCTTTCAACGGCAAATGTTCAAAGTACTTGGAAGAGAGATTATAACTGCAGTCTATATAATATAACTAAAGTATTTACCAATGCGTCATTGAAATTCCTTAAAGAACAAGTTGTACATACTGAAAAAATATAAAACAAGAAAAATGGAATCAGCTATTCTCACTATGATTGAAAACGAATTTTCTAAACGGAAATATCTCATTAAGAATGCATTGATTCCACGGTTAAATAATTTATGTACATAAATTGATGAGAAGACTACATGCATGATATAATTCATGTATTTTTTACTCTGTGTTCGATGCAAATTGGAGCGTAGTGCGGCTTATGCCAGTGGTATATGTATGAATTTTCCATTTTATCGTCTTGTGCAATGAAATGATTAATCATCAGCTACGTATCACACTACTATATATTTTACTCTTTGAAGTATAATTCTAGAAACATTAAAACATACTTTTTCAATTTACTTGCGTCTCCATGGTAAATACATCTACCTAGCTATGAAACATAAGCGTTTGGAGAAAAGTGATATTTTATTTTCAAACATATGATCTATTAACATTACTACATTTACTATAACATTAACGCCGATAAGACATGAAAAACAGCCTCCATTGCTTATTTCAGGTATTCATCCGAAGAGTGCTTTTACTTTTTTAAACGTAATTAAGGAAGTATGATGATAATAATAACTTTCAACAGGAGATTTTTGCAGACATTCATTTTTTGAAGATCTCTGATTAGGAAAACGTGGTTTTGCATTTTGCTATCAGTACCACATTTTACATCTGCCTCTCTAGATCTGATTAGATTTCGGACAAACTGGTAGACCGGAAATTGTGGGTTACTTCAGAGAAAAAAAATAATTTTGGTAATTTTTCGTCAGCTACTAGGATTAGACAAATATAAAAAGAATACAAGACTTCATAAAAAGTAAATTGGAAAATCTTTATATACAGGTGTCATCTGCTCGGGGAAGTCCGATTGTGACTTTATGGGAAAAGATATTTTGAAGCGGTTTGCTTTCTAAGATAGTCACTCATTAGGGGCGGCTTTTAAATTTATTTTGTATTATACAGAGTGTTCCATACCTTATTGGCTAATTATATTTTTTAAATGGAACAGCCTGTATATTATTACATTTTTGTATTTCTCGTATAATTGTTAGTCAAATAGTAATAAGATACTATAGGCCTAAAAGTTAAAGTTTATGACTTACTACCGTTTTTCGCAAAAATTCAATGTTTCTATAAAATTATGTTTCTCGAAACCGAGGTACTAGACAAACACCATTTTTGGTAATGTTGTTTATAATAAACGATCCTAATACGAGCATGTGTTATTTTTCTTGAATTACTGATTGCTTGTGCAGAAAACTGGATTAAAATTGCATGACAATTTTTGCCCAAAAGTTATTTTTTCAAAATAGAAGACCCAGTATATCAGTTCATTTTTGAATTGCTAACTAAATTTTGCACCAAAAGCATGTAGGCCGTTATTACTTTAGTAGTGATCATTACTGAGCTATTGTCACTTTTTAATATAATTTTGCCAACTTTTTTTATTTGAATATGGTGAGCCATAATACTTGCTGCGAAATTGACAATTGAATGGATGACATTTAATAAGTTGCTTGCCAGTTGACAAACGTGTTTTTAATAATTTTTTCTAAAAATGAGCTTAGAGATATGATTTTTGTATGTATTGAGGGAATGTCAAAAAATTCTTTACTAGCTAGAGTTTTAATTGTTTATAAATGGCATTACAAGAATATATATCATTACTCTTCTTCTTTTCTTTCAAATCCAGTCTTCCACTGTTCGCTGCTTCTAGAATGCTTCCAGGAATATCAATATCTTCCATTTCTGTCCAAAGCTTGCAAACTTTTTTTTTTTATAAAAGTGACATTTATTGATATGCTGTTCTGTTTTCGTCGTCCTAGATTGTTACGTTTCTTTTTCCCTATATCTTTTGTATATTTAGACTCGTGTATTTATATTTCGAAATTTTAGTTCTTTTATTTTCGAGTGAGCTATGTATTTTCTCTCGAATTATTTATTTTTATTTTTCGATGGTAATAATTAGGTTGTTTTCTTTATTTTTATTAATTACGGATTAACTAAATCTGCATTCCGTTTATTTTATTTCGAGTTTATTATGGTAGCGTCATCTGGCGTTGAACAGAGTTAACGCTAGTGGATGTTTTGTTTGCTATTAATTTCCGAGTTAATTTCTTCTTATTTTTAGTTTAAACTCTATCTCGTAATTTTTAGCTTGAATATATTTTTAATTACGCCCCCCCCCCTTTCGATTTTGCTAATTAATAAACGCTTTGATAATTTGTTGTGTCCTGTCGTTTGTTGGTTGTTTTGTTTACCGGCTGTGGCGCTGTTTCTATCAGCAATGTTCATTTTTCTAAAACGTGCTTCGATTTTTTCATTTGGTTCACTTATTGCAGTCAAGACATGAAACAGAAGAAGAAGCAGATTTATCGATCTCTTTAAAGTATTTGCACCTATTTAAGAGGATTATAAATAGTGACATACTCTAGTTATATTTGGATCTTTTTATTTGCGACGTAATTTTTGCAATGCTTTTTCATTTAGACTACGAATTATTGTACTTAATTATCACAGTTTATTGCATCAATGACAAATTAATTGCTTTCCTTTTAAATTGCTTAAATTTGGCAGCGAGGGAAAAAACTTATTAAACTTGTTTCGTTTGACTGATCTTTACTACCTGGGTATTCATTTTGATTTTGCTTCCGAATCAAGGGACATTTTGGGGCGGGGAATTACTTTAAAGGGACGCTGGCGCCTATATTTTATCCATCAATACTTTAATAGACCTACGCCCACACCGACGAGCAGAGGCAGATCTCCCCACCATATTAGACAGCATAGCTAGGGAGGTAAAGGTAAGGCATACTGAAGACGTCGCACCAAGACTCTCCGAAACTTTCACAGTTTTGTTGTGCGAAGCTGCAGCTATTTTAGATCAGACAACGGGCCCATTCTTATACTACCGAACGGTTGAACATATTTTAGTTTCCGACAGCGGCTTCTGCCTGGTCAATTACAAGGCAAGAGGGTGGTAACAAGATACGATATAAATGTCGGAATTACACTGATTTTTCAGTGAATCTAAAAATCTATTCTTACACTTTTCGTTCCTCAAAAATCAATAATAAACATAATAAAATTATTAATTTGTTTTCATCTTTGATGATACTATAAAGCTTTGAATATAACTTGAATATCAGCGATTTAAACATCTCGGACTATGTACTAGCAGCGTCCTCGATCATTACAAATCGCATAGCTACAATACAGATTTACTAATAGTATGAACATACTTAGAACTTAATAACTTATGTAGAACAACATTTTTAATATTCGGACTGGAAATAACACATGACATAACACAGAAAAGCAGTTTTTGTACATATCTCACAAATTTTGCTTTTTACGCAGATTTATTGGGAGTATAAGTGTATGTAGGGCTTAATTTGGAAAGTGTGTTGTACACGAAAATTTTCAAGAGTCCAATAAGAAGTAACACAATCATTCTTACCGAAAAGCAGTCTTTGTAATAGTAACTTGTAAATGATACATTCGGCACAGGTTTATTATTTATTAATAATAGTATATTATGACACTAGTGCATAATCAAGCTTTTAAAGCACGAGTAACGAGTTTAAAGCCACGACGCGAAGCGGAGTGGCTTTAACGTTTCGAGTGCTTTAAAAGCTAATTATGCACTGTGTCATACGATATTTTTTAGTATAAATGCAACAATAATTTTAATTAGAAGAAATCAAATCAATAATTTCAATACATATTATCGAGTGACTTGTCATTTGACATTTCCTGACATTTCAATGGACTATTAAACGCTTGGGATTGGCTGTTACCAAGCAACCTTTATACGCACGCCGTGCGATAAAGGCCCGATTATGCACGCTTATGGGTGTGTTTTGAATGGTTTATGATGCATGCATACTAAAAAAGTATTTAAAACTTAATTTGAAACAACTTTTGCAAAAGGAAAATTCGCAGCGATTTTACGGTTAGGAAGGTCGCGTGGTGCCTGAACCTCATTTTCTTAATTTAGGAAAGATATTTATAATATTTACACTCTGTCATATCTTGGCTGTAGAGTTGATGTTCCATATGTACAAAGTCGGCGATTACTTTGACTGACTTAGTGAGCTTCTGCAAAGTCTGCAATTGTTATAAAGATTCATACACGCTTTATCACAGCTGTGGTGCCTTTTTTGCAGTATGACAGTATTCAAGTTTCTGATTGTTTCCTTAGAGACCTCTCTTGTTATTTTATATGGCGTTTTTCATGTATTTAGTCAGATAAACATAGGATTCATCAAATATTTCAAAAACCCTTTACCATTTGCATTCCTGATGAAGTTTGCATTTTTTGACGGTGGGTAATAATGATACACCCATGATTAATCATATATTTTCTTAGAAAAAGTTTTTGTTAAAGTAACTTCTTATTTTGAAAGTACCGTCATGTGAAGTAAAACACAAATTGCGTGTAATACACTTTTATTTCTTTAACCCGGTATGTGCCGGTATATGGTAGCCGCCATTACAGTGTTACATATTATATAGTACATAAACATACAAGCTTTTGACTCTCATCTCTGCGCAACTGTCCAACATCGCCTACAATACACAGATGGGAGTAGGTCGGACGGCCTCTGCGTATATGGTCGCTCTCTGTGGTTTGGCAGGCAGGCATGCATAAAAAATATATATATGAGATAATAAGAATCTCTTTTCGTATATACATTTATTTGCCCTAAATTATTGCGCTCTTCATAGCCCGCAGCCTAGTATCTGTTATATTGCTTTTTGTGATTTCTACACTCCTGGGTAAATGCGCAGAGGCACAAATTTAAGTCGCACCACAGACGCTGCATAGAGATCCGAATGTTATTGGAAATGTAACTGTATTGGCAAATTGGGCCTTTATCACAATTTTCTCGCAGAAATAAACTGACAATATATAAAATCATTCTAAAACCGATGTATACTTGTGAGGAAGCACGTATGCCTACAATATATCAAAACTGCAAATATTTCAGTTAAAAACACCCCGCAAAATCGGCGACGCACGTTGTTATGTGAGCAATTACACGCTAAATCTCAACTTACACATATACGAGTAGAAATTAATCCCGCGAGTGCTAAGTACATTACACGGCTTGAAAATCGCTCTAATACACTTGCTAATAATGTAGGTACTCGACAGCAGCCAAACAACGCAATTGTTCAAAAAATGTACTCCGCTAGATATTATGCAAGGAAAATAATATAAAGCACATAACACTATTGACTTATATTACACATAGAAGAAATAGACAAGAAGTCTAGGATAAACGCCAACTCGACAGTACATCTAACATTATGAACTTGAACTTTACACTTATCTAGTTTATATTTTAATGTAAGTATCTGACTTCCTGCTTGCCTAGAAAATATATCTACAATGCCAAACAGTAAAACACTATTTGATTACCTTAGGTTAAATTGTTAATAAAATAGAGGTTTAATGTAAAAAAAATACAAGTACATAAATTGACATTATTACATAAAATTGGCATATATAAATAGCGAAAGTTTATGTAATATTTCAGCTAAAGTTTTATAGTTTTGCCATGTAGTTGTAACATGCCTAGACGTTTAGTAAAAAGGCATATCGTCTTAATAGTAGAAAAGTTGCTTATTTACATAACATGCATAACGCATCGCATTATAGACGGTTGGCGATAACAGTTATTTATGTACCAAGTCGGTAAAGTGATCCTTTATCGAACGGGTCTGATTATGAGCCAAGCGAGCGAGGCGAATAAAAGACGAGTTCGATAAAGGCACTTTACTGACGTGCCCTTTTTAAACAAGTGGGATAATAATGGTACTATTTATGTTTTAGAGCATTAATGATTTATGCATATTTTGAATCTCCGATGTTTGTGTTTTCCCTATGTTGGATAAGTAGAAGTCATTGCAACCCCTGAAAAAAAGTTGACATTATATTTCAGGCAATCAAAGTTACTTTCATAACACTAGCCAAAAATGTTTTTACCATAAATCAGTAAGTGACGAAATTAAACAGCATATACCAAATACAAATTAATCGAAAAGTGCTAGTATTGGCTAAGCTCTAGTTATGGACAAAATGCAGGTTAAGATTTGTTCATACGTAGTGTGACTCATTTATTCAAGGAAGGGCATGTCTGATATCTTGTTGTAATTTGGCCAATTGCTACATTTTAGGAAGGAGATAGGCAAACACATGCTATATTTTGGGTATGCAGTCAGGTTACACCAAACACTGTTGCTTTTGCTGTCTTTGGGACAGTCGTGACAGACAAGAAAAAAACATTTCAATAAGCAAAAGTGGCCACTGCCATAGAACTTTATACTAGAAACAGACACAGTACCACGTTAGCATTTAGCGAAAAAAAAGACTTACAACTAGGGCTCACGAAAAACGTTCGCACTACTTCAAAAAATGGGGTGGCCACCACACGACCTTCTTATACGTATGAGCGTTTCAAACTATACAATTTTAAGAATTTTTTTATAAAAAAAATTATTCAAAATCCTATTCTAAGTACTTTCATTCTCTTAATAAATCGCCATAGAATGCATACTTTGCAAGATATTATCAAAAAAGTGCTCCTCGCTAAGAGTAAAAGTGCTACTTCCGGTCTGAATTTTGAAATTTCATATATACAAAAAATATTGCAAATCCAGTTCTAAATACTTTTGTACTCTTGATAAATATATATAGAATGCATAACTTACGACATATTTGCAAAAAATCGCTATTCGATAAGAGTAAAAGTGGTACTTCCGGTCTGAATTTTGAAATTTTTTTTATACAAAAGATATTGAAAATAATGTTTTAAATACTTTTATACTAGTAACGTACTTGTCTAATCATACCTTGTATTCATCCACTGGAATGCCAGCCGTAACCCTCTTATACCTTTGCTAAAAACATATCGATAAACTTGCGAAGTCGTCGGGTTTGGATTGGTTCTAAAGAAACATCGCTAGAAATGCCGAAGCAAGTACCTATACACCGCCCACGTCAATATATTTCCGTCATCATAATTTCTCTCGAGCAAGAGTACTTAGATCAAGGCTACAACAGTATCAATTTTAAGATAATTGTGTTGCGACAAATCACCTCATTATAGTTGTGTTTATATTTTTAGAGGAATATTAGCTATATAAACCTTGTTCTATATTTTTTCATCACATTGTATAGTTTTTCTATTGCGCTCCATTCTCTGCGCATATTTTCATTTATGATTACTAATGAAAAGTCCGAGCAAGAACCTCCTAATACAGATAGTTGTATAAAGTTAATTACTATTAATAAGCTGCGTCATACTTGTCTATGTACGTATTTTCACAGGAAAAGATAATAACATTGCATATTGGAGTAATCTGTTTATAATCGAGTTCAGTTAAAATTAGGGTAGGTGGAAGCGGCAACTATGTTGTAATGGACTTTCAGTAGAAAATAAACGACTTTGATGTTGTCAGATCAAAAGTTTGCCCTTAAATCAAAAGCTCGTATCACCAAAGGAGTTATTAAAACTATCGATTATGTAATCTCTCTGACTCTGAGGTGGTGGCTCTTTATTTGAGCAGATGTGGAATGAAATGAAATGCTACAGAGAAAGCTTTTACAGATGAATTATTTTTTCGACATTGAAAGCAAAAGCCTTTTAGTTTTGAGATAAAAACGGTTATTTTTAGTCGTATTTGTCTTTTTGCTTGCACATCGAACATCGTTTTACTAAAGAGGCAAATCGTTTAATATAGACAAATATATTAGTATTATTTATCTTAATTAATGTTATTTTTAAAACACGTTTCACGAGGGCTTTATGCAATCAAACCCTATAACCTTCTCTACAAAATATAAATATTTCTTTAAAGAATCTTCCGTCATCCCTATAAGAGTGTAGACATTGAAGTATGGAATCAAATACTCCTTCTGCAGTGACTTTTTCAAGTTCTTTCAAGTCCAAAAACAAATTTATTGGTGAATTTATTCTAATGCCTTCGATACAACTTCTGACTTATACTATGAGTAGGGCGCGGACACGTACGGTTAATGACTCATCGCCCATGGGCGCACTATTGAAATGTTGTGTTTTTAAAGAGGTTTTAATTTTATTTATATAATTAGATAACAAGTGGTTGGTGATCTATAAAATACAAAATACCTAATTGTTTGTTCATTTTCTCTTCTGTAAGACTTGTTCTCTTTGGATTAAGTACATCCTTGTAGATAGAAAACGTCCTTTCTCCCTTTCTACATCGCAACTGGTTATAGGTGCGTACTGGAAATATTCTTTTATTTCAGCGTATTTAGTATACACAATTGCCGCAATGTTATTAAATCTGGATTTCTATTAAAAACTGTGTCTAACTTTTGCCGAAGGCCACATCCGAAGTCACTTGGAATACTTTTGAAATTATTAATAGCCACATCTAATGTGGTTAACCCATCTTTTAATTTGAGATTTCGATTTTCAAAATATGTGATTAATTTAGGCAAATTTCCAAAGTGTTCCTGAAGGAATAACAACTGATTTTTTTAATTTGGGATTTGTGTTAGTTCCTTGCACTCAGAAATACTTCGAGCATCGTCATTTAAACATGTAACGAAATTTTGTAAACTATCGAAATTCTCTGCAAAGAAACTATTTCTGTGTGTTTTAGCAAAGCTAAGTGACGATATTTTGGCATTCTGTAACGATATTTTACAGACTTTGTAATACATTTCGGAATCACTGACAATTCATTTTAATATCAGAAAAAGTAACATAAACTACGTTCTAGATCTAAATAAATGATAACTAAAAATGTACGCGTATGTTATTGAAATTAAACGAAATACAGTGCACACTTACGTCTAGATAATTGGGAGAAGTCGATTCAATAAACCGGTATTAAACAGACTATTACAAAAATCACGAAGTACGTAATTAACAGTCAAAACAACGAACAAACGAAACTAACGTAAGTATGAGTGAAAATTTTATTTCTCATGCGAAATATAAGGTAAATATAATCAATTTTAAAAACCCTCACGCTCCTATCTATGCCGATGAAAAAAGATTTTACTCATAAATTCCTTATTTTATGGGCATTTTTTGCTCTCATTCTCGGGCACTTCTCGGGCGTAAACAGATGTGGCAGTTCACCATATGAATTAGTGCTATTCAGTAAGCGTGTGTTGTTTACATTATTTCTTTGCTCCGTTGTAACTTCCTCGTAGTTTAAACCGGTCATGCCCGCGCCCTAACTATGAGGGTACTTATGTTGTGGTTGATTCATCAATTATCAATGAAATTTTATTCTTGGATTCAACATTTTTTTTAACCACAGTTTTTTTCATTTCTCACTTATATGATTAACAATGTTAATACCCGCATTTGTCGAATGAAGAATACGACGCCTTTCAACTCCGTTGAGTCCTTGCAAATCAATTTCAGTTTCATAATGATAGAATGATTGATTTTACTTTACTATTTTATAAGCAGTTCGAAAAAAAAAATTCAGTTATTATTTTTTCATGAGATAATGACGTTACAAAAGCATTCTCAAGCGTCATTTTTTGCTTTCAGCAACTGTTTTAAATGTTGCGTTATGTGACGCCGACCCTTGGTTTCTATCATTGCCGGAATATGTTATTTCATTGTTGGCCTATTCATTGCTAACATTCATTCACATTCTTGCTTCAACCCCAAGAGTTCCAACTTTTCTACAAGACGTACAGCCAAGTTTCTTTTTGCAAACATAGAGCCATTCACTTTTCAAGCAAAAATCATTTTTTTGGTTCATAAGTGCAGCAGCCGGTCAGTTATTAGTAGTTTGGCATTGCTTCTTAACATCATATTCAGAAATATTAACAGGCGTCATTATTTCTGTGTGTTCTGGGATTTTGTCTGTGTCTGTTGATATTCTGGTCTTTTTATTAGCAGAACCTGTGGTTGAAAAGTAATTAGAGATGTTTTCATTTTAAATAGGTCACAGGTTTACGCTAAAGATTAAAAAAAATATTTTACTTTTTACAACAGTAGGAATTGTGAAAATGTTTGTATACAAAAGTTAGAAATTATGTTAAGATCGAAAATCAACCGTAAAAGAGAAAACTTCAGACATTGCTATGTCGTGTTGTTGTAAAGTTAATAAAAATTAAAAACTTCGATGTTTTATGCTTTTATTTCAATAAATCCTAGTTACTTTTTCAAACTTAACGTAAGTAGTAGTTGAAATTTGGTATTTGCTAAATTAACATTTCTAGTGTCCATTTCCAGAAAATGATAGGATGCTGATTATGATAAACTCTAACTATTATATGACTTGTATATATACTTATTATTTTTGTTTTGGATGAGATATGTTTATATACCGAATATTATTGTCTTTTAGAATACACCGTAAAAATATATTCTATTCTATTCTAGTTAATTTTATTCGATAGTACTATCGATAGTAAAAATGGGGGATAGTGCCCAATATTTGATACCCTTTAATAATATAAAATATTACCTAGTTTTGTCAGTGCTATGTTTGTTTCTAAAACAACAAATAAGAATTGAATGTAATTTAAACTAAATTTGGCAAATCGTTATCACATAACCTGTCATATTCAATTATTCTGGATTACACGGTATATCAAAATTAAACACTTGTTACCAAGGACAATCAGTTTTCTATCGATAACATGTAAACAGTCCACTTATATTGCGCGCCCAATATGGGTGGTCGAATACCTACAATCGCCAATCTCTATTATATATTTTATTACAATTCAACAATGAACACGATTACACCATAATTTAAATAGTTCTTTGAAAATGTTAGATATCGTTCGTTGCTAGTATTAAACATGATTCAAGTATGAAATTCCTTTATGAGTAACACTGGAAACTTATTAAGATTTAAACAAAAGTGAGGAATTTGTGTGTATAAAAGTTACTAACCAGTCAATCGTCACGTAAATAGTTACCACCAAAAATTAATTAACATTCAGTCATTAATTTTGTAGTAGATATTCTTTTTATGCAAAGCAATTTAAGGTGAGCGTACATACTCGTTGTATTTACAAATAAAAAAACAATTTTGTAATTCGACAGTTATTATTTATGTCTATCATACGCACCTGTAGTATGGAATAAATTCACTAAATTCCAAATAAAATTGTATGGAAGAAAGCTCTAAACTGTTATTTGGTATAAATTCACACTTTTACTTTCTTATACGTAGTATAAGGAAGTATTGTGTGATGATGAAAATTTTCGACCTCGAGATTTTTGCAGATGTCCACGTTTTAAAGTCCCCTGATACCGAAAAAGATGTTTTTAAAAAATGTCTTTGTGTGTGCTTGTGTCTGTCTGTCTCTGTGTGTGTGACCACGATAGCGGTCAAACCGCTATAGGTATCAATTCCAGATCTTATATTTACGAATATAATCTCCCTCTTGGTCTTTTACTTTTATCGAAAATCAGGCTTTTGCGAATATTTCGCAAGTCATGCTTTTTAGACAGATACGTTACGAGTATAAAAGAATTTAGAACTTAATTTTCAATACCTTTTGTATAAAAAAAATTTTCGAAATTCGAACCGGAAGTAACACTTTTACTCTTATCGATTATCGATTTTTGCAAATATTTCGTAAATTATGCATTCTATATATATTTGTCAAGAGTAAAAAAGTATTTAGAGTTGGATTTGGAATATCTTTTGTATAAATGAAAATTCAAAATTCGGATGGGAAGTAATACTATTACTCTTAGCGAGTAGCATTTTTTTTGCAAATATCTCACAAAGTATGTATCCTGTAGAGATTTATTAAGAGACTGGAAGTACTTAGAATAGGATTTTGAATAATTTTTGTATAAAATAATGTTTAAAATTGTATGATTTGAAACGCTCATACGTATAAGAAAGTTGTGTGGTGGCCACACCTCATATTTTTACTTTTACTTTCTTATACGTAGTATAAGGAAGTATTGTGATGATGAAAATTTTCGACCTCGAGATTTTTGCAGATGTCCACGTTTTGAAGTCCCCTGATACCAAAAAAGTGGTTTTTAAAAAATGTCTCTCTCTCTCTCTCTCTCTCTCTCTCTCCCTCTCCCCCTCTCTCCCTCTCTCCCTCTCTCCCTCTCTCTCTCTCTCTCTCTGTGTGTGTGTGTGTGACCACGATAGCGGTCAAACCGCTGCAGATATCAATTCCAAATTTTGTATTTACGTGTATAATCTCCCTCTTGAGATCTGATTAGTTTTTCAGTAAAATCGGTAGACCGGAAGTAGCAGTTTACTTCAGCGAAAAAATCGAATTTTGACAATATTTCGTCAACTATTAAGTTTAAACAAATTTATAAGGAATTCATATATACTTAAAATTCAAATTGAAAATAATTTTATTTAAAAAGTTTTTCGAAATTCCTACCGGAAGTAGGTCTTTTACTCTTATCGAAAATCAGTTTTTTGCGAATATTTCGCAAGTCATGCTTTTTAGACAAGTACGTTACGGGTATAAAAGTATTTAAAACATAATTTTCAATATCTTTTGCATAAAAGAAATTTCAAAATTCAGACCGGAAGTACCACTTTTACTCTTATCGGATAACGATTTTTTGCAAATATGTCGTAAGTTATGCATTCTATATATATTTATCAAGAGTACTAAAGTATTTAGAACTGAATTTGCAATATTTTTTGTATATATGAAATTTCAAAATTCGGACCGGAAGTAGCACTTTTACTCTTAGCGAGTAGCACTTTTTTGATAATATCTTGCAAAGTATGCATTCTATAGAGATTTATTAAGAGAATAGAAGTACTTAGAATAGAATTTTGAATAATTTTTGTATAAGAAAATTCTTAAAATTCTATTTTTTGAAACGCTCATACGTATAAGAAAGTCGTGTGGTGGCCACACCTCATTTTTTACTTTCTTATACGTAGTATAAGGAAGTATTGTGATGACGAAAATTTTCGACCTCGAGAGTTTTGCAGATGTCCACGTTTTGAAGTCCCCTGATACCCAAAAAGTGGTTTTTAAAAAATGTCTGTGTCTGTCTGTGTGGTGGTGCGTGTGTCTCTCTGTGTGTGTGACTACGATAGCGGTCAAACCGCTACAGATATCAAATACAAATTTTGTATTTACGAATATAATCTCCCTCTTGGGAACTGATTAGATTTTGAGCAAAATCGGCAGACCGGAAATAGTAGTTTACTTCTGTGAAAAAATCGAAATTTGCAAATATTTCGTCAATTACTGAGTTTAAACAAATTTATAAAGAATTCATATGTACTTAGAATTAAGTTTGAAACAAATTGTCTTAAAAAAGTTTTTCGAAATTCCAACCGCAAGTAGGTCTTTTATTCTTATCGAAAATCAGTTTTTTGCGAATATCTCGCAAGTCATGCTTTTTAGACAAGTACGTTACGAGTTTAAAAGTATTTAAAACATAATTTTTTTTATATACAAAAAATTTCAAAATTCAGACCAGAAGTACCACTTTTACTCTTATCGAATAGCGATTTTTTGCAAATATGTCGTAAATTATGCATTCTATATATATTTATGAAGAGTACAAAAGTATTTAGAGTTGGATATGGAATATTTTTTGTATAAATGAAATTTCAAAATTCGGACCGGAAGTAACACTTTCATACGTATAAGAAAGTCGTGTGGTGGCCACACCTCATTTTTTATATGTCGTATAAGGAAGTATTGTGATGATGAAAATTTTCGACCTCGAGATTTTTGCAGATGTCCACGTTTTGAAGTCCCCTGATACCGAAAAAGTGGTTTTTAAGAAATGTCAGTGTGTCTGTCGCCTGTCTGTCTGTCTGTCTGTAACCACGATAGCTGTCAAACCGCTATAGCTATCAATTCCAAATTTTGTATTTACGTGTATAATGTCCCTCTTGAGATCTGATTAGTTTTTCAGTAAAATCGGTAGACCGGAAGTAACAGTTTACTTCAGTGAAAAAATCGAATTTTGTCAATATTTCGTCAACTACTAAGTTTAAACAAATTTATTAAGAATTCATATGTACTTAAAATTAAGTTTGAGAAAAATTGTCTTACAAAAGTTTTTCGAAATTCTAACCGGAAGTAGGTCTTTTACTCTTATCTAAAATCAGTTTTTTGCGAATATCTCGCAAGTCATGCTTTTTAGACAAGTATTTTACGAGTATAAAAGTATTTAAAACATTATTTTCAATATCTTTTGTAGAAAAAAAATTCAAAATTCAGACCGGAAGTACCACTTTTACTCTTATCGAATAGCGATTTTTTGCAAATATGTCGTAAGTTATGCATTCTATATATATTTATCAAAAGTACAAAAGTATTTAGAACTGGATTTTCAAAATTTTTTGTATATATGAAATTTCAAAATTCGGACCGGAAGTAGCACTTTTACTCTTAGCGAGTAGCACTTTGTTTCGAATATCTTGCAAAGTATGCATTCTATAGCGATTTATTATATAGACTAATAGGACTGTTCTTCTTTGAAGGAACCTTTATTGGAGAAAAACTTTTTGCAAAATGACCATTTTTTCAGGGTATGCGATAATGTTTGGAAACGGCATTGCTCCTGATCTCCCATACAATATCTTGTGCTTTCAGTAAGACGGCGCACAGTGGTTCCGAGGTAACTAAAAAAGTTGATTAGAAAGAAGTGAGTTTCGCTAATATTTTTAGAAAATAAAAATATGTTATAAAAAGTAAAATTTTTAGTTTAATAAGTATAATTTACAATAAAATTTTATTTCTCTTTTAATGAAATTCCATTCACTACACGCTCATTCTCTCTATGTACATCTATGTAAAATATAATCATAATTGAGGAGAATATCATACTTATTATTAAAACAAAAAAAATACCAACACGAATTAAGAAAACAAGTCTCGGGATGCTTTTAACTACACGCATACATAGCCAAAACATCTAAATGCATATAATAGTACATTGCGGTAATATAAAATAACCAACTAAAGTTCCTTTAATTGAATCTCCTGCATAATCATAAAGATAGCTTATATTACGTGATAAACGTTATATTTATGAGTACTAGAGCATTTGGTAATATCTGTCTACTCCACTACGTACATAGGTATGGCATGAAACATGCATTATGTATATGAAATACCTTTAGCTTCCGTAATTTTAACGAATAGTTGCAATAAAGTTGGTAATTTTTAGTATTACTACTTTAATCGCGACTTTACTGATTTCCTAGACGCCGAGATTCTTTTAAATTATGCGCTATTTTATTGCTAACGAACTGATTTTGATTAAGTGTGCACGTTATCCTATCAATTACTGATGACATATTTCACGCGATAGACAACAACAAAATTACAGTGCTCATACCTCTAGACTTCGCTATTGCTATTTTCCATTATATAGAATTAAGTTAGTTATTTAGCAATTACCTCCGCAACAGACAGATGTCAGAAGGTACATTTAAATGACGAAGTACCGAATGTGCTATCAATTAACTATGGAGTTTCGCAAGGAAGTATCTGCGGACCCTTGTTTTACTTAATTTACACATCTTTTTTGTACAAAGCACTAAAATGTTGTAACTATCATCACTATGCCGATGATACACAAATACAGTACTCTTTCTATTTTACCGATGTCGGCGCTGCTGTGGAATTAGTAAATGAAGTACTTAGGGACCTTAGGGATACTATCAATCAACATGGACTGTCAATTAACGGAAGCAAATCTTCGGTTGTTGCATTCAGTGGGACGTCCGCTGTTTCAAATTGTCTGCTTTTTTTGAATTTCTCTATAAATGGTGATACTGTTTCAGTGCGATCTGAATGTAGGAATCTTGGCATGATTTTGGATTCTAGACTACGCATTAAGCCACATGTTCCTCTACTGGTCTCTAGGGCATTTTGTACCGTTAAAATGCTCTTTTCTCATAAACATATAGTAACTAGTGACATCAAGAAGCACTTTTGTGACGCGTTGATTTTAACTAAATTTAATTATTGCGACTTTGTCTATGGTAATTGTGTGGATTCCACTGATATCTTGAGAATAGAGACGGCGCAGAATGCCTGTCTGCACTTCTTTTATGGAATTAGAAAATTTTGGTATATTTCGCATACGCTACTTAGAGCCGGCTGGCTGAATATGAAAAATAGACGTGTACTTCACCCGTGTACCCTGTACAGGAAGTTGTCATTGCTTCATAAACCTTCCTACTTGTTTCGGCAATATGAATATTTGTCGAAGGAATGCTATTACTCCTTTTCACCGTTCCACTATATACGCGAGGTCCTTCAGTTTTAATATTTGCAGAACTATGAACTCTTTGCTTCAGCCTATAACAAATTTGCCTTTGTCTCAGTTCAGAAGGAAGATGCATAGTAATTTACTTTCTCTGCAGATAAAGTTTATGTACGTATATATTAAGTTTGCTATTGTCCATTACGTGTAGTGGTACAGTAGTAACATGAAGTACATGTTACTGAAATGAGCTGTTCGGACTGGCTCTTCACCTAATTATTGATTAATATTGTTTTGACTTCATGCAGTTACTATTCTTTTTGTTGATATGCATATGTGGGATGTAGGTACAGAATACAATCCCGGCCGTTTTTTGATCCCGAGCGAGAACACATATCAGAGTTAACAAAAGATGAAAACATTAATGACCTGATAAAGAAAATCCGCAAAGTTGTAGTGTATTTCAAAAGATCACCATTGAAAAATGAAACAGTACTTCAAAAATGTGTGAAGATTGAACATGAATAAGAGCTGTCACTTCTTTTGGACTGTAAAACCGGGTGGAATAGTCTTTTAACC
The DNA here is from genome assembly GCA_963170755.1 of Amphimallon solstitiale. Classification (NCBI taxonomy): domain Eukaryota; kingdom Metazoa; phylum Arthropoda; class Insecta; order Coleoptera; family Scarabaeidae; genus Amphimallon; species Amphimallon solstitiale. The sequence goes on from OY720683.1 coordinate 104,315,487, forward strand.
ATGCTGGAACGATTTTCTGCATTTAAAAAGTTCTTATAGATCTGACTGACCCCAATTCAATTAACAGTAGAAGCAATCTTTTGCCGAGATACTAATTTATGCACAGCTGATGCCGCTTTGAAATTTCTTATAAAACAATATAGCAAAAACTCAGCACTCGCCAATAAAATGAAAACATCCTTAGTGGAACGTACGACGAAGTGTTGATTTAACTGGTGTGTTGAATTATTTACAGAATCCACGAAAAGATCAGTTATTATCGGATTTGGAATGGCTTGACTTATTTCCAGTTCCTACACAGGCTTTAGTGAGGAAGCAAATAATGAATATTGTTAAAAGACTAAATAGTCGAGATGACGCGGAAGAGGAAGAGATGTCAGGATCACAAACAGATGAGCGAAGGCAACAAACCTCCCAACCCCAATTGACACTAAGGAAAAGTTATAGCTGGAAATTAATAAGAGCATGGATTCCCCAGATCCTGAAGTACAAAATGAATCGGGGTTGGTAAATAGTATTAGACGAGAAATGAAGGGGTTCGTGGATATCACTTAGAATTAGCATATAAATATCTATTGTCTATTCATCCAACCATTGTAGAACCTGAGCGAGCGTTTTCAGCTGCTGCTTATGTTGGCAATAAACTACGAAACAGGCTTGGAAGTAAAACATTGGATGCTTTGATATTTCTGCGATTGTATTTTCGAAATTCTAAATAGTTTTTTGTATTGTCTTTCTTGTTCCTTATTTTAGTATATTGTATATTGTGTTGTATAATAATATTAATAAATAATTTACTTAAGGTTTTTTTTTCATTTGTGCCCAATTAGAAACCACATAGTCTAATCCCGGGATCTCGGGATCACGGCATTGTATTCTCTAGACTCTAGATGTAGGGAAAGGTTAGTACTTCATATTGACTTACATCACATCCATTTGACATGCACGATGATGTAGTTGGGGGTCTAGATAAAAGTCTAAAGCGTCATCTTAATATTCATTTACGAGATCCAAATTATTATAATTAATACTGAATTTTGTATCGTTGTATGTATTATATTGAAATAGTTCAAGAATACTTGGCATTGATTTAAAGAAGCGATTTACGAACACATTTTCCAGGAAATTTTGAAAAAAAATATTTTTTTAATGTATATCTGTGGATTTCTAAATATTTTGATAAATTATGTTTTTCAATGTAAAGGTTCAAACATAATTGCCTTAAAATTAGGAATAACAGAATTGATTTTAATTTACACGAGAAAATCAACTTAATTTATGACAACCTGAGACTAGTCGAACAAAAGAACAGGCAACACACGACCTTCTTATACGCATGTGCGCACCGAATTAGTTTTTCCAACTTTAATTTTAAAAATATATATTGTGCATTTTTTAAACTCTTATGGCCATATGGGTTCACATGGTAAAAATGGTAATTTTTAACCAAATTTCTATTTTAATAAATAATTAAAACATTTTTCTACCAAATGTGTATTGCTAGAATGACATGAACATGTTCTGTTTAATTATATTTACGTTTTAAAGTTGAAATGTACGAGAAAATTTAAGGGGAAATATCAAGGTGTCTAAAATGTCTTTAGTCTATCTAACAATAATTGTTGTAAAGTTTCGATAAAGTGTGTATTGTACAATTTTTTGAAAGTAAATGCCCGCTTATACTATGGAAGAAAGAGTAGAATGTGTAACATCATACATTAGAGGCCTGCCTGGTCAGGAAATTGTGAATTAATTTTGCTGCTACACATCCTGATCGCCCCATTCCGAGCAAAGGGACAATAATGAGAAGTATAAAGAATCTTTCGCAGACTAGGGTGTATAGATTCGAAGCAAAGAATTTCTTGGGTAGTTACAGAGGACTGCCGAATGAATCGATTTCTGTTTTGCTGTAGATGATGATGAATCCATCTCCTTAAATGGTATGGCACATAATTTTCAAATTTCCAGAAATAGTTGCTTTAAAGCTTTGAAAGAGGAAAAGTATAAATCATACAAAATTAATATTGTACATAAATAGCTACCTCGTGATTATATTTCAAGAATGTAATTTAGCGAATTTTGGACAGAAAAAAATAATGAAAATCACAATATTTTAAAAACATGTTATTCACTGATGAGAGTGGGCACGAGATAACCCATACAGAATTCAAGAAACTCATACCCAGTGGCCTAATTTAGTCAGGTAATTGAAGTTCTAATCAAAATTTGTAACCGTCTGACAGCTATTAGTTCAGCAGAGCGACGCAGGGCGCGCGCTATCATCGTTGGATCGCATTCGCAATTGCCAGATAGGGTGCGTTCTTGGATTTGTAGCGCTCTTAGAGTGCCCCGCGCTTTGTTTGCTGCGCTCAACCGAATATTCGCTCCGACCGCTTTTAAAATAATTATCGTAATTGCGAGATAGTAAGTACAGCTAATAACTAATAGCCAACGAGACGATAACATTACAGCATAAGTGCTTCTTTACTTGTGTTCGTACAAGTTGTCACACAACACTGGTTTACCATGAAGCAAAAGCGTGTAACTCGCACTCAAAGTTGATTTATTTATACATAAAATAGTATTTATATACAGAAATATCAGACGCACAAATAAAAACTATATACATACATCTTAAACCAAAAATACAATAAATTAACTAATACATATACAACATAAACATAAAAACGTTGATGTCAAATGTCATTTAATAGCACCGCTGCCAACTAAAGTGCTATAAGAATGTGCACCAAACTCAGCGTTGTCACCTGTGAATATAACCTGTAGAATTCGGTAGATATTTTTTTATCCTTAGTTTAAAATCAAATATTTGAAAATAATTTTGATTTATAAAATTCATAAATGCATATAACGAAATAAAGTAAATATAATAAGAATGTTGGTATTACATACAATATAATTTATAAAACTACTGACGTATTTAGAAGTGAGGAACTACTCATCACCAGGTATATTTTTTAATGTTTTATCATTCATTTTCAACAGCAAGTTGTTGTTAATTTTGAAATCAAACAGCTGTCTTTATTTATATATGTTTTATATATTATTCAATTATTGAATTTATTTATTTATTTATTTATTTAAATTTAAATACATGTGCACCTAGGTGTTGGCCACCTGTAGGTATGTGCAATTACATTATAAATTCTAAGAAAAATGATATGTTGTACTTATTTCATTCATTCATTCGAATGAAAAGGATTACATATTTTTATTGATATAATATTTTTAAATAATTATTTTTAGGCCAATAAGTGGGTACATGTTACTTTCTTATACGTAGTATAAGGAAGTATTGTGATGACGAAAATGTTCGACCTCGAGATTTTTGCAGATGTCCATGTTTTGAAGTCCCCTGATACCAAAAACGTGGTGTGTGTATCTGTAAGTCTGTCTGTGTGTCTGTGACCACGATAGCGGTCAAACCGCTGTAGATATCTATTCTAAATTTTGTATTTACGTGTATAATCGCCCTCTTGAGATCTGATTAGTTTTTCAGTAAAGTCGGTAGACCGGAAGTAGTAGTTTACTTCGGTGAAAAAATCGAATTTTGCAAATATTTCGTCAATTACTCAGTTTAAACAAATTTATAAAGAATTCAAATGTACTCAAAATTAAATTTGAGACAAATTGTCTTAAAAAAGTTTTTCGAAATTCCAACCGGAAGTAGGTCTTTTACTCTTATGGAAAATCAGTTTTTTGCGAATATCTTGCAATTCATGCTTTCTAGGCAGGTTCATTACGAGCATAAAAGTATTTAAATTATAATTTTAAATATCTTTTGTATAAAAAAAATTGAAAATTTGGACCGGAAGTACCGAATAGCAATTTTTTGCAAATATGTCGTAAATTATGCATTCTATATATATTTATTAAGAGTACAAAAGTATTTAGAGTTGGATTTGCAATATTTTTTGTATACATGAAGTTTCAAAATTCGGACCGGAAGTAGCACTTTTACTCTTAGCGAGTAGCACTTTTTTTCGAATATCTTGCAAAGTATGCATTCTATAGCGATTTATTAAGAGAATGAAAGTACTTAGAATAGGATTTTGAAAAAGTTTTGTATAAAAAAATTCTTAAAATTGTAGTTTGAAATGCTCATACACTCATACGTATAAGAAAGTCGTGTGGTGGCCACACCTCATTTTTTTATTTGGAAAACTACTTTTGTTTAAGTTGTTTTTTTAACAGAATAGTTCCTTTATTCTGAATAAAGAACGCGTATTTCTGGCTTTGAATGCAGGCATTATTATATCGACTACAATCCATAGTGGATTTTATTACTATAAAATAACTTGCCTGTATTAATTTTTTATTTATTATAGTCATAGATTAAAGACGAATGCCATTAAATTAATAATTTATTATATTGTATTTTTATGCTTTGTTAAACATTTTACAGAAATATAAATATTTATATTAAATCGTATTATTTACATGAATAAAAACAGTTAAGCGATTCCAGTTAGTGATTTTATTTAGATTTTTCCTCATTCCTATAAATTCGGTAGATATGATGGCTTAATCAGTAGATCGGTAGAAATGAAGAAAAAACGGTAGATCTACCGAAAAATCGGTAGACCGAACAACGCTGACCAAACTGGAAAATAAAACATACCTAGGAGGATAGCGCCACTGCAGGTGTGGGAATAAACTAAAATTGATAGTGACTTTGGCTAAAAGGCTTTGATCACCATGAGTGGGAGATCTCGTCAAAACGAAGGTACTCACGAAAATTCAGGCTGTTAGTAATCAAAAAAACTGTACTGCGGACTAACTGCTTTGTTCCAATATAAAATCACACACAAATCAGAACCAATCAAATATAGTGAAATCATTCAGAAACAAGTTTGTGATTTGCGTCAACCAATCAAATTTCTTCAGACTAGTTTGCGATTTAAGTTAGAACAAACCTTACATTTGATACAATTTTATTATGTACTATAAAAAAACTGCATTTTTTAAATAGATACAAATCAAAAAAGTAACCCTACCTCAGTTTACGTGAACTTATTTATTATGTATTTATGTAATTATTGCGTAGCTTATGAAATACATGCCCGAAGCAGACGAGGTTGGAGCAAAAGGCGAATGTAACAACTTGATCGTTTTACATCAGTCGCCGCCATACACAACAGTTCTTCTGCAATAATTTCTCTTGCGCGGCTAGACGCCTTCGCTTGTTAATGTTTATTGAATATCTCTAATCTTTCATAATAAACTCTGCAAGCAAATATGTACAGATAATAACACACAAAAAAGCTCTGTGTATCTACTACGGAGAATAGCCAGACAAAATGAATGGAATAGTTGAAAACAGCTGATTATCGCGCAAAACGTGATGTTCGCGTCCACGAAAGACCGCATCATAAAAAAAAAGACTGAGTTTGCGTCTTGCACAAACTGGATTCTCTTGGTTGGTCGTGGCAAAACGTCGCCTCTATACATACTATTCACTCATGGTCGCCAGCCAGTGTACCCTGCTGCCTAGTAGTGTACTTCGAAGCGAAGTCGAACCGAGTTAGTTGTTTTCGAGCAACGGACGGTTATTGTACGCGCGCGCGATTTACACACACCACGAGATATCACAAGCAGGCCATGGAATAAGAAGTCACACACCGCACATATGCGAGTTCTACTGTTGTATTGTGGAAAGTTTTGCGTATAATGGTGAAATGTGACCGATACAAAATCTAGACTTAATCGTTCTCGTTGTCACTACCGTGTGTGTCTTTTTTTGTTATACAAAAAAATTAGTCATTCGATTATTTTTGAGTTCGCGTGTGGTTTGTTTGATTTTTTTGTGTCTTTTATTACTTTTGGTTTTTTTTCATTTCTGTTCTGGTTCGTTTTTGGATTTAGTAAGCTGCAACAAGCTTAGCGTGGAAGTTCAACATCACCGTTGGAATTAGAAGTTTTTTCTATTCACGTATGGTGTGTTATATTTTTGTTTTGTATGTTACATAAATACCCCCCTCTGTAAAATGAGAAAAAGAGATAGAGATACAAAAAGAGAAGTTTTGCCATATTATTATTACTTAGACATTTTAACGTCATCCAGTCAATTTTGAACATGTACCTGATATTATTAATTGTTAATTATTTACTTGCGCTATAGTTGGCATTATACAGCAAGAATGATGTTACAATAATATCCCAAGCAAAACCTAACCTACAACTTTAAATGTTTTTTTTATGAATATATAAGAGTACATACTGATTTATCAGTTTATTTATTTACCTGTATTACAAAATAAACATTGATGATGTAATTATTGACATGTAATATGTAGGTTTCTAACATTTTTAACACAAACTCATCTTAAAACACGTATAAAACATATAGGTATATACATACAAACACATCTGCACGTTTTTTCGTAATGTTTGTTATTAATTTCATTTAGAAACTGTAATTTCCGCATACAGGAAATTCTTTTCCGGTTTGAGCTTTGCCGACCGACAGCTGTATCAAACCGACCAAAACGGGAGACATTCCGTAGGCTCTCTTTCTAACTTATTACAGTAATATATGAATATTGTAGATTTAAGTATACTTATTTTATATTACACAGGAGGTATTATCAGTGCAATTATTTAAATTAATATTATCTACTTACATATGTGTGAACATTTCTCCAAGATTTTGAAGGACAACGGATTTTTAAAACTATTGGATGATTATTTATTATTATTTATCTCCTTATAAAGAAACACCTATATTTTAATATTCCACATTATATATTTGATCTTATAGCAGCAGATTCCACAATATGTCATGATAATTTATAATTACGTATACACTAGGATTATTGTACCTGCACTTAATTTTACTTACATTGTGCGTTGAACAACTTGACGCCACTTTATTAGTATGTGTGTAATTAATTATTTTTTTTGACTGGATTGCCTTGCTTTCTGCTTTAAATTGTTGTCAACTCAGTATTTCCTCAATGCTTTTATTCCCACAAATTCTCGTGAGTTGTATTTTACGTATTTTTAGCACTCTCAATGGTTTCAGTTTTACGGGATTTTATCCCAGACATTTGCACAAACTTGCTATACAGAGCTTTATGCAAATATTTTTAGTAATGGCCTCAAAGTTCAGACAACACTATAAATAAAATACTATATACTGGATTATTACACATTTTAACATTTCAAAATATTCAACTATTACAGGAGACGTTATAATTTTCTCAAAGCAACTCCACTTGAAAGTAGTATTTTCCTTAACCCTCAATAAATACTTTTTCATTGATTTCGTCCTCTACCTTGAATGGAATCACCAATATTTTAGAGTGATGACTGTAAATGAACACATACTTAATTATAATATTTTATTTCAAAATGCTTTTGTTTAAATAACAAGTTCAAGTCAGAAGATATAAATAAATACAATAAGATAAAATGATGATTTGAAATTTTTTCTACGTTATGTAATTTTAATCACTTTCCTTTTTAGTTATTTGGTTCCCATGGTCTCTATATTTTTCGATTTCAGTTATTGTATATAATCCAATGTTAGAGACACAGAGATAGTTCATGATCGTAATATTTGAAACACATAATAGGTGTTCCGTTTTTTCATAAATTACAGTTTTAAATACAAATTGGTCTCATAATAGTTTGTGTAGATGCTAGAATACCGGGGTTTGTAATTCTGCATTTCTATTACTAATGTTAAACACTCTTCATCCGGCCTTTGAACTATATTCTACCGCTGATGAAAACGACTTCGTCTACTGAAAGGTCCATATGGTTTCTTAACCGATAGCTTTTGTGTTTATTAAAGTTCCTATACTAAGATAACTCAAAAGTATACCTAACACACAAGCAAACACTAAATTAAACCAAACTGATAGTGCCAGTGGTGTGATTAACATCAATATTGTTCTCTAATGTATCATACATATTGAACAATAATTAATTTAATATGAGGATGGTTCTAGATTGTCGACCATAGTCGAAGACCAAGGAATTGAATTAAATTTACGAGAAATATACCATCAAGAAGTAAAAATAGATCTTCGACATTATTTTTCTCTAGCCATTATTTTTTAAATATCATGTCCTGTCCTTTCCAACATTGAAATAAAATAATAATACTGAACAGTGTAGCTTGCTTTTTTTTTCAATTTTTGTCATACAACATCGCATGCACCGTGAAACTAAATTACATTATTATGAGATTTCCAAAGTGGGCCATGAAAATCAAAATGTACAAATATTAGTGTCCCCTTCGTAGGAACTTAGATCAAAAACTTTTAAATGAAAATTGTATAAAAATGTCTAACAAATGTCGCTAGTAAAAATTTTAATCTATCTTAATCTAGAATTTAATGAAAAATTATCGATTTTTTAATTCATCTTGAAAATTACGCCCCCTTGCGATCATTTTGGAAACTTAAAAATATTTTGGTTGAAATTCCTATGGTCCATTTTACTATAAAGATTTTTTCCGCCAGGTTGTACGATAAACGGTTGCCGAGATATAGCCGGTGGCCGAGCTTAAACAGACACCCGGTATAAAGTAAGGAATAATATTCATATTTTGTTTTTTATCGCTGTTTGGGAGAAAAGCTCGGACAAATCAATTTTATTTTGTTCCTCCGGATTTTATGGATGTCAATTTTTTTTCTTTGGTGTACTACTCTGGGACCTATGACGTCATCGACTTCTTTTTCAAATGGAACCTCCCTACGTTTTTTCTAGAAATAAAAAGTACATTTTTTTTCTGAATTCAGCAATACCGCATATGTGGTATTTAAAATTAGTAGTTTTAGAGATACGAAGGATCATATTATTAGTATTAAAATGACAACAATAATTAAATTTGAAAATCAAAAGAGCAAATAGTAATAATTTATTCTTGGGAAGATTAAAAAAATTTACATTAATAAATGTTCAAATTGCCACCCATTTGTTTCTTGGCAATGATAAAGTCGCAGTTGAAATTCTTCCTAAACATTATCTCTCATTTCTTGGTCGATATTTCTGCACTCTGACATGTCAGTTGTCATTATTAGCACTCTTAATACTCTAAAACTATTAATTTTAAATACGACATATGGGGTATTGCTGAATTCAGGAAAAAATATACTTTTTATTTCTAGCAAAAAAATAAGGAAGTTCCATTTGAAAAAGAAGTCGATGACGTCATAGGTCCCAGAGTAGTAAACCAAAGAAAAAAAATTGACATCCATAAAATAAAATTGACCTGTCCGAGCTTTTCTCCCAAACAGCGTTAAACAAACAAAATATGAATATTATTCCTTACTTTATTTACACACTGTATATATATTATATAGTCTTGCCGTCATCTGCCTTTTAAATGTACATAAATACATACATTTGCTGAATTTTATATGAATTTACCCATATTTATAGCTGAATGCTGTAAGTAACTTTATTTTCGTATATAATTTTATCATTATTGCATGAAGTATGATGATGTCAGGCAGGTGAGAACAGCTTTTATGTATTGGTGTATGCTTTATACTGCTTAATTAGTTTTTTTATACTTAGTCGAAGGCCGTTGATCAAAATGAGCAATAAAAATTTTATGACGTCTCTGAATCACTTTAATGTGAAAAATCGAAATTTCACACAATGCAAACATTAATCATTATGTATTTCTTATTTATTAGAAGATAAAAAACGTAATTTCAGTGATTATACCTTTTGTGTGAGTTATAACATCTTGCGTTGAATGAAAATTAAGAATAATGTAGCATTAGTTTAGTTTCTTATTCACCGACATTCACCGTCATACTTGATTTTACAAATGCTTTTGATCCCATAATAGCGGATGTAGTATTTATTGAGTTAGTATGAATAGAGAAATTCTTGTAATACCTATTATTTATTATATTTCAACAACAGTAATAATATCTAATACATATATAATCTTATAACAATATATTTTATTAAATTATAGTTATAATTCGTCGCTTATCAAGGGGGAATTGACAATTATGCAGACTGTAAAACTAAACAATTTCAAAATTTTGTTCTACTTGTAACAACTATTCTAATTATAGTTTTATAATGGTTTTTCATCCTCAGTGACAAAGTCTGACGACAATTTTTAGGTCTATCTAAAAGATCTTTTTAAAGTCCCAGATTTTACCAAAATCCTATTCAATATCTAGAGTTAATAACAAACAGTGTTTTTATTTACAAACAACATTCTGTTACTTTGAAGTAGGGAATCACTCTGTGTACGGTGCGATTTCAAACATCAGTTATATTATCAAGCATGTTTATTATTATTTCGTTTAATGAAGTAACACAGCGATATATGTACGTTTTTATTATACATACTTTCTTTTAAAGCATACCAGCATATGAAGATTATGAAGTAGTTGCTTTAAGTTCAACAAATATACAGAGTGATTCAGAAAGAATTCATCAAATACCGAATATGAATACAGGATAAGACATAGGAACCTGACGTTTGCAGTAGACATTACTCAGCAATGGGTGTAGGAGGAAGTAGATTTTATTCAACTGGTGAAGGTTTACCGTGTTAGTTACAATTAATCCGTGAACAGTAGAACATCGCATATTCACATAGTGATATTTTTGTAAACTGCAGAAATCGATATCACAATACTTTCGTCCAAAAATTTTATTTATACTTACCATTCATTCTAATCTGCATGAATTTTCATATACAGTAGAAAGCTCTTCTGATTGAAATTAAAAATAATATAGTTTGGTGTATGTAAAATAGCTTTAATTCTAATACAAAAACACACCGTCTTGTTGGTCGAGTTTTTATTTGATAAAAACAATATATTTCTGTTCATAAACGTCTTTAGTCTACAGTAGACCAGTTTCTTAATAATCCTAAAATGTTTTAATTTAAACGATTACAGTAGTTTATGAAATGATACAAAAGTTGTTCCAAATTTATATTTAAATGTTTTCACCCTTTTAAAAAAATAGACCTGTGAGCAAATGTGTCCATGTCCGAATTTTGAAAAAAAATGTGTACAAAATTATTTAAAATCCAATTCTAAGTAGTTTTATTCTCTTAAGGCTATACGCCCGGCCTCGAAATCGTTTTTCCCATTTCCTAATCGTATTTTTCATGAAAACCTTACCGAATTTACACGCTAATTTAAGAAAAAAATGCCTTTCAATGGATAAATCGTAATTTCTTCGAAATTGTCCAAAGGGCCCTAAATAAAAATAAAAATGTAAGAAATTTCAAAAAACAAGCCTTTATTTAAAATTATGTAACACTCAACAGCAATACATAAATTTTATTTTTTCTTAATTTTTAAAAATAAGGTCACGAAACGGAAAACAAAATTTTGAAATTTGGGCGAAATTCACTGAAATCAAATAGAGTATGTGGTACGCTCGCACATTGTGTCGAGAGGTTGCTCCGCCTACCATTTCGGGCAGTTTCTACGCAGTTTGTAAAATACTTCTGAGATCGGTGTATGTTAAGAAAGTAATCGTTACTCGGACATTATTTTATCGAAACCGTTGATATTTTCTTTACAATATAGTGTACATATACAGTGTCAGCGTCACAATACTTCCTTATACTACGTATCAGAAAGTAAAAGCAATATCTCTTCCCGTCCCTAACGCTATACCTGCTAGAAGCGCATGCTAGGACTCACACGGCTTGCGGGCAGAGAGTATAATTATTATATTTGACTCGCAATAATTTGCTTCTGAAACGATCTAGAAATTTATTTCTTGCACAAAAAATAATTTTGGAATGTTGGCTTTATTTTGTTTCACATATATATGGGTAAATTCTGAAAAATAAGATTAGTTACTGGATAGCTGAAAAACACCTTACACAAATTGGTCGTCTACTAAAGCTTTTTTTTTTTTATAAAATTTACACACCATAAAGAAAAATCGAAAACACTAGTATCATCCAAATACTTTAGGGTATAACCTTAAAAAAAACAGATCCCTAGCTCTCTGCATTGCTGAGATATCACGAGATAAGTATTAAAAATTGAAGAAAATGAAAATTTTAAAATTTACACAAAAAACGATTTTTCGACCTTTTCGCGATTTCGATTTTATTTTCCAACTCAAAATTTGAATCCGGCAGGTGATTTTACATATCCAGCTTCACTTTTTTTGTGTGTTTGAGAAAATATAGATGTATAATTTAGGGGCGGTTGCTTCCTGACTGCCAAATATGTGGGCCAACCGGCGATTATCTGAGACCATAACGCAGCCATAAATTACAGGCAGATTAGATTAGGTGACAAGTTATTTTCTCTATCTTTTTCCTCAGCATAAGACAGAGCACGCGGACCCTTAAACATTTGTCTTTTATTTACATTTGCACGAAAAGCAGTGGTACGCCCATTTCAAATCGAACTCAGCTTGAAGCGGGCGTCCAGCCTTAATAAATGTCTATAGAATGCATAATTTGCAAGATATGTATTTGCAAGAAAGTGCTATTCGATACGAGAAAATTGTTACTTCCGGTCCGAATTTTGAATTTTTTTTAAACAAAAAGTATTAAGCTTTAACTACTTTTATACTCATAGTGTATCTGTTTAGAAGGCATGAATTGTGAGATATTCGCAAAATAGTGATTTTCGATAACTGTTCTGAAATCCAGTTTTGAGTACATGTGAATTCTTTATATATTTGTTTTAATTTGGATGTTGACGAAAAATGGTAAAATTCGATTTCTTCGCTGAAATAAACTACTTACTACTTCCGGTCTACCGATTTTAATGAAAATTTAATCAGATTTCAAGAGGGAGATTATACTCGTAAATATAAAGTTTGGTATTGATAGCTGTAGCCGTTTGATCGCTGTCGTGGTCATACACGCAGAGAAAGAGAAGTACACAGAATATTCTTTAAATCTTATTATTATATTTTGAAGTACCAATATTGCATTTAATAATGAAAAATGAAATCCTGCAAGAGACCTCCTTTGCTTCTTTGGCATGCTCAACAATTTTTATCCCAAAATTTTTGATACGGTCTAGGTCTCACGACCTAGACGGCCAATTAACGCCAACTTCTCGAGAAATTATCCGATTCGTCAAATCTTCTCCTTAAAAAATTGATTGACTGTATGGCAAGTGTCACCGTGCAATTGAAACCACATGTTTTTGACATCCATAGCTTCCATTTAAAAATAAAGGCAATATCATTTTAATTATATTAAGTACCTAAACAGTGCAGAAAAATGGTAGAGTAATTCTGACAAAATCAAGAGCAACAATCGTTGAAAATAAAAGTAGGCCGTAACAGGGAAACACAATAATCAGACAATAAACTTAAATGATCAGTAAAAAGTTGATACTGATATTGTGATTGTGAATTCAAAATTTCTAGTTGATTGCCAACTTCAAAATATGAAATAAACATAGGTGGCAAATTTAAACGCACTTCTCTCATTAGAAATCACAGTTATTGTTGATAAGCTGGTATTAATTAAAGAAGCTGGTATTAATTAAAGATTGTCTCAGAGCAACAGATAAATAATCACATATGTATCTTCTTGCCCTTCATAGCAGACTGCACCATTTCATTTCATGATGTATGCAAAAACTGTAGAAAATACTTATCACAGTACCAAGTACTTCAAGCTTTAATAACCTAACAGTATCTGAAGTTAGGTTATTCCATTGAATTCAATTTCAACTTCGCAATCACTAGCCGGTATAGCAATTACACTGGAGGGTATTGGCTTTCTCGAAAATCATTCACAACTTCAATGTTTTGAATGATGTTTAAAATTTGAATAACTGATTTGATATTTCTAAAAGATACCAAATTTAAATTAAATATTGAAAACATCTCCGTTAAGAAAATAAGACTACCTGCACTGAGGTAGGAAGTAAGGGCATATGAGCTAGTACAAATTTCGCCGATGTAAGGTATTCGTTCAAGTGAAACAACTAACAGATTTTTTTTTATTATTATGATTTTTACATGAAATACAATACAAAGAATTAATTAAGGATTTGTTGGGAGTATTTCTTATAATTAAAATTATTTACTCTTACATTTCACCCTCAAATAACATCATAACACAGTTTCAGAAGCTTTATTTTAAAAACTAATTCCAGTCAAAAACATGCACTGAACCTTTGTTTACGATATTTGTGTTCTGAATTTCATTTGGATATTTCATAACTGAAAGCTGTACTATTGTTTGGACGAAACCTTTTAAAGTCGTTAGTTTCGTCGTTGCGTGGGGCTCCTTCAAATTAACCTCTGAGCAAGTGCCGTCAGCTTTTAACCGAACTCTATGTGATATGCTCAGGAAGATCTTATTCAGTTTTCACTGTAGTAATGGGCACCATCGACCATTTTGACTATCGATAGTCGCTATCTTACACACTTTTTTTTGTAAAAAAGCTATACGATTAGGAAATAATTGGATATCCTGAAGTTAAAATATATACGTACTATAAAGAATATTACTTCTAGATTCATAACCAACCTACTCTAAATATATTCCATTTAATCCATTACAATGTTTTTTTTTTTTGTTATAATTACTCTGTTTCTAAGGAGTAAGTAAAACTTCAAAAAGGCGAGAATAGATAAGAGTGCCAAATGTTGTGAACATTTAACAATTGAAAATTGCAATATGCATTTAATAATATTTAAAATCCCTTGCTTTTATAAAGTCACATTGTAATTTGTTTTTTAAACCATTTTTGTCTACAAAGCCTCTTAAACTCTAAGCAGAAAATATTAAATATGTACTAATTACTTATGATTATTAAGTGGTTATATAAAAGTTTAAGTATGGGTACGCGCGTTTGTGTTTGATAATAAAAAAATATACTAATACACTTCATATTATCTGATTAGAAATCTTTGGTTTCTCAGTATGAGATAAAAGGAAACCTATCAAAATATATCTTTCGCAAAAATCGATATTTTCATTAACGTTTGAAGTGCGTGTGATCTTTTAATTAAACATTCTTGTTTAATTTTTTTCGATTGATTCGCAATTTAATCTCTTTCATTTCATCTTTATATATTCTTAATTTTCATCAAGTTTAAGTACCTATTCACTTTACTAATACGCCATGTCTTTCAAAAGCCATTTATAAATAATAAATCACATTTAACTCACAGAGTATGAAGTAAATACTACTAAATACCAAACCAGGTAATTTTATTTAAATGCCTCCTAGAATATGTAAATAGACGTTGAATGTTCATCTGAGTAGATTTCTTGTTTTCACTTTGTTAACACATTATAGTCGATTGATTAGCACTAAGTTTGTGTAAATAGATGTAGCGAAAAAAGAAAAGTATCGAAGCAAAAACGTGCCTCTTTTCGTCTCAAGGTTTTTAACTTGAAAACTTCTCAAAGAAAGAAAAATATTTCGCGTAAGATCCGCTTAATTTCAAAAGAATCATCTTTAAAATTGCTCTTAATTTACATCATAATTCACTAAATTATAACGTTATATATGTTCGATATTTTTCCATGTTAACCTTCTTGATGACCTTGATTGAAATGTATAATCATTACCATGTCATGTTGTAATGTTTACAGCAGAAATTAGTTACGCTATTATTTATTGGGCTTTTTTGAATGATCACTTAATTTTGTTCTGAATTTTAAAGGAAATTATCTCTTAGTGTTAGTATGCACAGTATAGGCATGTAGTTTTTGTTTAGAATAAGGTTTAATTCATCTGCACTTCTCCTTTTTTACTTATTTCGGATTTCAGATTTCATCAGATTGTTCATTTTTCCAGTACTTCCTGTTCATTGCCAGCTATTCCATTTCAGTGACTTCTTACAATTGCATTACCTCCATTCTTATTCTATGTATCTTCGCTGGTTATCAATTTAGTGATTGCTTTGATTTGATATGGTATGTTTTCATCTTTATTACATATGACCAAACCAAACTTTATGTTTTAATTTCCATAATCACAATTCTTCTTAAATACTTTATCGCACAACCACTATTCATTGCATTGTAATACGCATTTTACTGTCCTATCAAATTTTTCATATATTAGGACATCATACAGATTAATAGCCTTTTTTTGCTGTAGTACCTAATTAATAATAATAATAATAATAATAATAATTATTATTATTATTATTCAACTGTATAATTACTAATTACAGGATAATACAAATGAAAACAAAACAATAGTAAAAAATAGCAGAAAAATTATACATAGTCAAACACAAATCTATGTAAATACATACTTATTAAAAATTAATAAACAATAGTAAAGGTAAAGAAATGAAACAATGAATAGGTTCACCTCAGCTTATGCGATATATTAAATAAGTCAATATCTGAGCACAAATCGTTTGCTGATCTACACATTGATATTATAGGTGTAAAAATATATTGATTGGTGTTGGCTGAGGGTACAAAGAATGTAGGCCGGCCTCTAGTTCTAGCTTGCGGCACGCAGAAGCACAATAATTCCAACAAGACAGAGTCCATTACGTCACCATTTAAAGTTATATTTTTTCACTGATTTATGCTCTCACTTAAATGAATTAAATATAAAACTACAAGGTGTTAATAAAACAGTCATTATAATGTTTGACTTAATCAAAGCGTTCGAAGTCAAATTACAGATTTTTAATCGTGATATTCTTTCAAATTCATATAAATATTTTCCGAATACAAAAAATTTTTTTTCTGAAAGTGAATGTCACGAAAAGCCAAATAAAGAGTCATCAACGAAAGAGTTTTCAATGGTAATTCAATCCCTGATTCAAGAATTTTCTGCAAGATTTACGCAGTTTAAAGAATTTGAAGAAATTTTAAAATTTATTTTATATCCTGATACAATACCATTTGAAAAATTAAATTTAAAAGTCCTTGAGTAGTTAAATTTTAATGAATTAGAAATGGAATTAGTTGAATTTCAGTCAAGTACCATATGGAACCAAAAATTTGTTGATTTAAGAAATGATTTAGAAATTATTGAAAGTAATCGATAATTGGGTAAAATAAATAAAATTGCAGAAGATGACATTCTAACTACATGGAATTCAATTCCTGGCACGTTTAATTGTTTAAAAATATTAGCAAAGGCAATTTTATCAATATTTTCATCGACGTGGGCATGTGAATCTCTATTTTTAGAATTAAATTTTATAAAAAATAAATATAGGAATAGAATGACGGATGAATCGAGCTCTGCATGCGTACTGTTGAAATTAACTAAATATGCACCAGATATTAAATCTTTATCATCTTGTGTACAGAAACAAAAATCACGTTAAAAACAATTGTTTTTAATGTGATTTTTGTTTCTGTACACAAGATGATAAAGAATGTTGTTTCTAGCATATTGCTTTTTGTTAAACATTGTTTAATAAAAAATTGTTTAAAGAAGAATTGCTTTTATTTGTTTATTTAATTATACTTACGTATAGTTTCACCACGCCAGTGGCGGTTTCAAGCGGGTAATGGGGTAATTACCCCCCCCCCCAAGAAATTTTCGCTTATCAATTTTTATTGTTAAAAATTACCGATATTCCATATTTTAAACAAATAACATAACAATATCGCTTTATTTTCAGTCATTCGTCAGTAGTAATTTTAACATTAATTTTGATCAAATGTTTAACATTAATTTTGATAAAACGGTTATTGCTCCATTAAAAACGGTAAATTTTCATTGCAAATTAGGTAAATAGGGAAGCTAACTTTCAATTTGGACACGTTTGACCTTGAACATTTTCAAAAATCGGCTGCGGCACTATTGGGGCACGTTGCCTATTTAAGAAAGAATTTTTATGACTTTGTGGCACGGACATCAAAAAAGGTTCGCCATCCCTGTCCTAGGATATATGTCGTACAACATTGATGAGTGTTGTGCTCCCCAATCTTTAGTTGATACTTTTGCCAGTGCATTTTTAGCGTTTTCCAACCAGCTGAACTTTCGTTCAATCTGCTCTATCACCTCTGGTGATCGAGAAACTCAAACGTAATCTAACAGCTGATCATGATGATCTGTCAAGTTTCTTTGTGCGAGACAGCAGATATGTGAAACGTTACCGTTAAAAACTCTATTTAATCTGATTATTGAAACTTCTTCCTTTGCCGAAATAACGCAATATATAAGCAAAGCTTTGGATCAACACCTTCAAGTAGATGATATTTAGACTGATTTTGCTAAAGCATTGATCACTTGTTGTTTCTCAAAAAACTTCATGCTTTCGGTTTTTCGAGTGGTTGCTCATACTTTTCTAATCATATTATTGTAATCAATACTGTTAAGTATGGTACAACGGATTCCAATCTGGTCACATTACACCTACTTCGGGTGCACCGCATGGATCAAACCTTGGTTCCTTGCTATTCGATATATTTATTAATGATCTCTTAACTGCTCTGTCCTAGCATAGACGGATGACCTAAAGATCTTCATGAAAATTAAAATTGTTGAAAACTGTAATTTATTTCAGGAAAATTTCCAGATATTTATGATTGGTGTCTACAAAATAAAATTTTGTTAAATGTAAAAAATAGTCGCGTACTCAAAGTTTCCAACCTCATCTCCATTGATTACCATGTTAATCGAATTGCAGTACCCAGGCATGCCCATTTTAAAGATTTAGAAGACCTCTTAGACTCTGCTTGCCGACTTATAAACCGTATTTTTTCAGTTTTCGCTCATGCAGGAATTTCAATAATTTACCCGGCTGTGAGGTCGATTTATTATGCTTGTGTTAGAAGTAGACTGGAGTACAGTGGTATCCGCACTATTTATGTCAAGAAATAATATTGGAACGAGTACAAAGGCGTTTCCTGAAATAAATTAGTTTCAGAATTGATGGCATTTATCCTTCTAGAAGCATCGACTAAGTTGCTCTTGAAAAACATTCCTTCCGGTCTTCAACCTACAGGAGGATTGCCAGCGCAAATTTCCTTTTTAATTTAATTAATAACAAAATACACTCATCTGCTTTTCCTTCTCAAATTGATTTCGCAATTCTCTCGCAATTGACGCGTTCACCTGAGTCTTTTGCTCTAATTCCATTTTAAATGTGGTTATCTTTCCTATAGTAGCAGCAGTCTTTGTTTTCTGTATAATCATTCAAATAACATACCATTATTTTATTTTTAAGTTTTCTTGTTCTGTGTATTGCATCAGTATTTTAGGCTTATTAAGGTAGTACAGCTCACCACATACAAGTTGAGCGGTTATCGACGCAGATCAAGAACTGAGAAATGCACGATAGAGATGGATAGAGCTGTGACAAATGCATGCATGTACACCCCGCTACTATCACTCACCCCTTTGTCCATTGCGCATATGACCTTCACCGCTCAACTTATATGTGGTGAGCTGTACTGCGTTTCAAAGCAGTTATCACATATTTCTGCAGCTGCTCTAGACCTAAATGTTAACAATTTCACTTTTAATTTACACAATTCCGTGTTATCATCTTTCTTTGTTTTAACACTCTTGTATCATTTAACGCATAAGACGGCATTGTCTGAGATATGGTGAAGTTTGATGTATCCTCTTCGATAAATCGAGAATCTTTTAAGGAAGCAATACAATGGTAGTTACTCTACACATTTCCCTGCATTTTATGACTGATTACTTCTATCTAAATCTTGAGTAATTATCTTATTACAGCATTGAGATTGCTTAGCATATTATTCTAGTAGCAGGTAAAAATCAACGAAAATGTTTACTAAAGGTTTACAACATGATTTAAAAGAATATTTCTTTTTACTTGAACAATCCACACTTATTATATTTATTTAAGCTTATTTTATTGCGCGCTCTAATCCTGTCAATTGCGCTAATGGATCGCCAAACTCTATTGTAAATTATATCTTATAATACATTTAGAAAATATTTATTAAATTATGCACTTTATGAGATAGGAGAATCTTTTTATTCGAGATAATATAAATTCATATTTTAACAGATGATACACTTAACTTAATTATTTAATTTTATATTTTGCATTTCATATTGACAAAATTTGGAGAAGTAGTGCGTATTTTATCAATTGTTTTTAACAACTTCCAAGTGTTTATAATATGGAAAAATAGATTAAAAAATAGATTAAAATTTGTGATATTCATCAAACTCGTTAAAATTAAATATATTGATCGTTTGATTAGATTATTATAGCAATTTGAATTTAACGTTACAATGCCTACCACCTTCCTAGTGCGAGTACTTTTTTATTTTATATTCTTATTTGCATTATTTCTAATTTTTGTTATGAGATCATGTGGCACAAACGACAATATCCTGTACCAAATTTGTCTTGTATCGTTCTTCCGTAACTTACACTTTAGCACACGTATTATTATTATATGACATCTTTGAGTTAGATAGCTTTAATTTTCATTTCCTGTTTTGTAAATAAGAAAGGAGAAAGAATTATTTTGAAAATGTGATATTAATCTGTAACATAACGTGACAGTAACTTATACGTCACTATTATTTCCTCTGTATGTTGTATGTCATACTTCCTCATTTACTATAAATTTATATCGCGTCTAACGAAACTTTAAAATATAAATTGGTGCGCAAAATGACTTATGGAGATGTTTATTCAACACATTGCAAACATGTTTATGTAACATTTTATTTTGTAAGATATCTTCTTATACAATTGGTAAATACGATGTTATAACAATTTATTTGTCGTAATTATCCACCTGATTAGATGAACTACTGTGTGTACGACTTGTAAGATTGTTTGTCTCTTTGTACAATAAATATACGTGACAACTCAAATAGAGTTATCTGCGGTATTAACAATTTATTACGCAATTTGTCACATCTATTTAAATTAACACACCTATGACATTGAATTTTATTTGATTCGCTTTATTTTCCTCATATGGCACAATAACATTCCTGGCGTTTTATTTCATTTAAATTGAAATGAAAATATATATGTAGTAAGTAGTATTGTGTACACACCTATCTAATGTAAATATTCAAAGAACTAATACGGTAACATTATAGTCTATTCCAGCTATGAAATATGAGTTTTTTTTCTTTCTCAATTCCTCCACTTACTACTGTACAACTCACTATAAATAATAAAATCACATGCTGTGCAGGTGTTAGAGCTTTTGGGTTGCGCATGCGACTACCTAAGCAACAATCATGATCGTCGGAGGGTAACGTTGAAATTAGTATTTACTAAGCATATTCGTATTCTTCTGACATACATACTTTTATCATATCACTTTATTTTTATAACACTCACATACCATACCGAATAGAAATAACAAATACAGCTGAATATGTCTAAAACTAATTAAACTACTAAGGACCTACTGTGATATGAAAGAACACACGAAATAATCAAGACGTAACCAATAACGAGCAACTTACATAACTAGGAGAATGGCTGCAACATAATATAACAGAGAAAATATCTCTGTAATAAACTTATTTATTACTGTAAAGACCTTTAGAATATGAAATTATTAACACAAAACTCGATGACTCTAATGCACTACCACTACAGCAAAATATTTAACTCATTAACTCAAACTACCAGATACTGGTGGATACAGAAGACTACATAATGAAGAACTTTATCAACACATACAAGACATTAATATGGGCATTAGAAAGAGACGGATGATATTATATGATCACATCCAAAGAAACTTAATACAAAAAATGGCCCAATACAGCAAAAATTGATCCACTTTTAATTCAAGAATGAAGTCGCTGTAAATATGCAGTCCAAAACGCTAATTTTCAAGGAACAACTGAAAATAGATCGGAACTCGTACAATAATAACTGATTAAAACACTTTGCTCGTTTCACTATGAGTTTTTTTATGAAAAATTACTCTAACATATACGTTTCGGTTATTACACCATTATCAAAAAGATATACACATCTAACAATCTAACTTAGTCTAATACTATTGTGTTTATGTATCTGTCTGTTCTTGTGTAGAAGCGTGGTAGTAGGTTGTATATGACAGTGTCTATGGAGGGTGTGTTGATAAAATCTATTTCTGTTTTGATGACTAATGTAAATTGTTTCTTAGCTAATTTGATTTCTAGGAGGTCCAATCTTTTACTTTTTGTAACAGCTGTCTATATCGGGGTTGTGTTTTATGCAGTGTTCGGCAAAGCCTGTGTTTTCTTACTATATGATATTGACTTTTTATGTTCTTTAACTCCGTGTTTAATGGCTCGTTCACTTCGCCCGAAATAGATAGCTTTACAGTCTTTATATTTCAACTAGTATACACCTGATTGGTCCATGTTGTCTGTTTAAAAACCCAATTAAAGAATATAAAAAGTCAATACCATATAGTGAGAAAAACACAGAATTTGCCGAACAGTGCATAGAGCACATTTTGCCGATATAGATAGCTGTAAATTAAACATAATATTACAAAATGTAGAAGATTGAAACTAGAAATCTTAGAAATAAAATTAGCTAAGAGACAAGATCATAAATCACCAATACACAAATAGATTTTATCAACACACCCTTCATAGACACTGTCATATACAACCTACTACCACTTCACCACACACAAAAACAGACAGACATATAACACCAGTATTAATATGCTTTAAGTTAGATGTTAGATGAAGTTAAAAATGTTTTACCAAGAAGTGTCTGCAACAACCGACCAGAATATTAGATCGGAGCTTGTTTGGAAGACGAAATTCTTATTGAATCAAACAATAAAAGAATATTGGACTGAGGAAAATACGAAGGAACCAAAAATAGAGTGTTCAGTTAGTGTAAACCTCGTTGTCTAGAGCTATCCTAACAAAAAGTTAAATTTACCACAGGTGACAGTAAAGTAAACTACAAAAGTAAGAATATATTCTGACAAAAATACTAAACACAGAACATACAATTCGAAGGAAGGCAAACGGATTTGTAATAACAATGTTAACATCGGCACAATATATTATATTCACTTAGCAGTCGAGAGATTGACACCCAGCAGAAGCGAAGCGTGATTAGGAATTAAATACATGTTAGAAACAGATTGAAAACCTTAAGAAATATATCACTGAAAATGATACGCTGAAATTTCACACATGCACCGTTCGCATAAGGAAATGAGCAATTAGCGTCAAGCGTACACAATAAAATATATAAAACCATCTCTTTACCTATCGTATATTTATGTATCCATATTGTTCAAAACTTAATAGCCAGTCCTTTTGATCTCCGACGTGTTGCATCCACGCTGTCGTTATTATTTTACTCTATCTCGTTTACTTAGCTTGAGAATTTAAATAGTTCTAGCTCGGCGCGAATAAAATATCTTTCACCCGTTTTGTAATAAATCAGAAAAATCAAAAAAAGAGGTATACATCTTATTGACATGAAAACTACGGGTGTTGGTTTAACAATAACAAAAAAGCAGATTTTATTTAATAAAATTATCAGTGCGTCACTATCGCTCAGTAGAATTCGCAAGTGGTTAATGGAACAGTTTAACATATGCTCAGTAGGTGTGAGCTTGAACAATATACTGTTTACAGAAAAAATATCAGCACAACGGTATTATGCGATGACAAATTGAACTGAATAAATGGTGACGCTCTATTGACGTTGACGAGATAAATACTCCATTAAATAAGAATTAAATTTAACAAAGTTTATATTATTAATGGTAACTAAATGATTTTAACGCGAACGGCACTGATTGATGTTAATACAGATAGTAAATAAATAAACTGATATTCTATCTTTATATTGTTACTAATATAAACATTACATGAACAGGTGATATAATACATGGAGAGGCCAAACATACTTTTATTTGAAATGCACATAAATAAAATTAAATAATAAGCGTATTTACTGAAGTGCTTGGAGATTGAAGAGAATAACGTTACGTTTAGCAAAATATTCTCATACACGACAGATTATGCTGTTTTTCTGGGCAACGCGCATCACCAGTGTTGATGATGTTGATGAACGTAGCGTGTCCTGGGCCATTGATTATATATAAGGAGATATATCAACGCAATAAGAAAATCGGCTACGCTTAAAACTCAGTTTCGGGATGAGGCCGCTTAAAGTCGCTAGTGTTCCTACATCCCAATATATATATGTATATCAAATTGAAAAGGTAGAACATCCAGTAAAATGCTGCCTATAATTATACTTTTCAACGCTAGATGACAGAACTATCGTAAGTAGGTATAATAGAAAAATATTTTTTTAA
Source organism: Amphimallon solstitiale (assembly GCA_963170755.1). Classification (NCBI taxonomy): domain Eukaryota; kingdom Metazoa; phylum Arthropoda; class Insecta; order Coleoptera; family Scarabaeidae; genus Amphimallon; species Amphimallon solstitiale. Next base: position 104,339,683 of record OY720683.1, read on the forward strand.
TTTTCTGGGCGCCAACGAAGCCAGTGTAGTTGAATTTGCATATTTTCTTTTCAAACGAAAAATGTGGCTGGTAATAAGTGTCAGTATTTTAAATGTGAGAACAACCGAAGAACTGTTCCGAATCTAAGTATGTTCTCATTTCCTGTGCAAGATTTGGAACGTGTAAAGCAATGGATATTAAATTCAGGTAAGTTTCATATTTAATATCAAATATTTACCTTTTGGGTTTAATAATAAATATACTCATCTTACTGCAGGAAGAAATTTTACCCTTTATAGACAGCAGAAATTAGACAGACACAGAAATAACACTAACAATAATAATAACCATAATTGTCCTTATTTTAAATATATAAGTACATATATTTTCTTCATTGTCTATTACTCTATTATTTACTAATTTGAATTATAAAATATATTCCGAAATCTGTTAACTGCTGTCATTACAAAATAGATATATTCCCAGAAATAAAATTATTTGAAATTATGTATTAGAGATACATCCATATCAGAATTCAAGGAAAAAGCCTAAGCATATTTGAAACCAGATGGGCTAGAACAGAAACAGCTATTGATACGTGTGTTTACATAATATATCAGTTAAGGGCCTCTAATTTTTAACATCCATGAAATACCTACCTTGTCTCTTTAAGGTTAGAAAGAGATAACAGAACTGGAATTTTGCGTTAATATTTTCATTATTTATTACCCTAATAATTATGAAGAGCTGAGGGATTTTGCGGGGTGCCAGGATAGTATTCAGGTAAACGCACGAATCCATGCCATGCGGCTCTAGTACATAATGTATTATGTTTACATAATACATTATGTACTAGAGCGGCATGTATTATGTTTACATAATACATTATGTACTAGAGCGGCATCGAGTTTATGTATAAATGTATGAATAGGCGACATTGTGCTTTGTCGATAGATCTTTTTATGGTGTTTCTGCTGAATATAAGGATTGTTTTATTTTTCAGTGCAATTTAAATTATGTAGAAAATACGTTCACCTGAATATATTATTTAATTATAAACTCAAATTTTATTTATTTTTTGTATAAACATGTAGGCATAGACTTCTTTTTTAAAATGTACACATAGTTACTAAAATATACGTACGACTGAGAAATTGTCTTTTTTTTTGTAAAAAATTATGTTATGTATGTTAAGAATTTAATTTTTTTTGCTTAGTATTTCTCTAAATATAAACTTTATAACGACATAACTGACATACCTAAGTGATATAAATAGCGAATGCATGTAAAGCAATAAAATCACGCATGCATCACCGATCGAAACAAGGTCATTATATTCGTGCGTTTACCTGAATACTATCCTGGCACCCCGCAAAATCCCTCAGCTCGAATTATGATGTACTTATATTTAAAGTTCTCCTTTATATTGCCCTAATTTTAAGAACAGTATTTTACACATAGGTAGGTATCTCTATATGCAGATAATAAGGATATATGTATGTTGACATACATATGTTAACTCACTAAGCCATAAATTTTTATTTATAGGTAGTACATACATATATAATTTCAAATATCTTTTACATTTAAATGACAGAGTTTAAACAATTTTTTATTCAGGATTATTATATTAACTTAGACCTATATATACAGTGTGCCCCGGATTGACCTAACTATACCCCTAAAATCTTTTATTTCTTATTTTTTGAGAAAGTCATTCTTCATAAAGAGTTTCGCTTGTTCTGAAAAGTCGATAGCTATAACCAGAATGTCGGTATAACGTAAAGGATGTTTAAAAATTAAGGAAACGTAAAATTATATCAAGAGTAAAGTACTAGTTATTTGAGATAAAATTAAAAATCGCAACCCTCAACTTTCTGTGCTAATTTGCAAGGTTTCTGAATATTGTGTTTATCATTGTATAAAAAATTACCAATACTAACACAACAAGACTTTCAAAAAAATGTTGGTATAAGATCAGGTTAATTAATAAATTACATTATTTTGTAAAGCAAAAGGTATTAAACAAACAAGTATTAATGATGATAGAGTACGGATTTTTCACATAATAAACATTTTAATTAATAATTATAGTTAATAAAGTAATAAAATACTATTTAAGTGAAAATTGGTATTAATTCATCTCCAAATCTATAAATGTAAATTTCTTTGGTTTATAGGAAACTCTTCCTTAGCCACCACACCCCTGGAAGACCTAAAAAGGTATCAAATTTGCCAAAGACATTTCGAGAGTGACAGTTTTGTTAATCAAATACTGAAGAATCGTTTAACAAAATCAGCAGTTCCCCAACCATACGATTCTAAAAGAAAACGGGAAATATCTGAGCCGCAACCAGGCCCGTCTAAAATTATAACAACGTATGAAAGAAAAATACGAAGCGATGAAAATATAACTTTGGAAGAAGACGAAGGGGAAGAAGAGGTAGAATTAATGGATGGATCAGCGGATATGGATTGGCTGCGTGATATTACAAATCTTCCTGTTGCAGAAGTTTCAACTATATCTGGAAGAAATACATCTCGTGAAAAAAATTAAAGAGCAATATTAAGAGTCAAAGTAAATTGCTTTTACGAAAACGAGCACAAATATCCAAATTAAAAAAAAAAGTGAGATTCTCAAATTTACATCATCAACTGAATACATATTCATTTAAAAAACAATGTAGCAAAACATTAGTGAATATGCAATTAGGACAAAATAGTGTAAGAAAGTGGCCATTAGATCAGAAAAATTTTGCGTTGGCATTATATTATAAATCACCCACAGCGTATAAGTTCTTGTTTGAAAAAATTGTACTACCAGCACCTAGTTCAATAAAACGATGGATTAGTGGGTCTAGCTTTTTACCAGGACTTAGCCAAAAGCTCTTTTGGCAAATTAGCAGAAAGATAGAAAGTTGGAGCATTGTAGAGAGAGCTTGCGTGATAAGCTTCGATGAAATGTCACTTAAGGAAATAAGTGAATACAACAAACATCTGGATCTTATAGAAGGTTTTGAGGATTTGGAACATCTTGGAAGAACTAGCCGACCAGCAAGGTATGCGTTAGTCTTTCTTGCTAGAGGGTTGTTTTCAAGATGGAAGTTGTCACTGGCATACTTCCTTAGTCATTCTGGCGTGCCTGCAAACAAGCTTGTAGTACTACTGCAAGATATAATAGAAAGATGTTTAGAGAATGGATTACTCCCTTATGCAACAGTTTGCGATCAAGGTGCTTCGAATCAAAGCACTTACAAAAAATTGGGAGTGACTGAGAAAAAGCCCTTCTTTAATATTCAAAATCACCCCATTGTAGCTGTCTATGATGTGCCACATCTAATAAAGAATTTTCGCAATAATCTACTAAAGGCCGATTTTATTATTTCAAATAACACCGTTATTAGTTTTCAAGATATACGTAAAGCCTATGATATTGACAGCACAAAACCTTGCAGAGCAATGCCAAAAATCACGGAAAAACATATAAATCCCAAAGGATTTCAAAAAATGTCAGTGAAGTTAGCTACACAAATTTTCAGTCACTCCGTGGCAAGTTGTATTCGGACTTGTGTAGCAACAGGAGAACTAAGATCAAATACATCTTTACACACTGCAAATTTTATATCTACGATAAATAATCTTTTTGATACACTCAATAGCAGCACATTTCATGATCCTAACCCATACAAATGTAGTTTACATCATAGCCATCCGCTAGTAAGAACAACATTAGAAGAAAGTTTAGTCTTTATTCAAAATTTAAAAAAAAATAACCAAACAAGAGCACCATCAAGACCACCATGTTTTGATGGACTCCTACAAACAATTCGAGGAATATTAATGTTGTATGACAGTGAAACAACCAAACATCCTGATGCATATATTCTTACTAGAAAAACCAACCAGGATGTTATTGAAAATTTATTTTCCATTTTCCGTCAAAAAGGAGGATACAACCCTAATCCAAGCGCGCGAACATTCAGAACCACTTTCCGTTCATATGCAATAAATTCTCTTTTAACACCTTCGGAGGCATCAAACTGTGAACATCAATCAAGAGAAATAGAGACTGAAATAGATCCATTGGAGCCAATTTCTTTAGATTCTACAGCGCAAGAAATACTGCACTCTCCCAGTAGCTTCTCCACATCTTCTTGTGATATTTTATCAGGAGGGACTGTTGAAACACCTACAAAAACCGAAACTACATTACAAGAATGCAGTATTACATATTTCGCCGGCTACCTGGCTAGAACATCGTTTGAGCAATCAAAATGTAAAATTTGCTACCACTCTTTTGTTGATACTACCTCTACACTTTCCAATAAAAATGAATTACTCATATTAAATAAAATGTATGGATATATTGAAGAAGGTGCATTTAGTTTATTAGCACCAACAGATCAGCTATGTGAAGCAATTAAATTGACTTTAGATCAGGGTTCAGAAAAATACGCACACTGTATAAAATACTCGTACATAAATGTAAACAAACACAGCTCGAAGCAAGCAACACATATTTTTATTTTCCTTACAATTATGTGCGTCTTTAAAATTCGTACGGCACCGAACACAGACATGTACGTGTACATATTTTTATTTTCATTACAATTATGTGCGTCTTTAAAATTCGTACGGCACCGAACACAGACATGTACGTGTTTTATTTTTATATTTGGTTCGTGTACGCGTACGTGTACGCTAAAAAATAGATACATGAACGATAGACATGTTCGAGCGTGTTTCCATATTTATTAACAGCATTATGCAGAATGAAAACCAGGCATGAAGTTAGCAAAATGTATGGTTTGCAACGTGTAGTTGCTGTGTATGCCTTTGTTGTTGCTTTAATTGTATTGGATATTTCCATACAAAAAATACCTGTGTGCTACAAAAAGGTCAAGTTTTTCGGGTGAAATGCAGAAATTCCCCTCATTAAATTGCCGCTAATACTAATTGCGGGAATTCCAGGTGGTTCTACCTAAATCAATAACTATCACTAATTCTTAGCGAGGCTTTGAAATTTCAATTCATCACTTTACATTAACAGGATTATTGCAATAATTTTTCAATATGACAACGTATTAGTGAAAATGCAAAAGAAATGAATTTTTTGATATGTATACATAAAAAAAATTACAGCAATTGTTTCAACCAAATTTATTTAAAAGAATTTAAATACATAATTAAATAAATAAGAAATAACCCAAAAAATAAAATAAAATAACAAAACAAAACAAAAATAGTTGACAAAAAAACATGAATTTCTCTATGCGGCTAAAATTTATCTGTTGTTGTTCACTGTTTTCAGGTGTTTTCTATTTTAAGAGCTGCACAGTCGAGCAAGTCAAAGTTTAATTTTGTTATTAAAATATTAGAAAGAGACTTCTTTGAGAGCTTGGATCTTAACTTGGTTAGTACTGTAGCAAGTGCACTAAATGCACGTTCTACAGAAACTTGTGTGGCAGGTACGGCAAGTACTACTTCGGCAAGCTGACCTAATTGTAAATTTTGTTGAGACAATTTTTTCCAATACTCCAATACATTAGTTTCTAACGGCTCCATTTGTTTTTCACACATAGCAAGAAGTTCTGCTTTTATATGATAATTTTGATTTGATGCTGTTAAATGAGATGTACTTAGGAGTAGGTTGATATGTTGTGTTAATTTCGAGTGTGCGGCATTAGACGTACTTGGAGTAATATCAAGTGAGCTTGAATTTTCGGAAAATGAGATATTGTCATGTTTGTCTCGCGATATATGATCAATAATTTCATATGTCTTTATTAAGTGATCCTGAAAAAAAAAAATTATACGTAAATTTCTTTTGAAGTTTAAAAATTAAAATTTAAATATACCAATGCAGTTTGTTTTTGGTCTTCCGTAAGTAGGGGAGTTCCTTGAAAATTAAAGCGAGGATCTAAATACAATGCTGCGACGAAGGCGTCGTTTTCAAGAAGCTTACGTTTCCTCGTTATCATTGCTTTATGTAAAGCCGCTGCATTTGAGTTTGTTTCCATCATGTCTTGTAATTCTAACTCACATTCCAACCAGTCGCGATAAAAATCTCCAATAATATATTGCTCTTTTTGCATATGTTTTGTGCAGTTAGCCAACGGTTGAAATGCAGTAGCAAAACTTTCTACAAATACCCAATTAACAGATATATTTGTAGAGTCATCGAGTTCATTAATATATTCCTTCAGTTCTAATATAGAAATAACCATGTCATACGTAGAATTCCATCTAGTTACATTATCTAGACATGGCAGGCTTATGTCTTTACTTCCACTCTTCAAGATAATTCTGATCTTTTTTGAAACATCTCGTATATAACTTATTTCTGTCTCCAAAGTCCTAATGACATCATATGCGGCAAGTTGTATCGTATGTGTTGCACAACGAATCACTGAAAACACTGAGGATAGATGGGTCTCAATTGCGTCATATGCCTTCGTGTTGTCATATTCGCAATCTTCCATCGTCGCTAAATTATTATCCTGCAGTTCTTGTAGCAGCTTTGAAACTTTGACTACGTTAGCGCCATTATCGGTGGTATTGGAATAAATTTGTTTTATGTTGATGCTATATTCGTCAAGGCATTTCATTATTTCTTCTTTTAAATATTGAGCTGTGTGTTTCTGATTTAGTTGAATCATGCCTGTGTGTAAAATTTATGTATGGTTAAAAAAAGTAGTAAGATTAAATTTTATGAGTTTAAACTTACCTATGGTGTTTATACAAATTTTAAAATCGCGTATATACTGTATGTTTACTCCCAAAATGTGCTTATCCTGCCGGCTGGCGACATCCATTTTTAAACAAATCATTTTGTTTTCTACTATCTTGGCTATGGCTGTCTTTATTTCTTGGCTAGAGACACCAAGAATATTTGAAATGTTTTTTGAGTTTAAAGTAATTTCAAACTTTTCTTCGTACGGCTCAATAATTTTTTTGAAAAAATCTTTGTCGTCAAAAATGCGCAATGGCAAATTTTTTTGGGATACTAGTCCAATGCAGCATTTCAAGAACTGTTCTCTGTTTAAAGTGGTGTTTAATTTAGTTAGTGTATTCTTTTTTTTGGTAACACCCTTAGGAAGTGTATCCTCTCCATCGATAACAATGTTATGCACCAGTTTGTAGTGCCGTTTAAGATTTGCATTACTTGATGCACTCAGTTCTCTTTTGCACGTTTCAACGAGACATGTAAATTTTTTTGTCTCGTCATTAAAACTTGCAAACTTTGTAAAACAAAACTTCTTCCTCTTATTACTCTCCATATTTTCACTCGTCAAAGATATATTTGTGATTGATGCATAGACCACAGCGCGATGTGTACATGTACTTTTTACTTTCTTATACGTAGTGTAAGTGATGATGAAAATTTTCGACCTCGAGATTTTTGCAGATGTCCACGTTTTGAGGTCCCCTGATACCAAAAAAGTGGTTTTTTAAAAATGTCTGTGTGTCTCTCTCTCTCTCTCTCTCTCTCTCTCTCTCTCTGTGTGTGTGTCTGTGTCTGTGTGTGTGTGACCACGATAGCGGTCAAACCGCTGTAGATATCAATTCCAAATTTTGTATTTACGAATATAATCTCCCTCTTGAGAACTGATTAGATTTTGAGCAAAATCGGCAGACCGGAAGTATAGTTTACTTCAGTGAAAAAATCGAATTTTGCAAATATTTCGTCAATTACTAAGTGTAAACAAATTTATAAAGAATTCAAATGTACTCAAAATTAAATTTGAGAAAAATTGTTTTAATAAAGTTTTTCGAAATTCCTACCGGAAGTAGGTCTTTTACTCTTATCGAAAATCAGTTTTTTGCGAATATCTCGCAAGTCATGCTTTCTAGGCAGGTACATTACGAGTATAAAAGTATTTAGAACATACTTTTAAATATCTTTTGTATAAAAAAAATTTCAAAATTTAGACCGGAAGTACCACTTTTACTCTTATCGAATAGCGATTTTTTGCAAATATGTCGTAAATTATGCATTCTATATATATTTATGAAGAGTACAAAAGTATTTAGAGTTGGATTTGGAATATTTTTTGTATAAATGAAATTTCAAAATTCGGACCGGAAGCAACACTTTCATACGTATAAGAAAGTCGTGTGGTGACCACACCTCATTTTTTTCTTGGCGTACACGACGCGTACACGTCGACATGTGCGGTTTAAGTGTGTTCGAATCGAACAATACGTGTACTACTGTACATGTGCGTGTACGCAACCAAATATTAAAAGAAAACACGTACATGGCTGTGTTCGGTGCCGTACGAATTTTAAAGACACACATAATTGTAATGAAAATAAAAATATGTGTTGGTTGCTTCGAGCTGTGTTTGTTTACATTTATGTACGAGTATTTTATACAGTGTGCGTATTTTTCTGAACTTTGAATAATGCTGTTAATAAATATGGAAACACACTCGAACATGTCTATCGTTCATGTATCTATTTTTTAGCGTACACGTACGCGTACACGAACTTAAAGTATAGGTACACGTCGACATGTACGCTTTAAGTGTGTTCGAATCGAACAATACGTGTACAGTACATGTCCGTGTACGGAACCAAATATAAAAATAAAACACGTACATGTCTGTGTTCGGTGCCGTACGAATTTTAAAGACGCACATAATTGTAATGAAAATAAAAATATGTACACGTACATGTCTCTGTGTTCGGTGCCGTACGAATTTTAAAGACGCACATAATTGTAATGAAAATAAAAATATGTGTTGGTTGATTTTGAACAGAACATTGTGTGTATAATGTGTGTATTTTCTGAACCCTGCTTTAGATACATTTGAAAAATATTTTGATTGTACAAAACATAAGAAGAAACTACGCAAAAGGATATTAAACAAAGTTACAAAAAATCTGGAAAGAACATCGTTTTTAACTGACGAACCTTGTAAACAACATAAGGTGCAACTATTAGAACGTTGCATAACATGTGTCATTTTTAAGAGATGTAAATTTACTTCTTCTAAGCATGTAATTGGCAAAGAAAGCTTGAAATTAAAAAAGGTGAAGAATCGATAAATTATTTGTTATTTCTATTGATTTCTGTGCTATTTATTATAAAAAAATCTATGTAAAAAATCAATTTTTGTAAAACATTGGAAAGTACCTGAGTACCTATGTATGTAATGTAACACCTATGTCAAACAGATTTTCTATTAACTGTAATAAATATTTTCACTTCCTAATACATACAGACAGAAAGCATCCCTCTAAATAGCGAACGCGATATACTTAATGAATAATAGAGTAAATCACCCCTATACAGTAAGCACACGAATAGTTTTAATTATGGCCAGAAAATAAGAAAGTAAGGCAGGAATTAAATAACAAATAAAACAAAGATAGTTCAGATTCAGATAGATAAATATACTGAGTTGTCCAACAATAGCCAACCTACTTACACTTTACAAACGGCTAACTTAGAATTCACTGGCTCAATTCCAATACACAGAGATTATCTTATTCCTGCGATTATATTAGCGATCCTAATTAAAACATTTCGTTTACATTTCTTCAATAATTGTTTTGATAGGACACATCATTATAGATACATTCATTATCTATTTTAATAACATTCATCATATCCTTGTTTATATAAGTATATTATAAAAACAGGGATCATATACACACACATTGAACAAAAACTGAGAAAAAATATTGTGCATTTGCAGGGTCATCGAAATCTTAATATGTTTTTATTGAAACTTAAAATACCTTATGGGGCTTGTGTAGGAACTTATTAAGTCACTAAAGGTAGGAAAATAAGAATTTTGGTCTTCAATATATTGCACATACAGACGTATGTATATATTTAGAAAGCATGACAAGTCAAAACAAATAATAAAAATATCACAATATATATCTAAAACAATTATGTGAGGTGAGAAAAGCAGGAAATACTGTTTCTTTCATTTATTTCAAGCAACTTCCCTATTTATATTCATTTTCCGTAATAATACAAAGGAGCATTTAGAAAAAAAAAATAGAGGATGATTTTTTGGCCCTATATTATGTCGATTTATACAAATGTAAACAAAGTGTCAAATCAGTAGGATTTATTACATATTTACAAAGCAGGCTGTGAACCAAATTTTAGTACTTCCAATAAATACCAGAAAGCGCTAAATCTACAATTCCCAAATTGTGAGAAAAACTGCATAAGATGGTAATTTCTGGTTTGCTCCGACACCTATTGAGAATATTTACAATTTTTGTGAAAAAGTGCTCGTTGATATATCTCCTTATATATAATCAATGTCCTGGGCCGACGATTTCGGTCAAGCATCAATCATTTATTTGATTTATTTATCACTTTTAAGATCAGCTACGTGGCTGGTTCCCTCAGGAATTATTAACATCTTGAACTTTTACTAACCTTTTCATGGGTTTTTGCACCTTTATCTCACCCGGTTGTTTAACTTTTCTTTTCATACCAGCGTTTTCACTTATCACGTACCAAACCGTCTGGCTGACGTCACTTATTATATAATATTAATTATTAATATTAATAATATTATATTTCCGTATTTCATAAAATGTAGATTGGCCTATCTGTATTTTATCCGATTATCTTCATTGCCAACTTAAAACACCCGCGAAATTCAAAAATGTTGTAGGTTGAGAATGGTAAAATACATTTTTTCTATTCCGGTGCTATAAAGTTCACTTTACGACATCCGTTTTGGTTGCATAAAGTATTACTTTATCGCACGCTAATTTTATTTTGTTGGTAACAAAAAAAATGGAACCAAATCGTATTTAAATGTCAAAATATAAGCCTTTAAAGTAACAAAAATGTGCAATAAAATTGTACAAAGAATAAAAAGCACACATGCTTACCTTTCACTTACTAATTAGCAATATAAATTGTTAAGCAGAGTTGGATGATACTTTTTCGGATGCTACTATTGACATTTACTTACCATGTTGAATAGTACAACTGTTATAAAAGTTTGTTTTGATAAATATGTAGAGAGTTTGTGGACGAAAGATTTTCTAAATTGTCTTCTGCTATTTTGCGAATCTCTGGGGGCGTACAGTTATTTATTTCGTCCTTTTTGTTGATAATTTGAAATAATTAATTGTATAAATCAGTCTAAATTTTAAACACAATTACATATAGCACCACCGATATTCAAATATTTAAAACGTTCTACTTAAAAATCAGAGTAACCAACTTCAAAAAAGCAAAATTTCTAAAATATTCGAACAAAACATGTCTCTTATTTTAAGCTTTTTTGAACTTTTAATAACCGAAATAGAAAAAATAGTATAAAATACACGTTTCATAAGACATTTTGCGCACTTGTTCTTTAGAAAACTCGCCTGGCGGCTCGTTTTCTAAACTTGAACGCGTGCGCAAAAATCGTGTCTTATGAAACTTGTATTTTAATATACTATTATAAGATCGGATTGATTCACGCTGAATATACAGCACATGTCAATTTGCATTAGCCATAGGCGATTAATCCATACAGTATGTGGCAACATAGTATACCCCTTCTTTCCTTTCCAATGTCAGCGCGACCGATGCATGCTCCTAAGTAAATACAAGTTAGCGTAGTTAGCAGTAACTCTTCGACCAGCGGGTTGGATGTTTGTAATGCGTTCAGAAATATTTACGAGTCACAAGGATTTGTTTTTCTTTTTCCTTTTAGTAAATGCAGAGAATTATTAAGCTGCGTTCACGCTGCATGACACAAACAAAAGCGTAATTCTAATAAAATTGAAAATAAGGTAAATAAAAAAGGATTCTGAAAATAATAATAAATTACTAGATCAGGAGATTGCGGCGGCCATTTGATGTTTCCCGTTCCAGTAATAAGACGGCATTGCAGATTAGATCGCAACGTATTCGCAGCTAACATTGAATGTAAAATCTGGTCGGGAGAAGTGGGAAGATCGGAGAAAGTCGTTTTGATGTCGATTGTTCCCGGGATTGGTGACGGACGCTGTGGGTGGCACGTTGCCACATATTACTTGTATATGTATAAATCGCATGTAAAATTGAATCCCTATACCTAATGAAAATTGACACATACGGTATATAAATACCATGGACAGTATACATGGGCAAGATAGGGGAATACGGTTCAGTTTCACTCAGACTAGACCGACACGTGTTTTGTCGGCTCTCGGGCACCGTATAACCTACCGGTTTCCCTGAGAGCCGACAAAACACGAGTGGGTCTAGTCTGAGTGAAGCTGAACCGTATTCCCCTATCTCGCCCATGTATAATGGACAGTCACTAAACGGACGGCACTTATACTGAACTGATACGGGACTGACATGTCTGAATAGACCCAAAATATTTTGCTGGCCGGTGGAACTCTCACTTTATAAGTAAAAATTGAAATAAATTCAAATTGAGTTCAAAACAGTTTTATTCAATTCACTACAATTGTTACACCCTACTAGGGCTTCATCAGGTGATGAATATTATATGATGAATATTATAATAATTATAATATTCATAACCTGATGAAGCCCTAGTAGGGTGAAACAATTGTAGTGATTTGAATAAAACTGTTTTGAACTCAATTTGAATTTATTTCAATTTTTACTTGTAAATTATGGAGTTTCAACACGTATCTCCGTCTTCAATCAATTATTTACTCTTACTGTATGTTGGCAAGACCGGCGATGGACATTTACCCACAGCGTAACTTAAAATGCCATTATTTCTTTACTCAATTTTCGTTATTTTTCACCTTTCTGTACAGAATCGGCTATTACCTGCGGTCTAACAAAAAACTTTCAAATCTATACTGTACATATGGTATAATAATTACTTAAAAGCAACTCTAGTGACATAAAATGGCTACGTAACTATTACTGTATTCAGTATATAGTCGAGCTAAAAGTAATATACTATATTAATGCCGGAGCTTTTATAATTAGTATTACAAAATAATTTATTACGTCATATTTGTTTTTAATGGGCGACCTATACATCTTATTTTAAAATTAGATAGCGTATTGTTTCAATAGTAGTAAAAAGTATGGGTTGATTGGCATTTAAGAAAATCAGCAACTTCGTACATTGTGAGTAGTAATTAACCTTTCACCATTTGTTCAAAACTAACTTTCTAAAATGAATTATGTAGATTCCAGCGTGTTTTTCACACTCTGTATAACAGTATTTCTTTTTCTTCATTAATATTGTGTTTACTAATGGAAGGTAAAACAAGGAATTTCTGAGGAAAAAATGCCAAAAAAAGCACTAATGATTAGAAAACTATCCATAAAGTTATATAACAATTCTAATTGTTTTTCACACACTGTATAACAGTATTTCTTTTTCTTCATAAATATTGTGTTTACTAATGGACGGTAAAACAAGGAATTTCTGAGGAAAAAAACCCAAAAAAGCAGTAATCATTATAAAAACTATCCGTAAAATTATATAATAATTCTAAATGTCAATGTAGAAGTATTAGTCGTTTAGATTTATTAAGAAAAACTGTCATTCAAGTTATCATTTGTCTATAAAGTTGATAGCATTAATTGTTTTTTTGTCATCAAATATAATTAGAAAAAAATAATGATTGATATGAGATGTCACACAAAGTGCCTCTAAAGAGAGTTAGTATGGAATTCATGATTTAAAACCACGTCTTTCCAAATTTATTATATTTTATTGAAAAAACTAGTAAATAACGGTAATATGTAACTAATCATTAAGAAGACCTATTTAAAAGGACACTGAGAACAGTTTCAGAAATTTGGAAAAAAATTGATAAATTCAGAAACAGTGGAATTAAATGTCAAAGTAACCATTTCCGACCTTTATAAATTATTTAAGAAGAAAGAAAAGTATTTATTTTGTTTTTAGGATGTTATCCTTGATTTTCATACAAATATAAAACGCTGATACTTAAAGAATATTTCGTCAAGATATTGTGCATATTTAAAAGGTTTATTAAATTGTTTATTTTAAAAAACGTATTGTCAACTTGTCAGTATAATGTAATGTTATTTTTATTTGTTGTTGTAGTTTTTTTCGTTACAAAATACTAGCAATCTTAAATTTAGTATTTAAAATTCCTGGAGAATGTAAACTTCATTATAACACATAATTGATTACCCATTTTCTGCTACAAACTGTATTGGATATCAGTAACAAAAGATGTTTGTTAATAGTTTCGGAACCAAAAAGGGAAAGAAACATTCTGATAGTCATAATAGAAATTAAAAGAAATAAAGACCATATGAAATGGGACTACTTCAACAATAATGGGAATTTACCACTGAAACCCTAATTGATTACAAGGCTTAACGAAATCATTAGGAAAGAAGACGAGTTAAACAGCTACAAACCGTCAGCAAAATTCTTTCTTTTGGTTTACATAATTTAGGAATTTCAGAGTTGTAACATTTTTATGTTAAAATTAGAGAATGTTTATTTCAGTTATTAAATCTATATTAGATATATTCGTACAATAAATTAATCAGATTTATATATCGAAGAGCAATGCTTATTTATTAAGGCATTCTTATGTGATAAATGATAAATAGTAAGTATGTTTAACTAAATTAAAAAAATTAGGAATTTAAATTTTCAACAGAAAATTGACGGCTCTTAGCAGCTTACCAATTTTTAAACTCCTATCAGACAAGTCAAACACAATTATAGTAGTATTACATGAAGTAGAAACATATATTTCAACTTAGAAACTTCAACAAGAATTATTATGATATTAATTAAGCAGGCCAGTAATTGCTAGTAAAATAAAATTACGAAAATTAGGGAGCATCAGGCATTGGGGCCACTAAATATAGGTGACCAATAAAAAGAAATTCTCCATGCAAAGCTGAAGAAAAGCTTCCTAGGTGATATTAGGAGAGATTTGGAAAAAAAGTAATAGACAGGCGAGGTATAATGTGAAACTGAAACAATTGGCAATTTATAATTCGACAGTTTCGCGTGTTATAAATGTTGATAAGTCAGAGAAAGTAATAATAACAAAGTATAATTAATCAAATATATAAAAAAAACTCTACAAAAGGCAAGTTAATTGAAGATTGTCTCGTAAATATATATCACATCAATACAAGCATCTTAATTAAAGGAATATTATATACAGAAACTAAATAGATGATAATTAACTCTTTAATGTAAACATATCATCACGACAACGGCTAAAAAAGCATTATGCCTTATAGAGAGTAAAATTTAAGTTCTTGATTGCCTAGCTGAATATCCTCTCTAAGCTGCTATAAGTGTTCCTAATTCATACAAGTTGCACCATAATTAAAACTTTGTTAAATAAAAAAATCTTATTAATAAAAATTATATTGATTTTTTTCAACATATGGACTACGTAACAAAATTCTAAATGTGTCTAACGTATTTAGCGCATTATCATACTTAACGACCTATTATCCTGTCCATGAAAGAATATTTAGATTTTTGTTGTTTTGTTATTGGACACATATCTAGATTTCTTATGTTGCTAGGTGAAACTTGTTTATACACTTTTTCTGGGAATTACGCGAATTACTTGTTTTGCGCTGTTTCCTCTTATGCGAGACAAAAGTACAAAAGTAAGCAAAATTTTTGAGGTCTGCAAAATAAACTGGTGGTAGTGGTTGGTTTTTAAGACGACTAAATTGCACACTTTGGTTTTTCAATTGGTTGTAAATTGCTTGGCCCAAAGGGGTTTAAGTTTTTCTCTATGGAAGGAAACACTACCATTATAAATACCAGATCACCAATTTTGGTTCGGAGCGCTTGTTTTCGCTACATACCCTTGTGTTGGCTCCATATATAATGTCAAAATCCACTCGAATCTTTAAAATGCCATTTATCGTGTATGTTTTCATGACGCTTTAAACACACCTTGACAAGATGTGACTTCGTGAGCTTTAGTCACGGCATAAGCTTCATAACGGGTCTTTAATCACGAATTGAAGTTAACCTTAGCAAACGTAATCAAGTGGCTTGACACTTGTCATCAATCTGTCAAAATAACCCGACGTGTCGCAATAACATACAAATAATTTTGTATCCTTCTCTGTTTATATCATTTGATAATATGACATAAATAGAATAATGTACTAATGTTTATTAGAAATTTCTAACAATTCTTCACATGATTTCCACTAATATATTTACATGATTACATTTATGTATGTGGAGAGGAGAATATGAAAATGAAAACACTGAAATATACGTTTGCCTTATTAACCCATGTAGTAATTTAATTATATAATCTATCTCGTTTGCTCAAGAACATCATTTAATTCATTCTTTTGCCCTGTATTCTAATATATTCAGATTATTATGATAGATCATGGAGAAACTTAATAATTAAATTATCTTGAAAGCATACCATAGTATTAAGATACTCAGATACTTAACTAAGGCTATAACCTGTATAACTCCTAAGATACATACAATTTTTTCTCAAATAATCATTTTTTCGTTTGAAGTAAGACGCACTTGGTAGCTTCTGCCTATTGCAGTCCCTTTTAGTTTTTAGTTTAGTTGATTCAATCAGTACGCGGGCTAACAGCTTGTAAATAATTTTTTTGTACTCACCGCCTGTAAAGTTACTTCACTAAAAGTTGGGGAAATAGGAGTAATAATCAAAAATTCTTCCAAAAAAATTGTGGCGCCATCTATTTGAACCACATCGACATTCATATTGGCAGTTCGGAATTGTTTGTATTTAAACCAAAAAACGCAATAAATGTACTATAAATTTATAAATATAAGAATAAATACCTCATTTTTGCATTGTGTAAGAATATAATAACTTAATTTTAGGGAAAGGTGAGTAATAGTTACGTACATGAAATGTACGTAACTATTACGGTAATCTATCTTAGGTTAAGTATGATACCAATGACATTAATCAATAATATTTTTTTAATTTAATGTTCGTACAAAAAATATTGTACAAACCACTTCCGTGAAGAAATCTTCCACGCATTCGCGCAATTAAAAGCCCTCGCTTCCTGCGGTCGCTCGTGCTTACAATGTGCGCTCATGCGGGAAAATAGTCTTCCCGCACTTGGTTCGTAAATAACTATTCTGCCTTAGTAGACGCTTACGATGACAATGATTGTTTACACTGCAAAGTTCTCCGGTCTTACCCCATGTGTTTGTTTTTAGAGGGTTTTTATAATGTATTATGTATCTGCGGTAGTTATCACTTCTGTTACTTCAAACATACTGATTATTAGAATACTGGAATGCAAGCAAAGAGACAAGATGGGATTTAATAGGTATTGGTATATGATTTATCCAGTGATATTAACAACAATGGGCATATACAAATAATTAAAAAATACAGTATTCATAAAAAAAAGCAAAAAGGTATGAAATGTGTAGTAGCTTCCACAATTTTTGCTTAATTCCTGGGCATTCCTCAGTAATTAGAAGTAGAGGAGGACATGCACGATACTAGAATAGCTTTAAGTCCATAAATGTTATTGTTTTCATTTGTTTTTTTGTTTACATGTTTGCGTTGTTTTCAAGAGAAAAAATTAATTAAAAAAATGATTAGAAATAACGCCATGTTTTGCTGATTTCATTTACAAGCTACTAGACGGCATCTAACAATAAGCTTTCATGATTTTTTTTTGCAGTATTAAATTAAGTATTGTAATTATTATTATACAAGTTTAATTGAGTGGGGCGTTAATTTTGTTCATGAGTTTACATTCTAAGATAAGTGACAATCACTATGCAAGTTGAAAGGTATACCGAGTTGATCTATCTGTACAAAATTCAAAGTAACAGTTTTAATCAGCTGTATAAGGGAACTTAATTTTAATCGTAACGCCCTCATAAATTACAAAGAAAAAACAGTTTTTTCCGAATTTTGATTCCGTTCAACAATTGCGGCAAATTGAGATGGATCAAAAAAAAACAATTTTTAAAACGTCATGGAAAACAACATGTTCTTTCAATACCACCTATACAAAATCATGCAAATAAAAAGAGGTATTATCGTTGTTCAAATCAACCGAGACAAGCGGACGATATGGTTCATGTGATTTCCCTGTCGTGATACAAATCTACATTACTGTCAATTATATGGAATGAGATGTTTGTATCGCTGACGTTTAGCGATTTGATCGTCTCTGATTTCGTTACAGCCAACGAGTTTTGTTCTAATTACGAGATAACGGTTCACCTTGAACATAATTTTTACTTCGATAATAAACTTTCATACATATATACAACATTCATACAAAACACGCACACACGAATAAACGTTTGTGTATATGTGTATACACAATGATAGACATGGATTATCACTATGAAAAAAAAAGCAATGTATTTTATGTGTAATGCGCTTATCGGTTATGGAAATGTTTATAAAATATTTTCCTTTTAACGACGTTTTATACTCATGCATGTTCATAGGATGTTAGTCAACATATAGATACAATACATACATAATTTCGAAGGTTAGTAACCGATTTTTATTTGAAAATTGTTGCAAGGCTAGTTAATGAATGGATAGACTATCTAAACAACTAAGCATAAATGATGATCTATGTCTCCTAAAGGTTGCATATTTAGATATGTAGTAATTATAATAGGAGTATGTTATTGCTCAACAGAAAACAATATACATTTATATTATCAATCTGATAATACTATTAAATATTTCTAATAAAAAAATTAATATAACTGAAAAGATTTAAAACATACGAGGTATGTCTCAGAACTAATGAGAATGAATTATGTGCGCTAAATGTGACAACGACTGCAGCCGATTGGACTCGACTACATGTCAGTGGAGGTGCTAACAACGCAATCACAACAGATGCAAACCGTTTAATCTAGTGCTAGTGGAGTGAGCGCGAGTTGTTTACCGTTAAGTTTTAATATCACGTTACATGTAAAATGCAGGCAAACATCGAGCAGCGATATGCAATTAAGTTTTGCGTGAACTGGGAAGAACTGCTTCACAGACACTACAAATATGAAGAATAGGATATGGAGATGCTGTTTTGTCGTCAGCACAGGTTTTCAGATGGTACAAGGTTTTCAAAGATGGCCGCGGTACCACTGAAGATAACCATCGCCCCGGACGGCCGTCCACGTCAAAAACCGATCAAAGTGTGGCAAAGGTGAGGTCTGTGTTAGCACGCGACAGACGGTTGACACTCAGGTTGATGGCATATGAGGTCCGCATGAGTAAGGATAAAGCTGGTGCCCAAAAACTAGTCGGATGAACAAAAGGAAAATCGCTTCTCCATTAGCCAACAACTGCTGGATCGCTAAACAACACAGAGTGATAACAGGTTACAAATCATGAGCATTTGAATATGATCCAGAAACAAAGTGACAAAGCGCGGAGTGGCACACACCTGCATCACCACGGCCAAAAAGAGCTCGCATGAGCAAATCCCGAATAAAGTCCATGCTTATCGTCTTTTTTGATTCGCGTGGAATTGTCCACAAAGAATTCGTACCGCCAGGCCAGACAGTGAATCAAACTGTTGATCGCGAGGACCTTGAACGTTTGTGGAAAAGAGTTTTACGTGTGAGTCCTGACATTGCCAGCTCGTGGATCTTGCATCACGATAATCCCCTAGTCACAGTTCATTGTCGGTTGGAGAATTCTTGGCAGAGGAAAACAGTCCAGTACTCCCACACCCGCCCTACAGTCCAGACATGCTCCATGTGATTTTTTTCCTTCTCCGGCGCTTAAACGGCAACTGAAAGGCTCCCATTGCGGAACAATAAACCACATACAAAGACTCGCGACGCAGGTTCTAAACAGCCTAGCGGAACAAGGCTTCCAAAATTGTTACCAGGAATGGAAAACTCGCTGGAAACGCTGTGTGCATTCTCAAGGAGCATACTTTGAAGGGGACAATATTAATTTGTAGATACATTCAATGAAACACTTTAACTAATCAATCTCATTACTTCTGAGACATACCTCGTACATTTTAAACGTATTTATGTGATAATGATTAGCCAATTGAAATAAGTAATTACTCCAATAGGAACTATCGCCTATCAGCAATTTGAAAATTATCTGATAACTTTGTTTGCTAGTTTGAATATGAACTTGGTATTCTTTCTTTTCTTGGGTCAGTTAGTAAGACAAACTTAAATATGTACTGGGTGCGGCAAGTCAGTTAACAGGTTTGCATATAAAATCGAATCACAGCATGCAATAAATTTATTTTATTGTACAAGATAACAAGCAAAATGTGAAATAATAAAGTTTATATGTTTACAGCCTGTATTCAAACTGCATCTTACCTTTACAATGAACTTTTGGCATCGCTTGAGCACGCTAAAGCAGTTTTTTTTTTATAAAATTCCGTTCTCGTTTTCAGATATATCACGTAGTGAAGTGATGCATGCAGTCACTGTGGTAGAAGGGCAACCACTACTTGGTGCAACTAACATCGATCTACCCTCTTTGAATTCTTTGTGTAGGTTGTACTTCATCTGTCTTATACTTCGTCTCGTCAGTTCTATTAGGTTCTAGGCAGGGTAAGGAGAGTCGAAAAATTTCAATCATTCTCAATCGAATCAATCGCAGAAGATTTGTATTTTTAATTCACTCGTGAGTTTTACTTTTTAACTCATCACTTGCATTTGATTCACTCATGAGCTATTTAAATTTTTAATGAACCGAAAAATAAAAATCACTCGCAAATTATTCACATGTGAATAATTCTTGAATAAGTAAATTGAAGTTGAATGAAATTTTTTGAAGGGTTTACTAATTTTCTTCTCAACTTCTTGTTAAACTTGTTATTTTTATTCTTGTTACTTATGAAATTGCAGTATGAAATAAATTTGGGATAACAAACGAATTAAATAGTAATGATTAACTTCGGCTAAAGTTGGGAGGATGTGATTATAGTGGTCAATAATTTTCACTTACTTTTTTGAATGGTTGTTACAACAATATAAATTAGTTAATTAAATTTCATACTTTGCAAATCAGCAACCCTTTGTTCATTGAATAAATTAAATTTTTTTAGTTGTTTTTCTATAGATTACTTTCTGCTACGACCCTATAGATCACTTTTAAGAAATCCGGTAATAGCAGGATAATTGATTCATCTGAAAAAACTGGTAAGCCCACTGAAAAATATTGCAATTTTCAATTGCAATATTCAATTGCAAATCACTCTTCGCCTTTAAAAATCTTTTCTTTAATGCTAAACAGGCATATCAGGGAAATCAGTTTTTGTTTATAAAATTTTTAGAAACAACATTTGTCTAAATGAAGGGTAACTCCAAGCCAATCCATGAACAAGAAAACAGCTCTACGACCTGTAGTCCTGTACCTTTTTATGCTGATTTCCGGATGTATCGCCACTATGGCGGCATAACCTTTTCAAAGGCATTAAATAGAGAGAAATTATTTACAAGATTTGTACTGTTTTAAATATATTTTTATAAGAGTCAAGGCAATTTGCAGTTTTTTGTAACTCTTGCCAGGTTGGAATTTGTCTAAATAGGATGGGAATTTCTTGTGCTCGAGCGAAAATGTTCCGCTCTTTTCGTTCATTTCTGTTCATGAGAGAAAAAATTTGGAGAGTCAAATTTAGCACTCACTCGTTAGCGAGTTAAATCAAACAAAAATGTTTTACTCACTCGTGAGTGTAATATATATGGAAAAAACTCATCAGTTTTAATCGCTACCGAGTATTAGGAAATAAAATTCAGCTCGTGAGTTTAAAATGAGAAGATTTGAATCTTTTTTTGGCTCGTGAGTGATTTTTTCCTCACCCTGGTTCTAGCTCTACAAACTCCTGACGGATCATGTTGTAGTCGGCATTATAACTCAGGCGCTGGCATTCGTATTCTGTCTAACATTTGCTTCACTGCGCGCACGCTATATTTCATTGTACACAACAGCATTCAGCAAATCAAATTTAAAGCAGTTAATTGCCGTTATTGATAAATATGTTGATTTTTGAAATTAAGATCACTACTGATCACATAAAATCATTTCACTTTAATTTATAAGTAAACTCTGGATTGAGGCAATCTCTGCCAACTATTAAGGTGCAAATCCACAATGAGAATATCTCATGAGATTTTTGTCTCACGCAATACAAATCGCTTCAATTTCATTGTGGAAACGGTCGAAAGACCAATGAAATTGGAGTTATCCTGCGATTTTTATTGCATGAGACAAAAATCTCATGTGATATTCTCATTGTGGATTTGCACCTTTAGAACACTTAACCACAAATATCATCAACAACTTACAAAATATTCACTTCTATATCATGAAATCAAGTGCATGAATGCGATTGAAATGAATGCTTATTAAATATACATTATGATAAATAAAAATCACTTAAAACACCAGCGAAACATGAGAAGAATATTATTTTCAAAAGACAGAGATTTATGATGAGATAAAAGTTACTTTTCTATTAGGAAATTGAAACGAAATATGAATGAAAACCCTAGAATACAATTTTTGGGAAAATGGAAAGTCACCATTACAAGAACAGTCTTGCAATACTTGGATCTGCTAGTATCGAGTTGACGTTCTTATTCTGTCTTCCATTTGATATTCTTTCATGCTTTTACTTTCTTATACGTAGTATAAGGAAGTATTGTGATGATGAAAATTTTCGACCCCGAGATTTTTGCAGATGTCCACGTTTTGAAGTCCCCTGATACCGAAAAAGTGGTTTTTAAAAAATGTCTGTGTGTCTGTCTGTGTGTGTGTCTCTCTCTGTGTGTGTGACCACGATAGCAGTCAAACCGCTGTAGATATCAATTCCAAATTTTGTATTTACGAATATAATCTCCCTCTTGAGAACTGATTAGATTTTGAGCAAAATCGGCAGACCGGAAGTAGTAGTTTACTTCAGTGAAAAAATCGAATTTTGCAAATATTTCGTCAATTATAAGTTTAAACAAATTTATAAAGAATTTAAATGTACTCAAAATTAAATTTTAGAAAAATTGTATTAATAAAGTTTTTGGAAATTCCTACCGGAAGTAGGTCTTTTACTCTTATCGAAAATCAGTTTTTTGCCAATATTTTGCAAGTCATGCTTTTTAGACAGGTACGCTACGAATATAAAAGTATTTAAAACATAATTTTCAATATCTTTCAAATACTTTGGAACAATTTAAAACAAACCTGGAACGACCGTCAGAATTTCGATTTTCGAAAAAAGGGGCGCTGGCAAAAATTTGTTTTTTACCATTTTCTCGGCCATTATGATTTATTTTTTTGAAATACTTTGGAACAATTGAGAACAAATCTAGAACAATCTAGAGTAACGGCTATTTTTAGATTGTAGCAACTTCCTCTTCTGCTATTTCCTTTCCAAACAGAGAGGAAGAGGTACGTTCGTGTATAGTTTTGAAGAGTTTTTTTTACAACAATCCAACATTGTTTGACAGGAAAATTCAGAAGACCAGACAGAACTTTCTGGATGCAGAATAGTAAACATAGTGCATTTGCTAGAACAATTTAATAAATTGAACAGTCATAATCCTCCATTTGGTTGCAAATTAAAAAATATTCATTTTACGGGAGAAATACGCAATGGCTCATCAGTGAGGGTACGTTTCAAGTGCACTGTGTGTAACGCTGATTTGTTATTGACAATGCCAGATGATGATAATGTTTCGGAAATTAATATTAATACAGCAGCTGTTTCTGCTTAGATGAGTATCGGTATAGGATTTTCAAATTCTGAAGAAATGTTTAGTGTTATGGACATTCCATATATGTCTTCTAAAACGTACACTAAACATCATGAATTATTGTCTAGATGTTGGCAAAACACCGCTACTGAGAAGATGAAAGATGCAGCTCTTCAAGAAGCAGAATACGCCAAACAATGTGGTAAAGTCGATGAAGAGGGTGTTCCTCTCATTAGCGTAGTGGCAGGCGGACGTTGGTCTAAGCGATCGTATCGTAAAAACTATAGCGCTCTGTCTGGTGTTGCAGCAATTGTGGGCCAAAAATTTGGACAAGTTCCTTTAAAATGTCCATATTCAGCTTTTAATTTGTATTTCCAAATCCAGGGACAAATCAATATAACTGGAAGGAAAGGTTGTCTCTTTTGGCAGTTTGGACTGAAAGTGATTTTCCTCTGAAAGTTGAATATATTAGAAGAGATGCATCTTTTTGGGAAAACACAATTCTGCCAAACCTTTCCAAGTTTTACAACAAATGTATGCTCCGGCTCAATTATTCCTAATAACGTATGTTTTTGAAATCTTACAATACATTTTGTACAGGTTCGTTGGATTATGAGATATTTTGGCGCTCATTTACATGTAAATGCATATACTGTTGAACCGTACAGAGGCCTCTTAAGAGACTGGAAGTACTTAGAATAGGATTTTGAATAATTTTTGTATAAAATAATGTTTAAAATTGTATGATTTGAAACGCTCATAAGAAAGTCGTGTGGTGGCCACACCTCATTTTTTGTTTTGCATTCTCTTTTAACTGAGTTGTATGTATTAATTCTGATAGTTTATATATCATCTCAGCTTTCATTTTCTTAAAAAGCGGATGCACCTGCTAATGCTTTTCGACAGGGTTAACAGGATTTAAAACAATTAGTGTAAATCACTAAATTAAAAAAAAAAAGTTTTGAGAGTATAAATAATATTTATAACAAAATATAAATTAAACAAGTATATTCTTTATATCTTAATCAATAAAAATACGGATCGGTAATAAAAACAGACTCAAAATAATTATTGTTATTGACTTTCATTTCATTCCATTCATTTTTCAATACTATTTTTCAGCTTTCTCTACTTCTAGCTTTTTTTTTACATGGGAGTGAATGTGACCAACTATAGATACATCACATAAAAATTGTTTAATTGTAAGGAGTAATTTCTCAATGTCAGACATCAGACATTTTTTGTGAAACTCACAACTGTAAAGCATTAACGCGCGTATATTACCTCGTCTGAAAGCATAATTACTGAAAAAGATTGAATTTTTCCTGGAAGCTTTATAATGCTTGTTCATTGGTTTTATTAACATTAGCTGAGAATGCTAGGGGGCAAATGCCTGTTTATATCGTTTGTTTTTAATGAGATATTATAGACAACCATAATAAAACTAATTCTTCTATAAATGTTATTCTAATTTCTAATTCTATTCATTAATTTGATAATGCAGACCGCATACGCTGTTTCATTTGTATTTGGCATTTACAAAGCAAAAATTTAACCATAATAAAATTAAAATCGAATCTATGTTATTTGTTTTCAAATAATTAATACATATTTAAATCTGATAAATATCTCTAACTCTGTTGTAGATATGCTTCTTGTCTTATCCTTTCTTGTGTTGCCCAACATTTTGGACGATATTCATTTTCCATGCTCTTTACTGTTTTTGCAACCTCATGTGTGAACTAGAAAATATTTCAGAAAAAGAGATTATGGTGAACATCAAAATGAGTGTCTATAAAACTTATAGACACTCATTTTGATCTCTTTTTGTGAAGTGAAGCAGTTTCAAATTGTGCTAGTCACTGACAATCTTCCCGTTAATTTCAAAATCAGACATCCTGTTATTGATGTGCAAGACCAAGTATTAAAATCTGTACTGTACACATATGTTATACTTTTGTTTCGTTGCTATTCATTCGACTGATCATTATTTTTGTTTGTTTTCGTTTAGGTATTTCAGTATTTCCTACTCCTACTACATCTGAAAAATGAGGTGTGGGCACCACACGACTTTCTTTATGTATTTGCGCTCCAATTTTTTTGTATAAAAGTAGTTCCATTGAGTTTCAAATACTTTTATATTCTTAATAAACTTATGAGTAAAAATGTTTCTTCCGGCCAGAGTTTTTTTTTACACAAAAATTACTCCAAATTCAACTCTAAAGTCTTCTATAATCTTAATAAACATGTATGGAATGCATAATTTGCGACATATTTGCAAAAAATTGCTATTTGATAGAAGATTCCGGTAGGAATTTCAAAGAAACTTTTTAATAAAATATTTCTCAAATTCACTTTTAAGTACATTTCAATTCTTCCTAAATTTGTTTAAACTTAGTAGCTTACGATATATTGGCAAATTTTATTTTTTCACTGAAGTAACCTTATTCCTTTTGGTTTACCGATTTTATTGAAAATCTAATCAGATCCCAAGGGAATATTATTCTCGTAAATAATAGGTTTGGTATCGACAGTATCGTGGTCAGAGAGAGAGAGAGAGAGAGACGCACACACAAACATTTTCTTAAACCATTTTTTAAATATCGAACTTCAAAACGTGGACATTTGCAAACATTTTGAAGACGAAAATGTTCGTCATCCTAATACATACTTCCTTATATTCAGAGTACGAGAGAAATGCACTGTGCATTAACTCTTTTCAATGTTTCCAAATTATCTATATACGTCTTATGTTAAATATGTATGTTAATTTAATCTATAAAACTACACGAATTAATTTCTAATTTATTTTTTAACATTTAGCTATTACTAGATTTATATAAAATTACGTTCTAAAAGACAGACAAAATAGAATATTATTTATTAATCGAGAGTGAATTTTAAAAACAATTTCAATTCTATGCAAATCCAAATTTTCTTTGTATGACGAATTTATTAAACTGACAATGGGCAACCGCTGGCCGAATTCTCCTCACCCAAGGCCAAACGTCGAACTAATTAGATGCGCGTTTCTCGGAAAAATGGGTGCAGTACATGTCTCCGAGGTCAAAATACCGATTATAAAGAAAGGTACACCTATGAGAAAAGAAATTTATGTTTACAAAGATGTCAACATCGCATTCGTTCAAGGCCGTACTTTGTTTTCAGGTACATTTAGCAAATTAATTGCCCAGTTATTTTTGCATTTTCCACCTGTGGACTTGTTTATTTTGTCGAATTCACAAACTGCTCTCATAATAATATTTATGATACTAATTTAGCATACAAAGTTGTGTTTTATTACATGAAGTATATTTGTTAATTATTTGTTAAGTGAATTTATTGCATTCATTAATACATATCTATCGCGGATAAAATATATTCTGCTACTTATTATAGGCACATTGTCAAAGTTAAAACAAATATTATAGGAACTCTGTGTAAATCACATAAAACAAAGTCATGTTAATACTTTTATTGGATGCAGCAACACAAACTGTAAATTGTGCACTAAATATTCCTACACTCCACGCATTTTAAGTAAATTTATATTATAAGTACATTTGCTCTGTCTGTATTTATTGTAATATAGTTTTTGTACTCACCGCCTGTAAAGTCACATTTGGCGCATGTGTAGCTCGACTGGGAAATACGTTTTCCCGGTTGAGGCGACTGTAAAAATTGAAAAAATCACTGGCACTTTGGGACATTTAAAAAAAAATCTAACTTAGTAGTAATAAAATTTAGCCTATAAAATACTACTTTCCTCCACTATTCTTCACTAAAGGTTGGGGAAATAGGAGTAATAATTAAAAATTCTTCCAAAAAAATTGTGGCGACATCTATTTGACGATATTTTAAGCGACATCTTAAGCAAGATTGAAACGCCATCTATTTGAACCACATCGACATTCATATTGGCAGTTCGGAATTGTTTGTATTTAAACCAAAAAGCGCAATAAATGTACTATAAATTTATAAATATGAGAATACCTCATCTTTGCCATGTGAAAGAATATAATAACTTAATTTTAGGGAAAGGTGAGTAATAGTTACGTACATTAAATGCTTAAATTAATTAGGTAATATATTTTAGGTTACGTATGATACTAATGACATTAATCAATAATATTTCTTTAATTTAATGTTCGTACAAAAAATGTTGTACAAACCACTTGCGTGAAGACATCTTCCACGCATTCGCGCAATTAAAAGCACTCGCTTCCTGCAGTCGCTCGTGCTTACAATGTGCGCTCATGCGGGAAGACAGTCTTCCCGCACTTGGTTCGTAAATAACTATTTTCTACTCCCGTGTTTAAAATGCCACTTACATATCGCATATAATCCATGACGCTAAGTGACGTTTTAAACACATCTTGACAAGCTGTGGCTTCGTGCAGTTTAGTCACTGTCTGAACTTAGCAACGGGCACTTTATTGTTTAGATGACTTAAGAATTGAATTACAGAAAAATTAAAATTTGTTTTTTCTTTCTAATGGTCTTTAGGAGATACATGTATGTACATTTGTACATGTATAAGTAACAAATACTTACTACTTTACTGTATGCAAATGTAAACAAGTCACTGTCACATACTTGGTTAATATTTAATATTTGTCACACCTAAGAGTTTTAATCTTATGTACTCGTGTAACAATTATCTGATGAAGGAATAAATTATATTCTGTCTAGAATTTTGCTTTTATTTGTAGTATTTGTTACTAATATTATGAATCTGCTCTTTAATTTTACTATGTACAGTTGCGAGATCATGAAGCGGGACAGTTAAGTTTTATTAGTGTAAAGTAGGTTTTTTGATATAAAGCAGTCTTCGTATCCAAGGTTATCCGTTACTACTAAACGTCAAAGATCTTTGTGAAAATGTGAATTGACATGACAATTAATAACTGCCAAAAAGTACGTCCAACTTGCAATACCAAAAATAACAGCACATTTGAAAACAAGACATGACCCACTTTTATGATCCCACACCTGTACATATACATGATACTTCACCTGACAATGAAACAGCTTCTCTTGGGATAATATATAATAAATATTGAAAATGAGCGCGACGAAGTAAATTTAAATACTTCGATTGTTGTGGAGTGTATCGGCCGTTTATACGATTTTGTCTATCTAGATGAATTGTTATTATTAACATATAGTTGCTATACTAATTGTGATGCATGCATATGTTTCAGCGAAGAATTATATGAATAATGACTGATTTTCGTACCATTTACTTCCCGACTATATCATACCTTAATTAAACTATACTTTCGCATTGAACTATTACTATGACACGTTTCTATGTGTTTACAGTTGTCGTTTTGTTTCGCTAATAATAAGTTCCATCTAGTGCAGTAATTACAATGTCCACTGGTAGAATATTGAACAGCCGAACTTGATGGGAAACTTCCTCTTTGTGAAAAGTGATCGTTTCTACCTGAGCGGTTGGGGTATCTCAACCGCCTCTTCTATTTTTGTGTGAATGCGAAAGGGATCCCTCTCAGTGATTATTATACACTGTTCAACAATTGAAGTGGATATTGTAAATTTTCTAAAATTTTAATATTCAAATTATGCTACAGATGTACAGTTTGTATAGCTTGTTTATTATGATACAGTGATATCAAGTTTACAACCACAACAATGATAAAAGAAAGTAAAACAACAAAATGTCTCAAATTTACCAAAAAAAACTAAAGTAATAAATCAGCAGTAGTAAAATAACTCTTCTGTCGACTGTTGTGTTATCTTGTTGGACCAACTCTGCCTCGCCCTAGTACCCTTTTCTAGTAGGCATACTTCTTATTAAATTATCGACGAAGGGCTGAGGTATGTTACGCCAAATACGACGCAAAGCAATGGCTAGTTGTTCTAATGTATGGGGCGCCTGTGCGAGTAGGTTCATTTGTCTTGACATATCTGCCCCGACGTATTCGATGCAGTTCATGTTTGGTAAACAGGCTGGTCAATTCATTCGCTCAATACCGTGGATTTCTATCCGTTCACTTACAATCCTAGCACGGTGAGGGCGAGCATTATCATCATTAGAACGAATCTTTTACCTATTGCACCATCTAATGGGAAAATGATTAGCTTTACAACCATGTCACAACTACTTATGGATGTCACTGCTGCATTCATTAATACCAATAATTCAGTGCGCCCATCCAAACATATTCCACCCCAGACACAAACAGATCCTCTGCCGAAAGAAGTCGTTGGAACCATCAAATTTTTATTGCACCGCTGTCCTCTTTCTTTCCAGACCAACAATATATCCTACTCTAAATGTTATTTTTCGATTAATTTTTCAACCTATGGGCATTAGCTTACCAGACAAAATAATTTGAATAATGAGGTCTCTCGCACGTCAATTCTTAATTATTGGTCGGACTCAGGGCCTGGCCACGGGCTTTACCATTATTGAATTCTTATTTTAGTTCCTATTACAAACACTAGCGCTGTAGATATACGAAGTTTACCGAATACGAATCGTTATAACGAATCATGAAAGCAGGTTATTTGTGAAAATCCTAACCTAAAATTATATGTATTCATTGATTTATAATCAAATTGCAAGTTCTGTTGTTTTGCATTGTGTTTCATTAATTATTTAGGCTTGTTGTAAGTTATGAGGAACTATGGTCGTAATCAAGTATTCTGTGATCACCTGTACTGGTAGCACTTCACCGAAACACAGGTTTCTTTCCTTATTTGGATGAACACGTAAGTATAAATAGTGCCCAAATGTAAGAATTTTTGTTCTGTATGTATTTACAAAATCAACATTGTCTAAATATATACTCATTGAAAAAACTGGTGATTAACCCTTAAATGGACCAATCCAACTAAAGTGTATACAAACCATCGGATTTGTAAAATAGGTAATCAATATTGAATGTACGTAATTTATAAGCGAATACATATTTAAATGAAATAATGATTATTTCAGATAAGCATACTTTAATTATAAAAATAACGATATGGCGCTGGCTTAAGATATTTAATAAGAATAAAATATCTTCACACATACGCCTTTATCAAACTATGAACAAAAGGTACATCTGTATAATATTTTGTAGACAATATATCTATTTTTCTTTTCTTTAATGTATGTTATGTATTGTGTAATATACGATAATTACTAATTTTTTGTATTATCATTTTTTCATTCGCTATGTATATATTTTTCATTTTGTATATGGATTTATTGGTATTTACGAAGTTCATTCAATGATTAACATGCTGCAATTTGAAGATGAATTTTTCGCCTTAATCATTGTATAACTTTTGTAATGTTCAGTGAATCTGTATATTATATTATAGCTAATTTTAGATTTGTATTAACCCGCGGTTTTATGACGTAAGAGTCATAGTTCGTATTACAACCACATAGCGCTGTCAAGAGTTCCATAGACCGAAAGTAGTAGAGTTCAGTGAAAAAATTGAATTTTGCCAATATTTCGTCAGTTACTAAGTTTAAACAAATTTATAATGAATTCATATTTACTCAAAATTAAATTTGAGAAAAATTGTATTAAAAAGTTTTTCGAAATTCCTACCGGAAGTAGGACTTTTACTCTTATCGAAAATCAGTTTTTTGCGAATATGTCGCAAGTCATGCTTTCTAGGCATGTACATGATGAGTATAAAAGTATTTAGAACTTAATTTTAAATATCTTTTGTATAAAAAAAAATTCAAAATTCGGACCGGAAGTAACACTTTTACTCTTATCGAATAGCGTTTTTTACAAATATGTCGTAAATTATTCATTCTATATATATATATATTTAGCAAGAGTACAAAAGTATTTAAAGCTCGATTTGGAATATTTTTTGTATAACTGAAATTTCAAAATTCGGACCGGACGTAACACTTTTACTCTTATCGAATAGCGTTTTTTTGCAAATATGTCGTAAATTATGCATTCTATATATATTTATCAAGAGTACAAAAGTGTTTAGAGCTGGATTTGGAATATATTTTGTATAACCGAAATTTAAAAATTTGGACCGGAAGTTACACTTTTACTCTTATCGAATAGCACTTTTTTGCAAATATCTCGCTAAGTATGCATTCTGTAGAGATGTATTAAGAGACTAGAATTACTTATAATAGGATTTTGAATAATTTATGTATAATAAAAATTTTCAGAATTCGAACCATTTACCCGCAGGTGTTTATTTTTACTTTCTTATCAATTTTTGTACAAAGAAAATTCATCGGACAATCTTTTTAAGAGGATACCATTTAAAAAATGCGTACCGCAGATTATACGTATAAGAAAGTCGTGTGGTGGCCACACCTCATTTTTTTTAATAGCACATATGTTGTTCTCAAATCGGTTATATTACTAATGTTTGATCGATTTATTATCGGGTGATTAATATGTGTAGATAACCTTTTGTTGTTAGATTATTGAAATTAGTAGTGAATGGGCGCTTAAGCAAATATAAGATTATCAGTTTTGATAAATAATAAACCAAATCTCTAATTAACATATTATTTTGAAGAAATAATAAATTCAAGCTCCTGCACAAAATAAAACACGTCGCAATTTTTGTGTTCACACGGTGCAATTTTGTTATTGAAATATACATAGGTGTATAAATCTTAACTTTCAAGAACTAATGATTTCCAACAGCAGCTGTGGCCAAATTCTTGGTATATAATCAATTATAAAGGAAGCATTTATCGGCGCAAACCAAATATCAGCTTTATTCGAAAACAGATAAGCGTCTGGCAACTATTGCCTAACATAATAAATGGTAATAATAATAATAATAATAATAATAATAATAGTAATAGTAATAATAATAAAACGCAGTAAATAAGCTTTAATAACTTAATCGGCTCGTCACGATAGTAAAAACCCGCTTATCTGTCGTCTTTAAAGAGCATATGACAAAGCGAATTCGACGGCCGTACTTATGCTCTTATTGAACTGTTTTTTTACTATTTATGTTGTATGTAAATGTGGGACTGACTTGCGTACTTGGTCTTATCGCGAAATATGTTTACGCATACAGGATAACTGATAACTGCTATCGGTGTAACAATACACTGACATTTACAATGGAACTCACACATATAATTTCGTATTATCTTTTTTCCTTCAACTGCATAGCAAGTACTCCTTTAATTTTGCATGAAAATATACTTAGTGTTGACAAAAAGTAAGAACACGTTCATTATTATTCCGAAAAGATAATTATTAATTATTAAAATGTTTTATGTTCATTAGTCTTAGATTCTAAACCAAATGCGGAGAAAATTAATTAATTGCCCAGAAATTTATAATTTCTGCTTCCTTCCGCGATCTAGTTTAATACATACATAAACTAGTCAGCGTTTTTAATGTGGATATTCAAATCATAACAATGGTACATTTAAATAAAGTAACGCACATTCCGATAAGAATTCGAATACGTATCTAAATACATACACTATTTATGAATTAAATAAAGAAATGTACCAACATGCGCGTTTGTTGTCAGGTTATAAACTACTGAATGTAGGAATATATGATATACATGACTTCTAAAATAATCTTATCTTTAGTTTTATGCAAGAGATTTTCAAAATTTCGTCCTGATGCTGACGGATGTAATGATAACGATAAATACAGTGATCATACAAACTGTCCTTCAATTGCTAAAATAATATAACCACTCATTTGCTGGAAACTAACTTATAATGACATAATATAGACGAACAGTCACAATACATGTAGAAGACATAAATATCAATACTTTATTAATTCTATATTTAAAATCTAAAACTAATTAAAATATAGATGATGACGGTAGACGTTTCGCATCAAAGCTTCGGTTTAAGTAAGACATCTACCAGATATTTGGAAAACAGCTCTAATGGAACGACATATTCAGCACAATAGCTCAACAATATGTAGGGACGCTACAGCGAACAAGTGAGGACGCCCTACCCCCCACCGAATCGCTGGCCAATTGGCGTTCGACGCAACCAGTTATAATTGTTAATTATCGGAGTGTTTTCACATTAATGAATTACTCTGGACGAAAGAAATTGCATGTTGGAATATGAAATTCATTTGATATTACATCATTCCATTTGCACCCTCGAGTTAGCAACGACGTAAGTCAATGCTATTAAGTTTTTATTACAAGTAAATATGTGTAATTATGCAATTATTAATCTTTGTAAAGAATGTTTTGTATATGTTGGCAATTAAATGTGTTTGTTTAAGTTTGCGCCTAGCTGCATTTATAAAAGTGCAACCATAACCAATTAATTTATTTAGTATTGCATAATTAAATTAAAATAGGAAAGATGCTCATATAAATTACATTGTTTATAAAAAAATTAACATTTAATTGCATTACATTTCTTTTTTATAAACGGGCATTATTCCTACGTTCATTATATGATCCTGGCAAAATCAGTGTTCACTCTTATATAATTTGCATTTTTCCTAAATTCTTTATTAGAAAAATATCATGACACATGCTAAACCTAATTTAATCTTTCTGTAGCTAATTACTCACGGAATTGCTTAAATACATTTTTAAGCTTTCGACAGGGTTCATCATGGGATACTGCTGGATAAATTATACAGAATGGGTTTTAGAGGTACGGCTTATGATCTATTAAAATCATACTTAAAGGACAGAAAGCAACGTGTAATGGCCAAAGATAAAAATGATGAAAAGCTCTTATCAAATTGGGGTACCATAGGACGGCGTGTGCCACAGGGTTCAATCTTGGGCCCTGTGCTATTCATAATTTATGTCAATGACATCCCGAATGCGTCTCCACATGGAATGACCCTTTATGCTGATGACACCTCTGTGGTACTCAGAGCTCCTAACATAGAACAACTGCGGGAAAATATAATAGAGACACTAGACTCTATGAATAAATGGTTTGAGCAAAATGGACTGTTATTAAATATCGAAAAAACCACTTACACTTTATTCTCCAATCTAAACAAAACTTGTGATATAAATTATGGAAATCACACACTCACTTCTTCGGATCATAGCCTTTTCCTTGGCATTAGAATGGACAGCAGCTTGAACTGGAAGGGACATATTGAATATATTGTTGGAAAACTCTCAAGTTTCTGTTATGCCCTAAAAACAATATCCAGTACGGTGAACTCTGGTGCCGCTCTGTGTGCTTATCATGCGTATGTTGAATCCAGTCTGACATATGGGATTGTTTTCTGGGGTAACTGTGTTAATATTAAACGAATTATGATATTACAAAAAAGGTGCCTTCGGAATGTGTTTGGCATGAGGGTGAGAGACTCCTGCAGGAGCGCATTCAGAAACAATAATTTACTTACTGTGGTTGGAATGTATATATTTGAGTGTTCGATTTTCGCTAAACAGCACTATGATACGTATTTCAGAGCTTTACAGACGGATCATACATACGCCACGCGTATGTATGATGATTATTCCATACGCTTTTGCGTAAAAGAGAATCAATAAATTATTATTATTATTATTATTATTAATAATAATAAAAGATTTCATCCTCTTGAGAAAATCATATTTCTTTCAGCCTTTTCTAATTCATAAAAATAAAATAATATCGTCTCTATAAGTTTCCGATTTTTGGTATTTATTTGTATGCTATATGAAAACCTTATAATCGCCCGCATTGCAGTGCCTAAGTGTTTCATAATACAAAGCATTCTTCGTACTCAAAATTTTCGGCGTCTCCAGATAATGGAAAAGCGGGTGGTGATATTTAATTCTTTTGCTGAGACCGATCTTAAGAAACGCTTGATATGTGTCTAGCGAAGAATTGATGAAATTATTTTTTGCTTTTATCATTAATGCGTATCGAACATCATAAGCTAGCTTAAAAGCAGAAAACACTGCGTGCGAGTAGTTACAGTATTAGAAGTGAATACCGGTAGAGCTAGTGACTACCGCCAAAAATCATTTTATGTTACAGAATCTTTAATCTTTATCTCTAGAAATAGATACAGGGTGAGTCGTCTTAGCGGGGAAGGCAGATTGTGAAAGATATTTCGAAACGGTTTTCTTACTAAGATCGCCACTCATTAGGAGCACGCTTTAAAATTATTTTGTATTATACAGAGTGTTCCATAACTTGGTGGCTGACCATAGTTATAAGTTTTTAAATGGAACATCCTATATATTATTAAATTTTTGTATTCCCCATATAATTCTGAGTGAAAATGATACAAGATAGTATAAACATAAAATTTAAGATTTTCGACTTATTACCATTTCTTTGAAAAATTGAATGTTTTTATATAATAATAAATAATTATATTTCTCGAAAACGACGTATTAGATATTTTATCTTTTTGCAATTACTAATTGAATTTATTGAAAACTGGATTAAATTTACGTAACATATTTTTGTCTAAAAGTGATTTTTTTCAAATAGAATACGCAATCGGTTAATGTATATCGGTTAATTTTTGAATTACTTACTAAATTGCGCACCAAAAGCATATAAGACATTATTATTTTAAAAGTGACCATTACTGAGCTATTGTTGTTTTTTGATATAATTTTGCCAACTTTATGTTTTTTATTTTAATACGGTCTTTTTGCACTGAAGGAATATCAAAGAAATTATTTATTAGCCCAAAGAGTTTACCAGCAGCGTTGTCCTGACAGACTATGTCCCAAAATACATGCCTTTAGAAAAGTAATCGATGCCTTCATTACTACTGTTAGTATTGCTAACTAAAAATCAAGGAAACCTAAATATGTGGTTAATGATGAAAATCAATTAAGCATCCTTATGGCAACAACAGAAAAATCACTTCAGTACCCATGAAAGAACTCGTTTGCTGGATATTAGCCAAACCATAGTTGAAGGGCCTTAAAATGAAATAAATATCACCCATAATTAATTCATTTAAATATTGAGTTACCCACCCATCATCCTAAAGCTAGAAGAGTGTTCTGCCAATGGGAAATAAATAAAATGAATGCCCGGGCAATTCTTTTGATAGTGTGTTATTTGGGGATGAAGCTAGTTTCCATAGTAACGGAATAGTTAACAAAGGAAATTTTCATTACTGTTCAAATGAAAACCACCACTTCACTAATAAATAGATTGTCAGCATAGGAGACATAAATGTATGGGGAGCCATTATTGATAATTGGGTGATAATCTCGCATTTATTTGAAGGAAGTATTAATGAAGAAGCTTATAAGTAATTTCTATCAAGCAGTAGAGTGGAATTTTTGGAAAATATTCCGCTAAATTTACGAAAATATGTAGATACAACATGACGACGAATCGCATTCTATGCCACATACACGAAATATTCTAATGAAATGTCTCCTGTGAAGTGGCTAGCCCGTGGAGGCCTTATTGACTGGCCTGCTGGGTCTTCAGACATCACAAAATTAATTTCTTTTTGTAGGGATACCTGTAACCATAAAGAAGTTACGGTTATATGGGAACATACTCGACAAATATTTTGAAATATAAATACTCAATGCCTTATTAATGTCGATTTGTTATTTCGAAAGCATGTTGAAGAACTCTTAAATGTGAATTTGAACACTTTTAATTTTTACCTATTTTAATGTTCATATTTATTGTTATTTTATAATTTCTGTTCCACTAATTACTCATCCATGCACGTAAGAGTTCCTATTTCTACACCTACCTAAATCAAGTTATTAATTTGTTTGGTTTTAAAAGTTGTTAATTGTGCCACATTCTAAATATTCTTTGAATTATATTGCTGTATTGTAATAAGATATATCCATTTTTTTTGTCATTACCCCAATACATACAAGAATCGTATCTCTAAGCTCATGTTTAGAAAAAGTCTTTATAAAATCATGCTTGTCAACTGAGAATCAACTTATTAAATGTCATCCATTCAATTGTCAATTTCGCGGCAAATATCTTGGCACACTATACCGTATTCAAATAAAAAACATAAAGCTGGCAAAATTATTTCAAAAAACCACAATACCTCAGTAATGGTCACTTTTAAAAAAATAACGTCTTACATGTTTTTGGTGGGAAATTAAGTAAGCAATTCAAAAATGAACCGATATACAGGCTGTTCCATTTGAAAAAAATCTCTTTTAGACAAACGTATGTTATATAACTTTAATCCGCAAAAATTGTGTACATCTAGTAGGTCGTTTTCGAGAAATATAATTTTATAAAAACATTGAGTTTTTCAGAAAAATGGTAATAAGTCGAAAACGTTAAGTTTTAGACCTATACTGTCTTACAACTTTTTCACTAAGAATTAGGCAGGGAATACAAAAATATAGTAATATATAGGGTGTTCTATTTAAAAAACTGTAACTATGGTCAGCCACCTAGTTATGAAACACTCTGTATAATACAAAATAATTTTAGAAATTGCCCCCAATGAGTGGCTATTTTAGCAAGAAAACCGTTTCGAAATATCTTTTCTCATAAAGTCACAATCTGCCTTCTCCGCGGAGATGACTCACCATGTATATAAAGCTGTAATTGCCTGTTTGTTTGTTCAAGCACCACGCAAGAACTACTGGAT
Organism: Amphimallon solstitiale; assembly: GCA_963170755.1. Lineage (NCBI taxonomy): Eukaryota > Metazoa > Arthropoda > Insecta > Coleoptera > Scarabaeidae > Amphimallon > Amphimallon solstitiale. The sequence goes on from OY720683.1 coordinate 104,377,857, forward strand.
CGATTTGAATAAAACTTTCTGTGCATTAAAACTTATAATTAGACTTAAAATCTGGTCCATATTTTATCTCAAGATATAACACATTTTTGCACAACCACGTGCAAGAAATATTAGGTGAACTCCCATACGCGGGTGCGGGGTGAAGCCACGGGTAACGGCTAGTTAAATTTAAAATTTTTGCTGACGCATGCATACTTTTTCTACTTTTGGTCATGCATTTGGTATGCCATATATCTGTACTATATATGATATTTAATCATTGTTTTGAGACTTAGGTGAAGGTATATTTATATATTATATAAGTAGAGTGTCCTTAAATATGTAGCGCAACATTTTGTAACAGTGGATTTATAGTAGATTATTTGAAAGTTCCACTATTATCAGTTACCACTTAGGCGTTCAGGACACTGCAGACCTAGCTTCCGTCACCTTAACTTCCTCAGCGCGACTGGTTATGATTCAAGGAAATACTAGTTAATTTAGACCTCTGTTTGGTTTTTTCTTTTCGAATTGTCGCTTCACTTATACTGTTCCCTGCTTCCTCAAGTACAAATTCATATTTATTAATACTGAATTATTTCATTTTACCAAGACTCTTTGCTATCACATTTAAATACATCCTTTATAATAGGCAAAACCTGTTTTTGTCTTTCGTAGCTATAATTGCTTCAAATTTCCCTTCGGTTAATTCTCTGCAACGTGATGTATTTGATGTAAAACATGGTCATCTAAACAATATGACGTCGTCATGTATGACTCTTGATTGGTTTTTATGTATAATGAAAAACCATAACATTAATTTCAATTGTAATAGTGCTTTCGTCACTATGACGTAGATCATAGTATTCTAGCGGGGTAAGTTTTATTTCATTCTAAGAAATAGTTTTACTTTCTCTCTTCATTGATTGTTAATTGAATTTTTAAATTATAATTTCCGCTTTAAACAGTTATATTTATTTTTTTATGTAGGTCCAGTAGTGAATATATAAATAGTTATATACATAAGTATCTGAGAGGCAAGTTATAAATTTTAATGACAGGTACAAACACATATGCATGGGTGTAAGTATGTACATATCAGGTATTCCCATACGTACTAGCTTTGCACATAAAATTTTTATATTACACATTGCATTACTGTACTCATAAAAAAAACATGCACTAACCTTGAATACCTCAACAAACAGCTTTTCAACATACAATATTTTTTAATTTACATATTATGTACTATTCATTGATTGTATACATGAAATATATTTTCGCATTAGCATATATCACGACACCGACAAACTGATAGAATACGTAGATTCTTTCAGATGTAGTTAATTTATTCCTAATCATGCGGTCATAAAATTTGCTTTCCTGTCTAAATTGTCAGTTTACTTAAGATTCAATATATCACTTACTAATACAAGCAATATTATTTTATTCTAGGACGAATTAAATTTCTGGACGATGTTGTACCTATCATACATACTATTACAATTTGCATTGCGTGTTTTTAAGTATTAAAATTATTTTTACATATGTTGCATTTATTTTAAAAACTTCGCTTGCACAAGAAGGATTTTTACCGCGTGTACAAGGAGAAATTTCTCTAGCTTTGTTAATGCGACTAGAGCATTAAAACCTTATTGTCCCACCTACCTATGACAAGATATTTCATATATACTCGTAATTCAAACATCAGTTTTAGATATCTCGTTTACGTTTTACAATGTTTAATGTTTCTATGTTTTTGCCGCGTGTTTATTTCTATTGGTCAAGAAATTAACTGCCAACTTCCCTGTCCCTCAGAATTCTCACGCACTCTCTCACTACTTCGTAATCTCTCACTACTAGTGGTGTTGCAAATGTAACTATCCGCTACTAAAGTATTCGTTACTCGATAAGATCCGAAATAACGAATACTGGCTTCGAATAATATTCCCTACTTTTTCAAACAGTTACTTTCATAATACCGGGTGTCCCAGCTAAGACTTTCGGGTCATATATCTCCATTATTATTGAACGAATTTTTATAAAATTTGGAATATAGACAATTTATTAAGTGAAGAACCGTTGCGCTATACTGAAACAACCATAGTCTTTAAAACGTGAATTCACTAGCTTTTATTTCTTGTTATTCAGGCGAGTTATAGGCAGCATACTTTATTAAATGCAAGATACTGGTTTCAGACTTTCCAGTTTTCAGTGAATCTTATTGTTAATGTCTTTACAGTGTGCAAACAATTAAACTCACAGAACACCCATAGATACTCCACTAAACTGCCAATAAAGGTTAAGTGGGGTTTTCGGGGCAACAAGAGCGTTAAAACATTGAATCTCAGGTCTGCAAGTAGTCAATTTAATAACAAAAGTTGATAACAAAGAACGACCAAAAAACGAGAACACTAAAACAAAACTCAGATGAAAATGTCATAGTAGATGTTCGAATGTACCAACATCCGCTTCAATACATCTCTCTAAACGAATCCTAAAATCATCAATTACGTTTCGCATCATCTTAGCATTTATTGATGCAAATGCTTTTCGGATTCTGTTCTGCAAATCTTCAGGACTTGTAGGCGGTGTTGAATAAACTTTTGTTTTGACGTATTCCCACAGGAAATAGTCACAGACGGTGAGGTCTGGTGATCGGGCGGGTCAAAGTATTGGGCCTCGTCTTCCTACCCATCGAGGTCCAAAAGGTGTATCTAAATGAGCACGGACTGGTCTAGCGAAATGTGGCGGCGCTCCATCTTACATAATGACCATTTCATTTCGAAGTATAAATGGTAGATGTCCAATTAAATTGTGAAATTCATTTTGTAAAAATAATAGGTGCATGGCGCCATTCAAATTTCTATCAAAAAAGTGAGGCCCTATTACATGCTCTCCGATCACAGCACCCCACACATTAAGTGACCAAACACGCTGGTTATCAACATGCCGGACCCAGTGCGGATTTTCAATTGCCCAATAACGCATATTGTGGCGATTTGCAACACTATTGCTTTTAATCGTTGATTCGTCAGATAAAACTTTCAAGAAGTTCCATCCATAGAATATTAAAACCAAAAAAATATTATCCTTTTAAAATTTCTTTGCACCAAGAGTTGTCTGAAGATGACATGATTAATAGATTAAATTTTTGTTACTTCATGCTGATAACCATTGAAGATGATCAATGGTTATCAGCATGAAGTAACAAAAATTAATATTTCTTTGGTTTTAATATTCTATGGATGGAACTTCTTGAAACCCGCACGTACAAAACTTGAGAAATATTTCGTTCCCTTCTTGTTGGATTTTGTTCGAATGCCTCCACTACAGCACCCACTCTTTCTTAAAAAATAAAATAATAATAAATTTATTATTCTTTTGACTTTAAATTTTGAAAGGCCTTCGTTCGGGTGACGTTCGACAAGAACTCGGTTTCGTTTAAGTCCTTGTGACATTCACCATAAGCGAAAATGATCTCTTTTTTGAGATACGCAGACAATTCAGCCATTTTTATTCGAAAGGGAAAACAAAAAATCGAAATTAACACTTTTTACTGAACTGTCAACAATGACATTTGACTTTTTCAAAAATTATGAGGGATATACAAATTAAATCCCGGCAACGTTATTCAATAGTTCTCAAAGTTCTCTATGCAGTAATTGTTTTAATAATTAAATTACATTTTTAGCAACATAATTTGATTTTTCTCTGAAACAAAAATTTTGTTTTACTTCATTTTTTCTGTAGAGGTTTGATTTTTGGTGCTTAACCATCTAAAGATATTTTCGTGGAATTTGAAAAAAAGAACGATGAGTGAGACTTACATTTTTTAATTTTCACTAATTTTAAAAGTAACAGAACAATCCTCATTCAATAAAGTATCTACATGTTAAATTTCAAAAAAATTCGTTCAATAATAATGGAGATAAATGACCCGAAAGGTTTAAACTACGCACACGCTAAAAAGTATATTTTTAAATTAAGAAAAAAAATTCTGGAAGAAATTATATTCATACGAAATATAAATTGCTTCAAACGGTTATATTATCCTTATATTAAGTATAATCTTGGCTCAAGTGCATGCAATTTTTCTAAAAACTAAAACTAAATTTACTTCCCTATATACAAAAGAGAGAAGTCTTGATTTGAAACACGACTCAAAATAATACTTTTTAGCGTGCACACACTGCACCGATCGGTACGATCGACACGGGCGACTGGGATTTTTCTAAAAGTCAAATGCATGTTTCTCTATGGAGGCGCGCACACTACACACCGACCTGTACGAACGGCCGCCTCAATAGAGAAACATGCATTTGACTTTTAGAAAAATCCCGGTCGCCCGTGTCGGTCGTACCGGTCGGTGCAGTGTGCGCGTAGCTTTAGCTGGGACACCATATATATAACAAATTTTCAGAATACATTCTTGTCTGAAATATTTTATTAAAAATATAATTTAGAGTAAACAACTTTGTACAAAATATTTGAATGTAACCAATTATTGGTATTACTGGCATTTGCCTTATAGGTCGATTTCATTATAAAAGCTTTGTTTGAACTTATTGTATTGATGCAATGTAAAATAAATTTTGTGCTATGTACTACATTCCACATTTATTTGAGTGATTTAATATCGGAGTGCGAGATTTTTATGGTTTTATGATAGAATATCTGGCCTATCGTAAATAAAATGGGGACTCCTTAAAAATACTTTAGGCTTTGGCACTTTACTTTTGATTTTCAGTTGGAAGGTTTTGTGTGAGTCTTTTAAGGAAATTTATTGTTTGTTCCATATATTAACTATACATATTCCCGCACCGCACATTTGAACGAGTACACGGTAACGAATAAAAAGTAACGGACGGATATTGAATTCCAAAGTAAAGATTTAAAAGTACTGAAAAGTAACCGAATCCAACATCACTACTCACTACTGCTCTCACGTCTCTATCTTAGCATCTCACAACCCCCAATAGTTTCGCGATTTCTTTGTGACCATGGACGGACGCCCTGCCGATGCATCTGTGAATCTGTGCGATCTATAACACGCAAACATAAACACGTATCACACTTGTACAAAATGCCTGTTTATTTACAGTTTCCAAAATTTTACTTACCTTAAATTATTATTGCTTTTAATAGAAGTCGTAGTTTTTTTTAAATCAATCTTTAATTTAAATAAAAAAAAATTCTAAAGACAACTCTCTTGTTTTTTTTGTACTTTCTTTTACAACACAATATCCTGGACCTTTAATGAATAATCATGCCGTAATTAATGTTCTCGTTAATTAGTCATTGTTCACTATACAATCTTTTATAAACAATTTTAACCACCAACATAATAAATACCAAGTGTAACGGACAAAGTACGTGAAAATAAAAATTATAATATGTTTTCGCCCGTGATTCTGGTCTGTTTGCAAAACTACTTTTCTTTTAGTATTATTTATTTGTAATTCAATTTTCCAAGCATTTCTCTAGAAACTCGTATTGCCTGATATATAATTTGCATTGGGAAAATACGAAATTCTGTTGGCTTTTACAGAAGTACAGTATAAAACTTAATTACGTCAGTACCTTAAGGTGAACGTTGATGAATGATATAAGATAAATAAGATGATTAAATAATTAATTATATTAAAAAACCTGATGTGATAAAATGTTTTATAAATAACGGGTGTCCCAATAGGAACTTGGGGATTTAAATATCACAGTATTTTCAAATAATGTAACATATTAATCTAATATTTGACATACGTCATCTAGAAACTTGTAAGTGTCATCATGCAATGTTTCAAGACTGAAGAACGTATCCAAATTGTTCAAATTTATTATGAAAATGCTCGTTCTGTTATGAACACAATTCGTCGACTACGCGTTGTTTTTCATCAGAATCATGTTCCCAGCGATACAGCAATTAGGAATTTAATTGCAAAATTTGAAATAACTGGTTCTGTTCTCGATGTAAAGACACCGCTACGACATCGTAATGTTCGGTCAGTTGAAAATATCGTTAGGGTGAATCAAAGTATAACAGAAAGTCCAAAAACTTCAATTCGTCGCCGGTCACAGCAATTCGCCATCTCAAGATCATCTCTGCAACGAATTTTAACCAAAGACCTACGGCTACAAGCATACAAGATGCAGTTAACACAAGAATTGAAGCTCAGGGACCATCAACAGCGCCGTATCTTTGCAAATTGGATTTTGGAGCAAACAGAACCTGATAACGAATTTGAAAAGCGAATCATATTCAGTGACGAAGCGCATTTTAACCTAGGGGGTTACGTAAATAAACAAAACTGCAGCATTTGGGGGCTACAAAATCCTCGAGAGATTATTGAAAAACCCATGCACCCACTACGTGTCACCGTATGGTGTGGTTTTTCGACCAACGGTGTTCTTGGACCTCACTTTTTTTGAAAATGAGAATGGAGAAGTAGTAACTGTCAACGGCGAGCGGTATCGACAGATATTGAATAACTTTCTATGGCTTCGTTTGGAAGATATGGACCTCAACAATCTTTTTTTTCAACAAGATGGGGCCACTTGCCACACTGCCAGGGAAACTCTAAATTTACTGCAGAAGAAATTCCCTGGTCGTGTGATTTCTCGTAATGGTGACGTGGATTGGCCTGCAAGATCCTGCGACTTAACACCGCTGGACTTTTTCCTTTGGGGTTTCCTTAAGGATCAAGTATACACAAATAATCCACAAACAATTGATGAATTAAAAAATAACATTCGTGCAGCTATTGCCGAAATTAACTTACATATGTCGTGTGATAAAGTCATCGAAAATTTTAAGAAAAGAATCACTATGTGCAGACGGAGTCGCGGTGGACATTTATCTGATATCTTGTTCAACATATAATTTTAAGGTTTCCACTTTATGTTTATGTTAATAAATCGTTCAATTTCTAAACACTACGCATGTTATTTGGACTTGAAATCCCTAAGTTCCCGTTAGGACACCCTATAGTAGACAATTTCTGAATTAGCAAGTATAGAACAAAACAGAAAAGTAAATTCGTTTGTTTCTCAGAAATGATAAATACTTATCATGAGCAAATAATACTATAAGTCCCGCATTGGCCACAGTAATAGTGATGATGTCACTGTAACTCTACCCAATTTCAAATTACATTATTCATTAAAGTTCAGTCCTGCAATGAATCCCTGACGGGTGATCCCCAGTCATTAGCTTCCCATTTATAGAGAGATAGCTTTAGTCAAAATTGGGCACAGTGATGGTGATATCATCACTATTGCTGTTTCTAATTTTCATGATATCACTATGACGATGCTCAATTTCGAATTACGTTACTCATTTAAGTCCAGTCCTGTAATATATCCCTGACTGCAGATCCCTACAAATGACTCAATTTATCTTGACCAAATTTACTCGTAGTTTTCATAAAATTAATAATAAGTAAAATTTATAATAAGGATGATAAATTTTTCAAAAATATAGTGGATTTATTATTTTCTACAATAGTTGTAAATTCAATGGAAATTATCACATTATGATATTCATGGGAATTTAATTGAATAGTAAACATATGAGTAAGTTTTGCGCCGCTTCGCGGAAATAATTTTCTCACCATTCCAGCACATAAGTCTCGAACGATAGAAATCTATAATTCTAACGGTGAATATCAATCGGTTTTGCTATTATTGTATTCAAACAGACTATACTTCGTAGTAAGAGAGATTACGTATTAATCATACAAAATAATACATATATATTAATCTGTAGGTCTTATGATTGCCTTTCTACGTGAAATCAGTGCAAATGCGCAAAAGCAATAGTATAGAAAGTATCTTTACCATCTGATTTAAATAATATTCCTTATCCCAAATTATAAATTTACACGGAAAGTATTTGTACGCCGGATATTTCAATAATAATAATGCGTACTTCAATATGTTTTAGCGCTGTTCATTTTGGCCATAAAAGTTCTATTAACATCCATGGTACAAGGAAACAAGATATGCTCTTGCGCATCTCTGGATGACTCGCATTCGACCTCTAGTACTACCAGTTCAATAAAGTTGTGAAATCACAGGCCACTATTTCAATGAAGTCCTTTTTAGCAGAAATGGAAATTTTGTAATGTAAAAAATAATGATAGGAATAATCTTAAAAGTAAGAAATATATAAGGAGCATAATAATGTTAGTTTATTGACAAATAAATTGAAGGCTGCTGGGGTGTAGGGATGGTAATAAAATTGATTATAAATTATATAAATTTGTATATTATTTTTTTAAATAAAACACCCTTTTAATTATGCTTTAGAAAAATAAATTTATTTAAAAATAAATGCGTTACATTTTATAGTAGCCAAAAAATATTAAATACTTTAATTATTAATCTTTAGCTAGACGACTTAATTATTTTTAATTTTCAATACATAATACAATTCAAATAAAAACTAATTTTACTTGGAGTGTGTAAATTCTTCAACAAAAAGATTTTTGCTGTAATTACAGTTTACGTAAAAAACAAATATAATAGGTAGGAATATTTATATGTAATTAGTAATTGACAATATTTTATTTTTATAAGTTCTTCATATCATTTACAATATAATAATAATATGTGAATGTGTTGTATTATGCTTATACTTAGGTTTGAATCATTTTATCTGTAGGGTATAATAAACAAACAAAAAAATTATTTGGAAAATAAGGGTGAATTCAGAAGGACTAAAATACAGTTTTTTACTGGCTTCAAAAATGTTTTGTTTTCATTTTCAAACGTGTTAAACTTAATTTTTCATTAATAGTTTTTCAGTGTAGGGTTCGAACAAAATCTATAATCAGTTCTTTCTAAATGCACTAAAAAACTTAATAAATACGAACTAAAACAATGTCCTACACTAAAATAAAAACCTTCGACTATATATATAATAATAATGTCTGTATTAAATAATAAAAAAAAAGCATATATTTATCCGGACAAATCAGAAAATTACCTTATACCGGTAAGTTTTCGGGTGAAGCAACGACAGAGGAGTGTCCAAGTCCCCACTATCACTCGCTACAGTTATCGTATTCCCCGACGCGAACGGCTGTAGTATACTACTACCACCGCTCTGGTTAACGGAGGGGAGTACATATACGTAGTCGTTCAGTTGTGGGGACTGATACATGCGCTATACAATCGTTGCGTTACCAGAAAACCTACCGGTATACAACGTAAACACAGACATAAACATAAATGGCGCCTCGATCAACTATGACGCGCATTCGACCTGCGCGGCGTGGACGAGTTTGGTTTTGGGAAGAGCATACCTTGCTTCCTTGTACCATGTTAACATCTATTCATTTTTACTGAGATGCGGCCTTTGAATTATTCAATAAAGACTTATATTGCTTTATTAATTCTGGTAATTAATATTACCAAGTAAAGAAGTGCTGATTTTGGAGGAATTTTCCAGCGAAGTTCGCTGTTGTGAAAATATTGTGCGTTGTGGTTTATATTCCTTTCTTGCATTCTTTTATTCACATACCACTGGCCATAATACAAACGTAATCAGAGAATAATGCATTTTTATATGTACTTTTTCTGTCAAAATGCATCATACTATAACAATACTAAAGCACGCGCCATTTTTTCTGAAGCTGGATAAAGAACTCGTGTCGTGTTAGTTCACGTAGAGGGTCACAATAACAGTATACATTTTATTTTTTACTAAATAACAACAACTTTCGTCTTCAGAAATTTCTGAAGTAGCCAAACGATTGTCATATTTATGTTTTAATAGTAAATAGTGTAAATAAAACAATTGTGATTTAGGAATTCATACTATGGGTCTTCATCAAATAAAAATCGAATCAAGCTAATACATAGTATACATTTTCTTATTTGAGCATTTAGATACTTTTACTTGCCAACTAGATAAGCGAATTAATTAAATTTCAAGTACCTAATATCTATATACTCGGAAGTATAGTGCCTTTCATAAAGTCGCTGAAACACGTAAACTTTAACTGAAAGCGGTATACCTCCTAAATATACAAATGACGTTTATGACTTCGACTCCCTAGTGGTAGGTGTAGCAACCGAATGATATAATAAGTGCAGCAAAATTGAAATATTACTGTATTTATAGTAATTAATGAGATGATTAATTCGGCCGTTTAGAATTTTAGTTTGGAAAATATATTGTTCTCTTAATCTCTTATAATAGGATACACAATTTGAAAAACCTGGTACTTGATAAGAATAGAAGTTGCGGCCCGATTTTTAAAATTTCTTTTTTTAAATAAATTGTCCTAAATCTAGTTTTAAATAATAAAGCTATATAGAATGCATAATTTGCGAGATCTTTGCGTAAAACCGTTTCTCAATAAGACAAAAAGACATACTTCCAATAGGAATTTCGGAAAATTTTTTTCATAAAATCATTCTAAAATTCACTTCTTAGTACTTTTCTATTTCTATAAAAATCACATTTCAATCGGAAGATTATACTCGTAAATATAAAGTTTGGTATTAATAACTGTAGTCGTTTGGCCGCTATCGTTTTACACTGACACAGGCAGACAGGCAGAGAGACGTGATTGCAAAAATCACTTATTCGGTATCAGGGAACTTCAAAACGCTGCAAAAATCTCGTGGTCAAAAATTTTCATTACTACGCATAAGAAACTGATATGTTAAAAAAATATTTTGGTGACATATCATAACTGTCAATATGAACTTATTAACGAAATAGTCAAATTAAGCAGCAGCTTTGGAACCGTTTCATTCTTCCTGCTACTAGTAAAATTGTAAGAGTCAGTTGCATGTAAATAAGGTTATGTACAACTTGATTTCGTCAGTGCCTTTTGAGTAGGCTGGGTTATAAATTATTTAATAGTTCTTATTTCATTCGATAATCTTAAGCCGTTTACTTGGAAACCTAAGTCGAATATTAAGTAAATACTTGCTTTATTGTGAAATGAACTACTTACTAACAGCAATTTATTACATTCTATTCATATTTTGTTCACTGCATGACACTAGACGGGTCTACCATCTCTGAAATTTAAAACTGGGAAATATAGCAGGAACTATAAAATTCTGAACCTGTACCATTCCTCCTGTGTCCCAAACTCCCCAATCTCCTCTACTTTGAAACGTCTTTTATAATGCCTTTATAAACGTAGAAAGTCCAGCATTTGTTAAAACTTAAAATAAATATTACTTGTACCATCTTTGTCATCAATATCATGAAACAAGGAGGGATTGAGTTAGGTAATTCGAGGACAACTAACAAAGAGACGCGTAGGGGAAAATTCGCCCTGACTTATAGCTTAGTTAGTTCTAAGGTTCTCGTTTTTTAGGACAACATCCATCAAAGCCGTCCTAGTGGCATAAGATGTGTAACGCAAGACACATAAAGACAAATGAAGAAAGATGACACTGTGGAAGGCAATTTAGTCCGGGACGCTTTAATATTAATTCTGTGATGAGTAGGTAATTTTTGTTTCGGTTTAGAAAATTCTTTTCTTGGCCATATATAATCCAGTTCATTTAAATAATGGAGAATATGCCAGCGGTACTTTATATAATTGCCTGTTCCTAATAATTCCATGTGTATGATATTCTAATTTATTTGTGGAATCCGTAAATCATTAGTATTACGATTTATAAGTTACATTTGTATTTACCTTCTGCATATAGTAGAATAATACAAAGTATGTACATGCTTTTTTTCTATAAATTATGCAAGGACATTGTAGTATAGTAAAATTAAAATTACATTATTGCACTAAGTGTATCTATACATACATCTTATGATTATACTAATAAATCTGGTTATTATCAATACTGACTCGTTAGTGTTAATAATAACCACATTTTTTTTGGTGAATGTGATCAATAAATGCGTTATAATCCCATTTACCTGTAAATATTAATAATCAATGGAGTTCGGTCAGTATGCTTAATTAAACATAACAGATTGAAACCCGAAACTGTAACGTAATTTTAATGTCATGCGATATGAAGTGTATGACATTACATACATTATCACTTTTATTAGCAATAATATTTGATAATTTGGTAAAAACATATTTTATAATATTAATAATTACTGCTATTTATAAGATACATTCATTATTTGTTACAGCGAACGGATTATATTTGTAATGGAACCATCAATAAAATTATTTATAACGTAATGTAATGGCTCCACGTTGTTACGTTATAATGTAACGGAACCCCTGTAAAATAAATAATAATATGATATAATGGCCCCACGATTGGTAACCATATTGCAATAGAACCCTTATAAATGCCCTTTTATACTTTAATCATTTTTAAATAAAATGAAATAAAGTAATTGAATAATTTACCTGACTAGCTCAGTTAATTTTCCTCAGGTCGATCCAAGTTAAGAGATGTTAACGATAAATAGTCTTAGGGCATTATTTGGCACAATTCAAAAAAACGCTATTGTATAAATTTAAATAATATTTGTATTAGAAACCAAGAGTTCATTCATATTTTAAT